>SJYQ01000885.1:264886-328490 GCA_006410935.1 Redunca redunca | reverse complement strand
AGTGATTTTGGAGCCCCCCAAAATAAAGTCTGACACTGTTTCCACTGTTTCCCCATCTATTTCCCATGAAGTGATGAGACCGGATGCCATGATCTTCATTTTCTGAATGTTGAGCTTTAAGCCAACTTTTTCACTCTCCACTTTCACTTTCATCAAGAGGCTTTTTTGCTCCTCTTCACTTTGTGCCATAAGGGTGGTGTTATCTGCATAGCTGAGGTTATTGATATTTCTCCTGGCAATCTTGATTCCAGTTTGTGCTTCTTCCAGCCCAGCATTTCTCATGATGTACTCTGCATATAAGTTAAATAAGCAGAGCGACAATATACAGCGTTGACGTACTCCTTTTCCTATTTGGAACCAGTCTGTTTTTCCATGTCCAGTTCTAACTGTTGCTTCCTGACCTGCATATAGGTTTCTCAAGAGGCAGGTCAGGTGGTCTGGTATTCCCATCTCTTTCAGAATTTTCCACAGTTTATTGTGCTGCTAAGCCCCACATAATCCCAGCAGTGCTCCCAACAGTGCCATTCTGGGATCCTCTCCGTCCTTCACAGGTAGTAGGCACATGTGCTTGTGCTTAAATCTCTTCCTAACCATAGCATACAGATGTCAAGGTGGTAATATCTTCTCCAAGTCCTCTAAACACAGAAGTAAGTCACTTTCAACTCAGTGGAAATCTGTCTTATCATTTAAGTCTCAGTTCAAACTATTTCCCTCTAGAAGCTTTGCCCCCAGGAAAAAACAAGTCAGTTGTTCTCCTGTGTTTGCAGGGCACTTTTTCACACACGTGTACTCATCAGTGTCCTGTAACTTCCTGGGGGTAAAAGCTTCCATCTTTGTATCCATCCCCACCCCCAATCTTCTGCTTTGGGAGATAAAGCAGTGAGGAATGAACTCTGACAATGGAAAACCTGATCCCAACTTTGCCTTTAGCAAAGTTAACCTCTCAGAGCCCACTTCCCACCTGTGAAGTGAGAATTGATGGAACTGCTTCCTGCCCAGGAAGCTCTCAGTACAAGTGCCTGGCACAGAGCAGAAGCTGAGCAGTAGCAGCTGCCCATCAATATGAGAGGTGACAGCACATTCGTTGCACTGGGCTGAGTGACTTGTGCTGGCTCCCCAGGCGTGAGTCCGCGCCACGGTGTCCGCGTGGCACCTCCTGCGGTCAGGATGCTTGTCAGAGATGGGGCTACACTGGGCCAGAGCCCCAGGATGTATCTCCGTATAAGAAGGAGGGAGGAGAAAATATTGGGTTGGCCAAAATGTTTGGGTTTTTGCGTACCATTTTATGGGAAAACCCAAACAAACATTTTGGCCAACCCAGTACAATGATCCCCTGTGGGCAGGAGGTGCCTGCTTGCCCCCTCCCCTCCCCCTTCCATGGAGCTCCAGCCACAGCGACACCCTCCTGCTGAGCACTCTCCTCTTGCCCCACGAGATCAGCCTCCCTGGAGAACACCTCTGCTTTGCACACCCTGGATGCAAGTCCTGTCCTACCGAGTCCCCTGACCCACCCCTGAGACATTGGGGGCCACCTGCCTGGGCAAACCCAAGTCAGTCTGGCAGTCCATATTCTGTGCTTCCAACATAGACCTCAGAACGCCCACCTCTTGTGCCCTATCTATATCTCTGGTTTGTCCCTTGAGAATTTCTGGGCATGCTCTCTCTGCCAGTTCCTTTTCTTTGGCATCACCTCTGCCATTCTCCACCGTGCCTGCTCGTCACATAACTGGGCATTTTTGCTTCCAAATCTCTCAGTCCTTTGGATCTGGCTGGAAAGTGTGCCGCCAAACAGAGGCTATTGCCATGTTTGGGACACCCGGCCCCTCATTTCGTGGGCATATCACTGGCGTCATCACCAAGGCCCCGTAGACACAGCCAGCTCTTCCATGGCGTCTACAGAAACAGATTCCCTACAGCTCTCCTTCCCTCCAAAGGGAGAAGAGTTAACATTGCCACTGGGTCCACAGGACTTTCATTTTTCTAATAAGATTACAGAGATTTCTAGAAGGAATTCCAGGTTTGTGTGCTTGTTGCCGTTTTCATTCTGCTTCCCACCCACCCACCTCACCGACAGGAGTGGGGAGCAGCCGGTAGACCTGGAAGCTTTCGGGGATGTTCACCTTGCATCGCCCGGTGGGAAGACAGCTCGGCCTGCACACCCGGGCTCTGCGTGTTGTTGTGCCCTTAGTGACACTCGGCAGAAGTCACGGCCACCCCTTTAGTATCTGCGCCCCCAAGCCCCTCAACCCCCCAGGAGCAGAAACAGGCCACTTCCATCTCGCTGAGAAGGAAATGATACCCAGGTGGCTTGCTCAGGGCGTCTGAGATCCCACCCTTGAAAAGCCACCTGTTTTCATTTTGGTCCCGGGAAATTTGTAAACAGATCCCCAAATCCCCCATCAGCATCGTCTTGATGGCGTCCTGCTACAAAGACTGTAAAACACCAAGTCGTGCTCACGCCTCTCTCAATCAAGCGCCTTCTATGAATTGCCTGGACGGAAAGGAAACACTGAGAAAAGTGTTTATGATCTAAACCCATGGCTGCAGGAATTCTGATTTGATAGTTTTTTCCCTACAAATTCATTTTTTAATCTGTCTTGAATCTTCCCATTAAAAATAAATGTGGAGAAAAAAGGACCTTTTGTTTCACAGGCGACAGAGGCGCAGTCTGCTCCTTCAGCTTCCTCAGTCAGGACTGGCCCTTCGGAGCATCTTCATTAGGGAGCACTGGATGAATCGAAGTGCTGAAGAACTGATGCTTTTGAACTGTGGTGTTGGAGAAGACTCTTGAGAGTCCCTTGGACTGCAAGGAGATCCAACCAGTCCATCCTAAAGGAAATCAGTCCTGAATATTCACTGGAAGGACTGATATTGAAGCTAAAACTCCAATACTTTGGCCACTTGATGCAGAGAGCTGACTCACTGGAAAAGACCCTGATGCTGGGAAAGACTGAGGGTGGGAGGAGAAGGGGATGACAGAGGATGAGATGGTTGGATGGCATCACCGACTCAAAGGACATTAGTATGAGTAAACTCCGGGAGTTGGTGATGGACAGGGAGGCCTGGCGTGCTGCAGTCCATGGGGTTGTAAAGAGTCGGACACGACTGAGCGATTGAACTGAACTGGATGAATAGTGATGAGCCATAAACCCCCGTGTGAAGCATGGCTGTCCTTGAACTTCTAATGGCTGCTAGCTCAGGCCCACAATCAGTGTGACTGCTGAAATCCCTGCCAGGGGTTCCTCGTCCCCAAGAACAATCTGAGCTGCCACTACAGAGCCCGGAGGTAGGAGGCAGAGCAGAACCCTACCAGAGGGCGGGGATCGAGAGCAGTCCAGCCCCCCGCTTGCATGTTGCTGGTTCTGGAAGGGGTCTCTGCAGTGGTCCTGCACTGGAACCAGTGCCTTCTGATGTGAGAAACCAGGTCCTCAGACTGGGACAACCAGACCCACTGCCTGTCACAGAACACCCTCCCTCTGCACATGTGGGACCTTGATACAACCTTGAACTTGGGAAAGGGTTGGTAGGTGGTGTCAGTAAGGAGCGGTGGGCAGTGAGCACACCTCAGCAACCAGCCCTTGTCTCAACTGTCCCAGACTTCAAGAAAGAGGGAAGATTGCTCAGGTTTTCCTGAGTACAGCAGGGATTCAAATCCAGCTTTTCTCGACTCTAACCAAAGCTTCCCCACCAAGCCACACTAGCCTCAAGGAAATGGTTTCAGCCTGTGCTCTCAACATCGAGACTGTCCACAGCCAACCATGCCTACAGCTGTGCCTGTGTTCTTCCAAAGAAGACTGCAGGCTTCCCTGGTGACTCAGATAGGAAGGAATCTGCCTGCAGTGCAGGAGATCTGAGTTCAATTCTTGGGCTGGGAAGATCCCTGGGAGAAGGGAACAGCTACCCACTCCAGTATTCTTGCCTGGAGAATTCCATGGACAGAGGAGTCTGGAGTACAAAATGAAACCGGGAAAAGGCTAACAGAACTTTGCCAAGAGAACACACTGGTCATAGCAAACACCCTCTTCCAACGACATAAGAGACAACTCTACACATGAACATCAGCAGATGGTTAATACTGAAATCAGATTGATTATATTGCTTGCAGTCAAAGATGGAGAAGCTCTAAACAGTCAGCAATAAAACAAGACCGGGAGCTGACTGTGGTTCAGATCATGAACTCCTTATTGCCAAATTCAGAGTTAAACTGAAGAAAGTTTGAAAACCACTAGCCATTCAGGTATGACCTAAATCAATCCCTTACAATTATCCAGTGGAAATGAGAAATAGAGTTAAGGGATTAAATCTTATAGACAGAGTGCCTGAAGAAGTATGGATAGAGATTCGAGCCATTGAACAGCAGGTGATGATCAAAACCATCCCCAAGAAAAACAAATGCAAAAATGCAAAATGGTTATCTGAGGAGGCCTTACAAATAGCTGAGAAAAGAAGGGAAGCAAAAGGCAAAGGAGAAAAGGAAAGATATATCCATCTGAATGGAGAGTTCTAAAGAATAGCAAGGAGAGATAAGAAAGCCTTCCTAAGTGATCAATGCAAAGAAGTAGAGGAAAACAACAGAATATGAAAGACTAGGGATCGCCTCAAGATAATTAGAGATTGTAAGGGAATAGTTCGTGCAAAGATGGGCTCAATAAAGGACAGAAATTGTAGGGACCTAACAGAAACAGAAGATATTAAGAAGAGGTGGCAAGAATACACAGACAAACTATTCACAGACTATCTTAATGACCTAGATAACCATGATGGTGCAATCACTCACCTAGAGCCAGACATCTTGGAGTGGAAAGTCATGTGGGACTTAGGAAGCATCACTATAAACAAAGATAGTGGAGGTGATGGAATTCCAGTTGAGTTATTTCAAATCTAAAAGATGATGCTGTGAAAGTGCTGCACGCAATATGCCAGTAAATTTGGAAAACTCAGCAGTGGCCACAGAACTGGAAAAGGTCAGTTTTCATTCCAATCCCAAAGAAGAGGAATGCCAAAGAATATTCAAACTACTGGACAATTGCACTCATCTCACACACTAGCAAAGTAATGCTCAAAATTCTCCAGGCAAGGCTTCAACAGTTTGTGAACTGAGAACTTCCAGATGTTCAAGCTGAATTTAGAAAAGGCAGAGGAACCAGAGATCAAATTGCCAACATCCGTTGGCTCATAGAAAAAGCAAGAGAGTTCCAGAAAAACATCTACTACTGCTTCACTGACTACACTAAATCTTTTGACTGTGTGGCTCACAACAAACTGGAGAATTCTTCAAGAGATGGAAATACCAGACCACCTGACCTGCCTCCTGAAAAATCTGTATGTAGGTCAAGAAATAACAGTTAGAACTGGACATGGAACAACAGATTGGCTCCAAATTGGGAAAGGAGTATGTCAAGTATGACAATTCACCCTGCTTATTTAACTTATATGCAGAGTACATCATGCGAAACGCTGGGATGGATGAAGCCACAAGCTGGAATCAAGATTGCTGGGAGAAATATCAATAACCTCAGATACGCAGATGACACTACCCTTATGGCAGAAAGTGAAGAGGAACTAAAAAGCCTCTTGATGAAAGTGAAAGAGCAGAGTGAAAAAAAGTGGCTTAAAACTCAACATTCAAAAACAAAGATCATGGCATCCAGTCCCATCACTTCATAGGAAATAGATGGGGAGACAACGGAAACAATGACAGAATTTATTTTCTTGTGCTCCAAAATCACTACAGATGGTGATTGCAGCCATGAAATTAAAAGATGCTTCCTCCTTAGAAAAAAAAAGCTATGACAAACCTAGACAGCATATTAAAAAGCACAGACAATACTTTGCCAACAAAGAGCCATACAGTTAAAGCTATGGTTTTTCTAGTAGTCTTGTATGGATGTGAGAGTTGGATCATAAAAAAGGCTGACTGCTGAAGAATTGATGCTTTCGAGCTGTGGTGTTAGAGAAGACTCTTGAGAGTCCCTTGAGCTTCAAGGAGATTTAACCAGTCAATCCTAAAGGAAATCAATCCTAAATATTCATTAGAAGGACTGATGCTGAAGTTGAAGCTCCAATACTTTGGCCACCTGATGAGAAGAGCTGAGTCATTGGAAAAGACCCTGATGCTGGGAAAGATTGAAGGGTGGAGGAGGGGATGACAGAGGATGAGATGGTTGGATGGCATCACTGACTTAATGGATGTGAGTCTGAGCCAGCTCCAGGAGATGGTGAAGATGGCGTGCTGCAGTCCATGGGGTCTCAAAAAATCAGATATGACTGAGTGACTGAACAACAAAAATAAGATTGCCCTTGAACTTGTTCAGAGCCCTGACTGGGGTCTGATAAAACATATGCCAATCAAAGGTAGCCCCAAAGTTTCTGCAGCAGGAAGGCTGGCCGGCAAGGAGGCTTGTGGTCCTCCATGACACAGCTCTCATTCTTCCCCTAAAACACAAACCTTCCAAGGGCTGGATTTGGCAAGCCCATTACCCTGTCGGGTCCACAGAAGCTGGAGTAGGGATACCTGAGATTAAACAAATGCAGGGGCGTAAAAATAAAGAGAAGTGTAAGTGGGTTTGGTGCTTATCTTCCTTTCCAACAAAAGGTAACAGGTAATCGCTTTTTTTATCACCAGCACTTGAAATTTGAAAGTAAAGAAGGAGAAGGGCTTGGTATCACAGCTGAACTCTGCAGTCCATAGATACTTACCTTCCACTTCTCCTGCCAAGGACCAATAGCCACACTGCACTGGTGCTCACACAGTTCAATCCAGAAGAGAGCCAAGAAGTAACAGAGGAAAGGTCACCATGTCATTTCCAACAGGAGGGATTTATGTTTAGATTTTGTGAACCGATTACATATATACGTTCCCTCTCCTCCCCTGCCCCCGCCCCCNCTCCCCTGCCCCCGCCCCCCCCCCAAATGTTCTAAATTGTCATCAGTTCTCTAAAGGTAACCTTTACCAAAGAAGAGACATTCACACAAGGGGAATGCAATGGTCTGTGGCTTTCCCAGGAAATGAGAAAGCTGTTGCCTAGCAACCCAGCCCTCCCCAAACTCAGCCTGGTACCTGGCTCTTTTGAAAACAGAACGTCTTTGATAGACAGCAACCGCCTGCAGCTGCTTGAGCACGGCCTTTGCAGGGGAGCCCTGCTTCCTCTGCCCCTCAGGCTTTCCGGTTGATGCACTCGTGAGCACCAGTCTAGTCTGAGCTTCACTGGCTGTTGTTCTCTTTTAAGATGAAGATCCCTGGATTTCCCACCACTTTCCAGGATTCCATGTGACTCAGCTCAACAAAAACTGACACTTTTCTGTCTCAGTGTTCTCTGGATGCTCAGGAATGTCTGTGGCCCGGCAGAGAATGTGTCTCTTTCATCTGGCAGCAGTACTCCAGGGTTTGATTTATTATTGAAACTTTTGAAATTGATATGGTCTTGAGTTGAACTGTGTCCCTTTCCTCCCCCTTCCCAGGTGGTGCTAGTGGTAAAGAATCTGCCTGCCAATGCAGAAGACATTAAGAGATGTGGGTTTGATCCCTGGGTCGAGAAGTCCTGGAGAAGGAAATGGCAACCCATTCCAGGATTCTTGCCTGGGAGATCCCAGGGACAGAGGAGCCTGGTGGGCTTACAGTATTTGGGGGCACAAAAGAGTCAGACACGATTGAGTGACTGAGCACGCCTCCCCTTGATTTACATAAGGAAGTTCTAACCACCAGGACCACTGAATACAACCTTCTTTGGAGTTAGGGTCTTTACAGAAGCAGTCAGTGTGGGCCCCTAATCAATATGACTGGTGTCCTTATGAAGAGGTGAAATGTAGACACGCTGGCTCACAAGGGAGAGTGTTAAACGTGAAGATGAAGGCAGAGATCAGGGTGATCTTCCACAAGCCAAGGGAAGCCAAAGATGCCCCGGCAGACCAGCAGCAGCTGGGAGAGAAGCCTGGAACAGAGGAGTCTCTTTCATGGCATCAGAAGGAGCCCGCCCTTCTGACACCTTGGTTTTGGACTCTGGGCCTCTGGGACTAGGAGGGTGAATTCCTACTGCTTAAGTCCCCCAGTTTGCCACACTCGTTTCTGCCAGGCCTGGGATGCTGATGGGCTTCCCTGGCGGCTCCGTGGTAAAGAATCCACCTGCCAGTGCAGAAGGCTCGAGTTCAATCCCTGGTCTGGGAAGATCCCCTGGAGAAAGAAATGGCAACTCGCTCCAGTGCTCTTGCCTGAGAATGCCCATGGAGAGAGGAGCCTGGCGGGATACAGTCCATACAGCAAGGACCCCTTCCCCCGTGTGTCCCAGGAGCCAGCGCACTGACAGGGCCGGCACTTTCCTGTCTCAGTGAACTCTCGGGGCGACCCACGTATGATGAGCTGTATTCAGCACGTAAGAAGCTGTGGTTTGGGGAAGTGAACTTCCTCGTCCACCAACCCATAGCCCCTAAATGAAGGATCTGGGATCCAAATTCAAGCTGGAACGCCATGGAGACGCACGCTCTTAACCCCCATGGTATTCCCCCTCTGCTGGTTCTAGACATAGCTTCCCAGGTTGCCCCACAGTGAAGGCTTTCCTCCCAAAGCAGCTAAGAGCCCAGCCAGCTGCTAACCAGGGCAGGGAGACCCACAAAGCCAAGGCACTATGAAATATTCAACATGTTGACAGGAGGCATACTGCCAGCTGAGTGGAGGCCAGGAATTGGTCCTTGGCTGATGGGCAAGAGATTTCTGCTGCAGAAAGCTGAGCCTGGAGCGAAATTAGCTTTGAAGTTTATTAAATCTTTGTGTCTCTGGGGCCAGGGGGAGAAAGAGTCGGGGGCGGCTCCCGGGTCTTCAGCTGAGCCGGGTGGCCTGGAGGGACCTTCCCACCCCACCAGCAGAGCAGGGTATTTTGGATGTGTTTTGCACATTTGGGATACTCAGCAGCTCTATTGAACTTTGGATTAGTGCGTTTAGCAGAAAAGCAAAGCTGCTGTGAACACAGGCAAAAATCCACACTAGGGTTTTGCTCCCCACAGAAAGAGGCTGAAATCACCAGGAGCCGGTGGAGTTTAGTTTCTACTACAAACAAGGTCACTGTGTCTGGAAAAATAAGCACTTAGGCGAGGGTGCGGAAGAATTCTTTATCATTAATGGGAGTCTTGGTGGTAGCATTTTAGGATGAACAAAGGTTTCATATCAAGAAAGCCACTTCCATCTATTTTGTCAGCCAAAAAGTTCATTTGGGTTTTCCTAAGATGTTATGGAAAACCTGAAAGAAAATTTTGACCAAGCCCATACATTATTTAAAAGGTGAGATCAGCTAAATAAATGAATTTTTGTGATTCTTCCATCCACACAAACCTTCAGCCAAACTGCTGTGTAAATAACTTTATTACATAAATATAGTATAAAGGAAATCAGAAAATCTGATCACGACATTTTGATAAGCCAAGCAAATATAATGCTTATTTTGTGATTTTTATACAACAGGTAAAATTTCTAAGACCAACATATTTGGAAAAACTTGCAAGGTAAATTTTTTCCAGCATGCAATTATTAAACATGCTGCTTGACTTTTTTATTTCAAATTCATGGATAATTTTATTTCTTCCATACCCCCATCTGCTACATCAGCCCTTATTATTCTGAATCATTCTCAGAAATCTCTTCATTTCATTCACAAACATTTCTGTATAGCTCCTTAAAGATAATGACTCTTTTTTTCTGGACACAACCACAGTGCTATTATCGTATGTTAAAAAAAACAACCAACAGTAATCCTTTAATATCATAAAGCATTTAGTAGTTGTTAAAATTGCCAATCATTTCATAAGGGTCATAAATTTATTTTACAGATTGTTTGATTAAGATCCTGCATGTTACTATTGGGTGATAACACCTTTCAAAACTGCACCTTCCCACCATCTTTTTTTTTCCTTGCAATTTTTTAAAATTTATTTTTTATTGAAGGATAATTGTTAACAGAACTTTGTTTTCTATCAAACCTCAGCATGAATCAGCCATAGGTATACATACATCCCCTCCCTCTTGAACCTCCCTCCTACCTCCCTCCCCATCCCACCCCTCTAGGTGGATACAGAACCCCTGTTTGAGTTCCCTCAGACATACAGCAAATTCCCATTGGCTCTATATTTTACATACAGTAATGTAAGTTTCTGTGTTACTCTCTCCATACAGCTCACCCTCTCCTCCCCTCTACCCGTGTCCATAAGTCTGCTCTCTATGTCTGTTTCTCCATTGCTGCCCTGCAAATAAATTCTTCAGTACCATCTTTCTAGATTCTATATATATGCATTATATACAACATTTATCTTTCTCTTTTTGACTTACTTCACTCTAGAATAGGCTCTAGGTTCATCTACCTCATTACAGCAGACTCAAAGGTGTTCCTTTTTATGGCTGAGTAATATTCCATTGGGTATATGTACCACAACTTCTCTATCCATTCATCTGTCAGTGGACATCTAGATTGCTTTCATGTTCTAGCTATTGTAAATAGTGCTGCAGTGAATACTGGGGTTCATGTGTCTCTTTCAGTTTTGGTTTCATCAGGGCATCTGCCTAGGAGTGGGATTGCTGGGTCATATGGTGGTTCTATCTCAACATAGAAAAGGCCATGTATGATAAGCCCACAGCAAACATTATTCTCAATGGTGAAAAACTGAAAGCATTCCCCCTAATATCAGGAACAAGACAAAGGTGCCCACTCTCACCACTATTATTCAACATAGTTTTGGAAGTCCTAGCTACAGCAATCAGAGAAGAAAAAGAAATAAAAGGAATCCAAATCAGAAAAGAAGCAAAACTCTCACTGTTTGCAGATGACATGATACTTTACATAGAAAACCCTAAGATAGTATCAGAAAATTACTAGAGCTAATCAGTGAATTTAGCAAAGTTGCAGGATACAAAATTAATACACAGAAATCACTTGCATTTCTATATACTAACAATTAAAAATCAAAAAGAAAAATCAAAGAATCAATCCCATTCACCATTGCAACAAAAAGAATAAGCTATCTAGGACTAAATCTACCTAGGGAGACGAAAGACCTGTATAGAGAAAATTATAAGACACTGATGAAAGAAATCAAAGATGACATAATAAACAGATGGACAGATATCCCATGATCCTGGGTAGGAAGAATCAATATTGTGAAAATTGACTTCTTGATACCATGCAAATTATGAGACTGACTATGACAAAACACAAAATGCCAAATAAGGCAACTTTGAAACTAGGGGGAAAAGCACAGATTTCCAAGGTCACGGGGGTGCTGCTGACAGGGGAAGATAAAGAAGGAAGAGGCGTGAAGCTGAAATGGAAGAGACAGCACTGATCATTTCAGATCATACGACTCTCTGCCTAGAAACCCAAGAATTTCAGTTGAAAACTTTTACAACTGCTGGGAGAGCTCAGTGATTAACCACAATCAAAAGCAATTTCTGAGAATCAATAACTTTCATAAAGAGGGGAACTAATCAATTAAAAAACATCAGGAGAAAAAAATTAACAATGACCAGAAAATCACAATATAGCCAGGAACACATCTACCCTGAAATGGGAAATAGCCGCACTGAGAAAGCCATAAACCTGAGACTGGAGCAAATGAAAGACATACGAAGTGAACGGGGAGGCGTGGCACAATTCTGGATGAAAAAGATCAAACTGCAAAGTCAGTTGTGCCTAAATTAGCTTATAAGTTCCATATTCCACTAAAAACTGGCAATAAATAAACTAAAAATCGATAATTGGATTCATAGATGCACATGGAAGGGACAGAATGCATAAGAATACCCAAGACAATTTTAATAATGCACAATGGGAGTGGGATATTCTACTACTGTATTAATTAAAGCAGCGTGGTCTCAGGGAAGGAAAAGATAGATAAATCAGTTGGATGAAATAGAGAGTAACACGGGCTTCCCAGATGGTGCTAGTGGTAAAGAACCTGCCTGCCAGCCAACACAAGGGATGTATGAGACAGGTTCAATCCCTGGTTGGGAAAACGCCCTGGAGGAGGGCATGGAAACCCACTCCAGTATTCTTGCCTGGAGAATCCCATGGACAGAGGAGCCTGGCTGGCTACAGCCCATAGGGTTGCAAAGAGTAAGACACGACTGAAGCAGCTTAGCACACACGCAGAGAATGAGACATCCACGTACATTTGGGAATTTGTGAAGAAGACATTTTGGATCAAAGAGACTGGGATAGCATGTAAAATTAGTAATACAATTGAGGATAAAATAATGTTAATAACATTGTGGTACACACTTAAAGCCATACACAAGGCTAAATTTAAAATGGATTAAAGGTGTAAACATCAAAAAGTGAAATTAAAAAATAGCAATAGAATAATATTCTTCATAACAGTGGAAGTCTTCTTAAAGAAGACAAATATCCAGAGGCCATAAAAGATTAACCACAGAACTATAAAATAATGAGTAACTTTTATATGACAAATGTTTTTACCTACAAATTAAAAGACAAGCAACAGACTGAAGGAAAATATTAAAGATATTAGTACCCAGGGTATAAAAGTAACTCTTATGATTATATTAGAAGAAAACAGTTTAGAAAAGTAAATAAATGCTCTGAACATGGATTTCATAGAAAAATAAACACAGTAGGATAACATACATTGAAAAGATGATAGGGCTCTTTAGCAACTGGGATGCTATAAATTAAAACAACAACTTTTAAATAAAATAAGGCAATACCTTGTGCAGCAAATGATATTATCAAGTAAGTGAAATCTAAAGAACAGGAGGAAATATTCGCAAATCATTTATCGGATAAAGATCTGGACTCCAAAATATATAAGGAACTCTTACAATTCAGCAACAAAAAGACAAGCAACTCATTTTAAAAATGGGCAAGAACTCAAACCGACATTTCACCAAAAAAGCCATATAAATAGCCAACAAGCACATAAAAAAGATGCTCCACATATAAACCGTTAAATAAATGCAAACCAAAACCACAATGAAATGCTGCATCATATTCACCAGGATGAGTATAATTAAATCTAAGAGAACACAAAACAAACAAACAGAAAAGTAGAAAAGCAGAGAATAAGGAGAAATGGACTCTGCCTTAGAGTAGCAGTGGGAATGTAAAATGGTATCCCAGCTGGGAAACGGCCTCACAGTCCATCAGAAAGTCAAGCACAGAATTGCCACGTGACAATACAAACCCCAAGGAACTGAAAACAGGTACTCAGACAGATACTGTAGACAACGTTCACATCAGAGCTGTTCACACTGCTCAGAAGATGGAAACAACCCAAACACCCAACGTGGGACGAATGGACTAAGAAACTGTCGTGAGCACATATGATGGAATAACACAGACGTAAAGAGGGATGGGTACTAGTGGCTGTTACAACATTAATGAACCTCGATGACAGCGTGCTGAGTAAAAGAAGTACAGATACAGAAAGTCACATATGGTATGATTCCGTGTATGTGAAATATCCATTAACAGGTAAATCCACAGAGATGCCGACAGATTAGTGGTTGCCAGGGGCTGGGGGGAGGAAGAAGAGGACATGACTGCTTGAGGGTTGCCAGGTTTCCTTTGGGGAGGATGAAAAGACTCAGGAGGGGACAGAGGCGGTGGAAGCAAACATCATGAATGGACAAAATGCCACTGAACTGTACACTCCAAAATGGGTAAATCTTTGGTCCAGTGAATTTCATCGCAATTAAAAATCAACAACGAGATACTGTATCTTTCTGTTAGTTTGGTAAACACACACACACACCCCTTTAAAAAACCCAGTGTCAGGGTGTTGAAAAGTGGGTTCTCCCCCACACTATTGGCTCAAATATAAACTGGCGGAGAGTTTGGGGGGGGTAAATTTGAGAATACCTATCCGTATTTAAGATGTGCATATCTTGTGATACACCAAGTTGATTTATAGGATTCAGTCCCACACATGCCCCAGGAGAGATGTACACGTTCACGGGTGCTTGCTTTTGTTTAAGAAAAGGAAACAAAATTTAAAAATTGATATCTGGCAAATGGGTGGTGTTGATTTTGTTGAGAACCTCAAAGCAAAACCTGAAAGACCATTTGGTCTCTAACTGCCCTGAACATTCCTTAAATCACCCGTAAGTTACATACACGTGATTTGTGTAAACAACTCAGTACAGCACTAAAAATGTTAAAAATATGTAATTTACACTCTAATGTATAATATGTAGTTCCATAAAATGGCTGCAGCAAAAATTAAATCACTCAAGTGCTACACTGCTTAGACACCCTTCCACAAAATCGTAAATATTCAAAGCTTCCAGCTTTGCCTGTTGATGGATAAACATCTCCACGGTTTGGTTCTTTCATCTGAAAAATGGGGATACCTCACCACTGCCCCAGAGGGTCACAGTGAGGACGCGGTGAGTTAATTCAGAGCAGGCCTGGCACTGTGCTGGGTGCAGAGTGAGCCTTACAATAAACATGGGATGCCTTAGCCTTCAGAGGGTTGCTATTCTGGAAGAGGAGAGAGATAACTGGCAGTTTTATAGCATGCGATGTGATGAGGGCTCTGGCAGCTGTGGGCACAGGTCTTGTGGACAGAGAAGAAGCAGGCTGACCGCCCGGAGGACCCTTCCCACTGCTTCTCAGGCTAAATGAAGTGCCCACCAACCCCTGCCCTGAGACCAGCGCCAGCGTGCTGCTCCCCACAGCACAGACGCCTTCCTCTATGCCTCTGTTCTCCACCGTCAGCACATATGCTTAAGAATTTTCTGCGTTTGTTCTCTGGAAAGTAAACTGTTGGAAAGAAAAATCAATGTTCATTAGCAGTGCCATTACTTTTAGGAAAAGCCTTTCTCAAGGAAAAGCGGTGGAGGACACTTCCAAAGCCGGTGTCCCTCTGGTGTCCCTGCGGGGCGCAGTGCCTTACTGACTCAGCTTCACAGCAGTCATCACTCCCCAGCTGGACGCCGGGCACACCCGAGCTGCTGGGGCTGCCCGCGGGTGGGGCTCAGGCCAAGCGGGGAGCCTCCCGCGGGGGCTGGGGCGGGGTGGGGAGGGGTGCATCTCAGTTCAGCTGATGGAAGCACTCATCTAGGGTTGCCAGACCTTCTCGTTTTTTTAAGAGGAACTCTACGCCTGAATTTTTATGTGAAACTTTCCAATTTTTAAAATATTGTCAACAAATTCAAAGCAAACAGTAAAATAACACTCTCAGAGCCCAACCAAATAATTTTGTGGGTGAACCTCACCCCAGGGTCCTAGTTGGCAACTTTTGTGACACATGTTTAGACTTCCAGGCTGGAAATTGTGCATATGAAGGTGTCACAGACCATGGCCTTGGATGTCGCAGGAAAACAGTCTGCTGGGTTCCTTGGGTCCAGGCAAGCCCATCCTTGCTGGTGAGTTGGTTTCCCATCCCCAGCCTGTCAATCATCTGCCCCTGGCTCCATCCTCCCCTCCACACCACGCCCCCTCACTATGACCCATGCATGTTGGGGGAGGGGGGATCATCATTTGAAATAAGACCTGTAACTCTGTACACGCCCCTCACCTAAGAAAAACAAATCACAAGATGCCTTCTCCACCAAGAAAGCGCATAAAAGAGTTTTGTCTTCCTCTCCACTTAGAGGCAACAGAACCGGTGACACTGGCCGTCTCCCCTTTGTCAGGAGAGCTTTTAGAGAGGTTATCTTAAGTGAAGACACAGAAGAGTGACGGAATTCTACTCAGCCACCAGCAGAATTGATTTTTTCTTAAGTGAAGTGAGTGAATAATCACATAATGCACGGCCAGGGAGAGAGATTCTGAAACTCACTCTTTTCCCAGATGGTGTACTGTCCCCGCCTGGCCCTATTGATCCTGCCCAATGGGCTGCCCCAAAGGTGGAGGACCTTTGATCATCCGACGATTTTTAGTATCTTTCCCTCCCTCTTCATCAGTACTGGCAGGGTGACTGATGTTCACGCCGTTTCTAGGTGAGGTTTTCCCATCCCTGGTGTAGGCAAAATGATTTTTAAACACCAGTCATTTTTGGAAGAGAAATGCTGAGCGGTGTTAAATGCTGTGCATGTTATCCTGTGCATGAAGGGGACTTACAGTCCAGGCAGGGTCATACGAAATCACCCTCACCCCACAAAGGGCATGACTGCACCACGAACATCCTCCTTCATCTCCAGGTACCTCGCCACACCCAGCCCTGCTCTGATCTCTCACCCAGAGCCAGGCCATGTGCGCAGGGACCCTGGGACATTAGATTGAGCTTAGTAAAAATCTCCCATAAAATACTATTTGGGTACAAGATATACAAGCCAAGGTGGGCATCTGAAGGTGTCACAGACCATGACCCAAGGCTGTCCAGTGTCCTAACCCCTCTTGGTCAAGGTGTCTCTGTGGTCTTATTCAATTCCTTGTTCCTCACGTTTTATTATATTAAGTAAGCATCATGTTCTGCATCCCTGGCCAAGTGAATGACACAAATACTTTAATTCTTTGGATGAGTGATTAAGAGTCCTTTAAAATTGGACACTTTACTCTTACCAGTATGCTATGGCTATTTCAGGCTTAACTCTGTCCATTTACTGTTATTACAGGACAGCTGAGGAACTTGGAGGCAAACATTTCTCATAGCATTTAACTCATTGGAAAAGACCCTGATGCTGGGAAAGATTGAAGGCAGGAGGAGAAGGGGATGACAGAGGATGAGATGGTTTGATGGCATCACCAACTCGATGGACATGAGTTTGAGCAAGTTCTGGGAATTGGTGATGGACAGGGAAGCCTGGCGTGCTGCAGTCCGCGGGGTCGCAGAGTCGGACACGACTGAGCGATTGAACAGAACCCAACTCTCTCCCCTTTGCTCCCTTTGGCAAACTCATTTACTGGAATTCTTGAAACCGTGGAGTCCAGAAGGAAGTGACACAATGTTTTCCAAGTGCTGAAAGAAAAGAACTTTCAACCTAGAATCCTATACCTGGTGAAAATATCATTTAGGAATGAAGGGAAAATCAAGACTTTCTCAGATGGAAAAATAAAAAACTAAGAGAATGTGTAGCCAGCAGACTTACCCTATGAGGGTGTCTAAAAGTAGTTCTCTAAACAGAAAAATAAAGATAAAACAAAGAACTTGGAATGTCAGGAAGAAAGAAAGAATACAGTGAACAAAATAAGGGTAAACAGAATAGACTTCCTTATCCTTTTGGGTTTTGCAAATTGTGTTTTGTACATTATGATAGTTGAACCAAAAATGATGTGGTTCTAAATATACGTAGAGGAAGTATTTTAGGTAAAACCTCTATCTAGTAAATGACAGCATTAAGGCCGTGACCATAAACTAGGTTGGCCCAAAGGTTCACCTGAGTTTTTCCATAACATCTTACGAAAACCCAAAGAACCTTTGGCCCGCCAACATATGTGTGTATATGTGGATAATATAGCTACTCCTGCTTTCCTTTGCTTAATTTTTGCAAGATATATCTATTTCCACCCTTTTACTTTTAACTTGCTTATACTGCTCTGTTCAAAATGAGTTTCTTGTGTATAGCAAATGGTTAGGTCATGTTTTATAACCCACTCTGTGAATCTCTTTTACTTTGTGTATTTAATTATTTGTATTTGTGTTATACACATACATAGTACATATAGTTTACATGCATAGATTACACATTTATTATATATTGTGTATATATGTATATATAATATGATACCAAGAATGTCACGCCTAATACCTGATACTAAGACTAACCATTTAAAAAGCTAAACAAAAACTATACTGAAAAATAGTATAGTTAAATCATGATGAAATCCCTGCCAAAGGAAGGCAGGGGAAAAGACAGAGAAATGAAAAACAGGGAAAACAAGCCAGAAAATAATAATATGGTTACTTTAAGCCCTGCTAGATCTATAATGATAATAAATGCAAATTGTCTATATACACAAATTCAAAAGCAGAAGTGTGTGAAGTGGATTAGAAAGCATGACCTAAGCGTTTGCTATCTATGAGAAACTCAATTCAAATAGAGAAATATAGACAAGTTGGTAAGTAAAACGTTAGAAGCAGACTTACCATATAAACATTAGCTGGAAGAAAGCAGAAGCAGTTATATTAATATTAGATGAAGTAGATTTCAGAACAACAGAGATTCACTAGAGATGGACAATATAAAATGATAAAAGAGTCGATCTATCATGAAGATACAGGAATCATAAACGTGCATGTTTCAAACAACAGAGCTGCAAACTACATGAAGCAAAAGCCAATAGAACTGAAAGGATTAATAGAATCTGAAATTATATTTGGAGATTTTCCCCTTCTTCTCTCAACTGTTGATAAAAAAAACTAGACCGAAAATCAGTAGTGATACAGAAGAACTCCACACTACCAAGAACTGACAAGCTCTAACCAACATTTACAGAACACCGCCCCGGACAACAGCAGAATCCACGAACAAAGGCTTGAATACACCATATCCTGCATCATAAAACAAATATCAACACATTTTTAGAAACTGAACTAATGATGAGTATTTTCTCTGACTATAGCGAAATCAAACTAAAAATCAGTAACAGGAAAATCTCCCCAAACTTGAAAACTAAGTAACACACTTCCAACTAGAGATAAAGAGGAAGTCTCAGAGGAAATAAAAAAAAATAAAATCAACTGGATAAAAATGAAAATACAACATATCAAAATTTGGGAAACAGCTACAGCAGTGCTGAGAGCAAAATTTATAGTGCTGAATGCACACAATAGAAAAGAGGAAAAGTTTTAAATCAATTATCTGAGCTCTTACCTCAAGAGACGAGGAAATGAAGAGCAAACTAATCCCCAAAGCAAGCAGCATAAAGGGAATAATAGAGGTTAAGCAGAAAGCAATGAAAGTAAAATACACACACACAGGAAAACAATAAAGTCAGTGAAACAAAGAGCTGGTGCTTTGATAAGACCAATGAAGCTGACAAACTTCCCTGAAGAAAAATAAAACAACAGATTGCCAACATCAGGAATGAAATGGGGGGGGGGGGGGGGNNNNGGGGGGGGGCGCGGGTTATAACTGCAGATTTGACAGGTATCAAAAGGATAATGAGAGGATACTACAAACAACTCTTTACACATAAATTTGACAACTGGGATGAAACGGGACCAATTTCTTGAAAATATAAACTACTACAACTCAATATATGAAACGTATAATTTGACTAACTCTATAGCTAACTATCAAAGAAACTGAATTCATAAGTCAAGCCTCTCCCCCACAACCCACAAATTTCCTGGCCCAGATGGTTTCACTCAAGAATTCTACTGAACATTTAAAGAATTAAATCCAAGTCTACACAATTCCTTTCATGAAAAAAGAAAAAAAAAAAACAAAACACTTCCCAGTTTATTTTATGAAGCTAGTATTATCCTGCTGCCAAAACCAGACGAAGGAAATTACAAACATGAACATGGATGCAAAATTCCTTAACAAAATAGTATTAATAGTAAATGGAATTAAATGATATGTAGAAATATTATACATTATGACCAAATGGGGTTTGTTTCAGAAATATGTCTAGTTCAATATTCAAAAATTAATGTAATCTATCACATTAATATGCTAAAATATAAAATCACATAATCATATCAGTGAAGAAAAACAATTTGACAAAATCCAACACCCATTCATGATCAAAACTCTCAGAAAAATCAGTATTGAAACATACACATTATGATATGCAAAATAGATAGCCAGTGGGAATTTGTAGTATGATGCAGGTAACCCAAAGCAGGTGTGCTGTGACAACCTTAGAGGGGTGGAATGGGGAGGGAGGTGGGAGGGAGGTTTACGAAGGGGAGGAGATGTGTATACCTATGGCTGATTCATGGTGATGTATGGCAGAAATCATCACAATATTGTAAAGTAATTATCCTCCAATTAAAATTAAATAAAATTTAAAAATATTTTTAAAGTAAAAAAATCCACAAAAATCCTAAAACCAACATTGTACTTAAGTGAAAAACTGAATATTTCCCTCTAAATCAGTAACAAAGCAAGTATGTATGCTTACACTGTTCTTATTCAACATAATGCTAGAAATTCTAGCCAGTGCAATAAGGTAAGAGAAGGAAATGGATTGCATATAGACTAAAAATAAAAGTCTGTTTACAGACGACATGCTCATCTACACAGAACATCTCAAGAAATCTATAAGAAAGTTCCTAAAACTAAGTGAGAACATACATGACAAGGTTGCATGATACAACATAAACATGTGAAGATCAATTGGATTTTTATGTATTAACACTGAACAGATGGATGCCAAAAGCTCAATGAAAATACCATGTCTAACTGTTCAAAAAATGGAATTCTTAGGTTTAAATCTAACAAATCATGAATGGTGTGTGCGAAAAACGACACAATACTAATGAAAGGAGGGAGGGAAGTTATTAAAGCTCAGCGAATATTTAAGAGAAAAAGCTTTCAGGTTCACCAGCTTGAAAGCACATTTATATCAAGTTCTTTCTCTGATTATAAACTCCTTGAGAGCAGGGGTCTCCATCTGTTTTGTTGGTCTCCATTTTTCCAGTGCCTGGAACTGGCAATAAATGTAATATACATGCAATAAACATTTGTTGAATGGACGAGGGATTCACCTTGGTTGCCCCCAAGTGCCTCAGAGTACCGATGGCAGTACTAAATGCGGTCTGCCTTGGTCTTTGTTAAATCCAGTCCCAGGACAGAGACCTCCTCCCTGATATGGCCAAAACATCTGACCACAGAATTGGAGGAAACATGACTGGCATGCTCCCAGCTTAAGGGAACCATGCGTGCTCAGTCAAGGAAGTCCTCCTGGGAAATAGAAAAGGATGAGATAGGTGGTCCTCCCCTAGATATTCTCTCCACAAGGCTGGGACCTGGCTACATCTTCACCAGCTGCTGAATCCACAGAAGGCTGGTTCTCACACTGTACTCATCAAAGCCTGCTTTGACCTGGGGATGGGCTGAGCCCTGCTAGAGATGCTGGCTTTAAAGGACACACACCCAGCTGTGATGCAATCTCCACTAGTTTGTAATCTGATTATGTGGTCTTTCCTTCCCGCCTGGTCAGACCATCTACCCACTATGAAAGGAAAGGAAGAAGTGGCATGCCTTAGTAAAGAAAGAAGGTGAAGTCCTAGCCTGAGCTCTTGCTACGTGGCCAGGACACGTCATTTAATCCCTCTGAGCCTCAGCTTTCCCATCTGCATTGACAGGGATAGAATCGGCATCTATGGCTTAGGGTCACTATGATGATTACATGACAGAGTACATCTGAAACAGCCAGCACAGCACTGCAATGCTGTAGGGGGCAGAAAATATTTCCAAAAAGTGGTTCTGGCCAAATGGACATCAGGTTAAGGAGAAAAACAAACAAACTTTCATGACTGCCTCACACTGTAAACACAAATCAATTCCAGATAAATCATAGACCTAAAAACGAGAAGTCAAACTGTAACGCTTTGAGAAGAAGATGCAGGAGAATAGCTTCATGAGTTTGGAACAGGCATAATTTTCTTAAAAAGCATACAAACAAGCTCTGCTTTTAGAAAGAGAATATAGGTAAGTCGGACTTCAGAAAAAAACAACTCACCAAAAAACACCATTAGGAGAATGAAAAAGCCCCAGATGGAGAAATGATATCCATAATACCTATACGTGCATGCTAAGTCACATCAGTCATGTTCAACTCTTTGTGACCCTATGGACTGTAGCCTACCAGGCTCCTCTGTCCATGGGATTCTCCAGGCAAGAATACTGGAGTGGGTTGCCATGCCCTCCTCCAGGAGATCTTCCCAACCCAGGGATCGAATGCACCCATGTCTCTTATGTTTCCTGCATTGGCAGGCAGGTTCTTTACCCCTAGAGCCTCTGGGGAACCCCTCAATACATATATATTTATCCTCAATATATATTAAATTCCAACAAATCAATAAGGAAAAGACAGAAAACACAGTTTCACAAGTTTGTGACTTGAAAAGGCACTGCATAGATGGGGTGCCATACAAAATCACTGCAGATGGTGATTGCAGCCATGAAATTAAAAGACGCTTACTCCTTGGAAGAAAAGTTATGACCAACCTAGACAGCATATTTAAAAGCAGAGACACTACTTTGCCAACAAAGTTCCATCTAGTCAAGGCCATGGTTTTTCCAGTGGTCATGTATGGATGTGAGAGATGGACTGTGAAGAAAGCTGAGCGCCTAAGAATTGATGTTTTTGAACTGTGGTGTTGGAGAAGACTCTTGAGAGTCCCTTGGACTGCAAGGAGATCCAACCAGTCCATTCTGAAGGAAATCAGCCCTGGAATTTCTTTGGAGGGAATGATGCTGAAGCTGAAACTCCAATACTTTGGCCACCTCATTCAAAGTGTTGACTCATTGGAAAAGACTCTGATGCTGGGAGGGATTTGGGGCAGGAGGAGAAGGGGACAACAGAGGATGAGATGGCTGGATGGCATCACTGACTTGATGGACGTGAGTCTGAGTGAACTCCGGGCATTGGTGATGGACAGGGAGGCCTGGCATGCTGCAATTCATGGGGTCACAGAGAGTCAGACACGACTGAGCGACTGAACTGAACTGAACTGAAAAGAGGATATTAACTGTCTAATAAGCATACAAATTGGTGCTCAACACCAGTAGTCATCAGAATAACTAAATTAAGAAAACATTGCTGAAAAACAGAAAATGTGTATGTTTGGCAGTACCACATTTTAGAGAAGGTGAAGGCACTGCCAAGGTATGAGTATGTTGATCCAGCCACTTTGGAAAACTGTTGGGCCTTATCCACAAACCTTAAAAAACCCTACGTCTACCCTATCGTGCACTTGTTCCATTTCTAGGTATATATCCAAGAGAAACGGGTGAACATGTCCACATGCAAGGGTATTTGTCGCAGATTTTTTTCAACACCCAAATACTATGAATCAGGAGTCCTCAACCTTTTTGGCACCAGGGACTATTTTCAGGGAAGACAATATTTCCACGGACTGGGTGGGTATGGGGATGGTTTTAGGATGATTCATTCACATTACATTTATTGTGCACTTTATTATTATTGTATCAGCTCCACCTCAGATCATCCAGCATTGATCCCAGAGGTTAGGGACTCCTGCTGTAAATAACCCAAATATTCACCAGCAGTAGAACAGATAAATCAATGGTGGGTGGTATGTTCATACGATGGAATACTATGTAGTTCAGTTCAGTTCAGTTCAGTAGCTCAGTCGTGTCCGACTCTTTGCAACCCCATGAATTGCAGCATGCCAGGCCTCCCTGTCCGTCACCAACTCCCGGAGTTCACTCAGACTCGCGTCCATTGAGTCAGTGATGCCATCCAGCCATCTCATCCTCTGTTGTCCCCTTCTCCTCCTGCCCCCAATCCCTCCCAGCATCAAAGTCTTTTCCAATGAGTCAACTCTTCGCGTGAGGTGGCACAAAACACACTAGAACACAGAGGAAATCTCAGACACAACGCAAAGCCAAAGCAGCCAGATACCAGCGAACCAGGCTGCACGAGTCCATTTCCATCGAGTCCAATGGGCAAAAGTCATCTATCCAGTAGAGGCCAGGAGAGCGGTTACCTCACCTGGTGAGGCAGGGGAAGGTAGTGGTGATGGATGAGAGGAGACAAGACGGCACCTTCTGATTTGCTAGACATGTTCTATCTTGATTCGGGAGGAGGTTATAGGAGTGTATACATGTGTAAAAAATGCACCAAGCTGCACACCTAGCAGGCTTTGCTGCGTGTATACAATACCTCATTAAATGTAATAATAAAAATCCACTAAAGATAGTGGTTCCACAATAATCACTCAAAAACTGACATATCATTACAGTTAATTTTACTATCACGATAATAGATTTCTTCCCAGCCCCACCCTGTGGGACTAGTTTTCTGCAGAAACTGCAGGAGCCTCACAATACATTTTATACTTTTACTTGGTAGTTTTTAAACTACTTTTGTTTCCCTCTTTGTCTCCAAAAATGTGTATGAAAGTCAAAGACACCTTTATTTGAAATGACCACTCCGGCTGATTATACCTTCAGCGAAACTTGCAGAACAATCAAGCCAGCATCAAGACAGTGTCGGAAACAAATGCCGAGGGGACGGCTGATTATCTGATGCAGAGGATAACCTGGGATCTGCAGAAACACTGGCTGCTGGCTTTAATTCAGCACTCACCTTCCTCAGCAACCTTTTAAAACACAGGAAAATCTCCCCAGAACATCCCTTTCACTCAGGGAAGACAATCAGACATGGTCCACCCAAAAGAAGCAACTTCTCCTGAGATATGTCATCTGTAAATGATGGGTGGGACGCCACCTTAAAACCAGGAAATTAAATAAGGCAGATTGTGATGATGAGAGAGCTGGTCCCACCTGGCTTGTCACATTTCATTTCTTACTAATTCACAACTTGACTTTGAGTTAACCTTGAATGTTTACAGCGTGAGTGGATTGGGCTTTGGGGGAGAGGGAGCAGGCAGCGGCAACTAAAAATGTAAAATACAGCAGCTCCAAAAAAGCAAAGGAGCTGGGAGAGACTGACACACCAGCTTACGTGGCTCGTCATTCACTGTTTAAAATAAGCTAAGACCCTTCAAGTCCACACTCGAGTCAATGAAATGAGATCAGCTTCACACAGAAATGCCGACAGAAGGAGGCATCCTGAAGTCCTTCTGTACACAAACGCCTGGCTCGCTTCAGGCGGTGCTCACGCTTATAGAAATGATTACACTCCACAAAGATATCACTCTGTCTATGCCTGAGTCAATTTCACATTTTAACCTGCCATCAGACTTCTGTGAAATTATACCATTTTGGCCAATGCCTGTGAACTGGTGAAGCGAGTCCTCCTCAGGTAAGCCAAAATTGGTGGAAAAGGTCTGGCTCAGCCGGCTTCAGATCATAAACGTATCTTTGCTCACTGATGTGATGGAAAGCAGCTGGTCGCCTGGCACTTAGCCAAGCCATGGCAATGCCTGGGATAAAATGTCCATTAGTTGAATGCTGGGTCCCATAATAATAATTCTGGGTCCTCTATTGTGGTGAAGAAATGATACCTGACCTGTGATACGGAAGACTGGAAATAGCAACAGCAGGTACTGAAGAGGGAAGAAAATACAAGAAGCAGGGACAGGAAGAAATAACACTGGGTGGACCCAGCAAAGTGAACCAAAGGGACAGCATCTCCTTTCCTGCTCAAAGCAGAGCACGGACTCTTTTCCCCACATGCTTATCAAACCTAGATGCTTTTCTAGCTGCAAACTCATGAAATGATCCTTGAAATTATATTACCCGGAGAAATTTTCTTTCATTGCTTATTTTGATATAATTTCAATAAATGTACACTATGTGAAATTATTTCTTCATTTCATCCTGGTTCTGGAAATGAAATTCAATTTTTAAGCCAGTGTGTGGAACACTCCAGCTGAGTACACCCCACCAGCAGTCTTGTTTGCTGTAGGTTTCTGGGTGAGAACAATTAACCCTTTAGGGGTAAGGTGGGCTTCAGGTTTATTTCCGGTGGGTCAAATCATGGATTTTGGGTTCTTAATCAATAATGGCAACTCACACACTCTCTTCAACCTGTTTTGTGATCTCTGAAAAGAAGGGCATGGGAGAGGGCTCACAAAAGCCAAGATGGCCAAACCCTGGGTCATGTCTCTGCACCCCAAGTGTGACCCCAGACAAGGAACTTGTTTACAAGCCAAAACCCCTGACTTTGAGAGGACTGGTATGGCTGTAGGGCCCAGCTATCTCTGTGAAGGCTCTGGATAAGGGAGAAGGGTCGTTCCTAGGAAATGCGTTAATAATTTGGTCTCAGGCAAGGGATTTTTGTGACTTAAAAATCATGAGAGGGACTCCCCTCCACCCTGCAATGAACAGGATGCGGGTTCAGCCCTGGGTTGGGGAACTGAGATCCTACATGGCACACACACACGACTATTGAGACCGCAGTTCTTTTGCCGAAATGAAGATCCGCATTCTGCAACCAAGACTCAACACAGCCAGATAAAGGAAGTACTTATGAAAAAGATCATAACATATTTAAGGTAGACAGAGGTATCATGAATAGCCAACTGCACCAAGGGAAACTCATCACTCAGCTCAAAAATAAATATTACCAAAGCAGCTGGTAATATTTCTACCCCCTCCCTCAGGTAAGCACTGCCTTGAATGTGGTGTTTATCCTTCCCATGATCTATGTTTATACAAAAGGATGATTCCTTTAGCAATATATGATACTGCTCTGCACGTTGTCAAACTTTGATAAATAGTATAATACTGTTTCCACTCTGCTAGGATTTGCTTTTTTGCTCATTGTAATTGAGACCCATTCGGGTTAACACATGTATTAATAGCTCCAATTAGCTCCTTTTCACTACAGTGTAGTATGAATGGGCATCCTCTTCTCCCTCTTTCCCTTTTTTTTTGCCCCTTTCAAGTTTCCTACATCAGACCAGTATCACTTTTACCATCAGAGAAGAAAAAGCTATGAAAAGGGGAGACATCCTCCCCACAACCCACCCCGACTCCTCCTTCCAAGTTCTCCCTTGGAGATGACATTATTGGGTCAGAGCCCACCACTTCCCCAGCCAGCGATCCTTCTAACAGGTCTCCTCCCCCATTAGACTCTCACAGCCTCACAGTCAAGAGCACGTGTTTCTTTGTCTGGATCGTGGGGCTGTATCTACCCAGCCTTCTTCTCTCACCCTGCCCCAGATCAAACCCACTTTTATTAATTCCAACTGCTAATACCCCAGCTCTGGCTATCACCTCCTCATGCCAGGATCATTTTACCAGCTTCATTACTTGTCTCCTGTCTCTAATCTCATTGCCAGAAGAACCTTTTTAAACAGAAACTTGAACCTCATCAAACCCTCCCCTATCTTAAAAACCCTTCAGTGATTCCTCATTGTCTTCAGGATGAAATTCAAACTCTGAGGCAGGATGCGTAAGACTCCTTGCAATCCGATCCTCACCCATCTGGCCAGTCTCATCTCATCTTCCCCTAAAGGGCTTTGAGATCCTCCAGTCCGGATGCACACCCCTTCCCCTGACCAGGGTCATCTTCTGTCTCTGCTCTCTCCCCTCCTTCCTCTGCCTGGCCAGCGCTGGCCACTGCTCCTTCAAGCCCCTGTGAGTATCCTCCCCATCCAAGTTGGGCCCCCACTCCATGTCCCTTGGCAAGCCCCATGTTTGCCTCTGTCATGGCACACCCACACAGATAGGTCTTCTCCTGTTCATCTGTCTTCTAACCCCCATGAGCTGGGCTCCCAGGGCTGAGCTGTGCACGTTGCATTCCCAGGACCCAGCGCAAGGCCCACATCTGGCAGTTGTAGGAAGAAGGCTGGATGAACTACATGAGGCTGCCTGNATCTAGAGTTGGTTTCCTTGAGTAAGTCAGTCAGGAATATTTTTCTTGGAGTTTATGAGCAGTTTCTGGTCATGCTCAAAATATTTGGTGAGAGTTCTACTGAAATCAGACCCTCATCAGTTTCAGAGAAAACACACACTGGATTTCCTGTCATGGACAACGGTGTGGAATTAGACGCCCGGGAGCGCTGCACGTTCTTCTGGATTTTCCCGTCACAGCAACAGCTTCTACCGTGTCGGGTTGTCCCGCGGCGGCACACGTTTACTTTACAGTGTTTGCTCTGAACAACAGATGTCATATTTCACCCTGACCATGCCACGTGCTTCCCCCAATAATCTTAAGCTCATTCTTTAAGCAAAGCCACATATAAGGAAGTTTTTCCCCTTCTCACTGGACAGTACTCACGGGCCAGCAAGAATTACCTTCAGAATAAAATAAGTGCCCCCTCATTTCTTAAGTGGGTAAGACTCAGCCTGAGATGAAAACCCACCAGTGATTAGAGCTTTCATTTTCAATTTCTGCCTTTACTTGCAACGGAAGGAAAACCAAAATTAATTTTCCACTTTACTTCATTGGCAAACTATTTTTCACTTTGCTGAATGTTCACAGCATGGTGATAAATGGCAAATAATAAGCCACCAGCGCTCTCAGCACAGAGTTGGAGGCCCCTCAACTTCACCTTAATGGACAGAGTCACGTGGTCCCCTCTCTGGGAGGAAACCTGGCTATGGATCTGGTCCTGGCCATTAGTGTCCCTGGAGGGCAAAGGTCTCAAGCCAGAGTGACCTCATGGACCTCACTCGAAATACATCTCTCTTCACTGCAAGAGAGATACCAGTTTGCTGCTGCTGCTGAGTCGCTTCAGTCATGTCTGACTTTGTGCGACCCCCTAAGACAGCAGCCCACCAGGCTCCCCCGTTCCTGGGATTCTCCAGGCAAGAACACTGGAGTGGGTTGCCATTTCCCTGTCTAATCCATGAAAGTGAAAAGTGAAAGTGAAGTCACTCAGTCGTGTCTGACTCTTCGAGACCCCATGGACTGCACCCTTCCAGGCTCCTCCGCCCATAGGATTTTCCAGGCAAGAATACTGAAGTGGGGTGTCATTGCCTTCTCCAAATTACCAGTTTAGCGGACCCAAAGTCATCCCCATCTCCACACCTGCTCTTCCACACCAGGGCTCAGCAAACGCTTCCGCAAAGAGCAAATATCATAGACTTTGCAGAGTATACGGTCTCCATCACAACTGCTCATCAGCCCCTGGCAGCCAGAAGCAGCCAGGGACAACAGGAAACGATGGGCTTGGCTACCTTCCACTCAAACTTTATTTATGGGACTGACATGTGAATTTCACGTAATTCTCACTGTCATTAAAGATCTTTCTTTCCAATCACTTAAGAAGGTAATATGGTAATATATATACATATATTTTGCCTGGGAAATCCCATGGACAGGAGCCTGGAGGGTTACTTTCCATGAGGTTGCAATGAGTTGGACACAGCTTAGTGATTAAACTCCTATATATGTGTTTGTGTGTGTGTGTGTATACATATATGGACTTCCCTGGTGGTTCAGATGGTAAAGAATCCTCCTGCAGTGTGGGAGACCTGCATCCAATCCCTGGGCTGGGAAGATCCCCTGGAGAAGGAAATGGCAACCCACTCCAGTATTCTTGCCTGGAGAATCCCATGTACAGAGGAGCCTGGCAGGCTACAGTCCATGGGGTCGCAAAGAGTCAGACACGACTGAGCGACTAAGCACACCACAGCACAACATATATATCTGTGTGTGTGTGTGTGTGTGTGTGTGTGTGTGACCCCATGGACTTAGCTTGCCAGGCTCCTGTCCCTGGGATTCTCCAGGCCAAGAATACTGGAGTGGGTTGTCATTTCATCCTCCAGGGGATCTTTCTGACCCAGGGATCGAACTCGGGTATCCTGCACTGCAGGCAGATTCTTTATCATCTGAGCCACCAGGGAAGCCCCTGTATATGGCCCAGTGGTGGTGGTTTAGTTGCTGAGTCATGTCTGACTCTTGCGACCACACGGACTGCAGCCCCCCAGGCTCCTCTGTCCATGGGATTTCCCTGGCAAGAATACTGGACTGGCTTGCCATTTCCTTCTCCAGGGGGTCTTCCTGACCCAAGAATTGAACCCAGGTCTCTGCATTGCAGGCAGATTCTTTACCGATTAAGCTATGAGGAAAACACAGAGATCTTCCCAAAACAGACAACAAGATTTCCAAGGATAGTATCTATTGGCCCTACAAAGACCAAGGAGAAAGTGCATCTATCCCTTAAGCCCCTTGGTGTAAATAAACTCAAAACCAGCCCCCAGCTGGAGATTTAGGATGCTGGCACGATGTGCTGGTTTTCACCCTAGCTTCTCCCACAGGGGCGTTCAGAGTGGACAAAAAAGTGAGTCAACGTGTGCAGTGAAGGATATTAGAATGGCTGAAAAAAAATTGGGGGACGTTCTGGAGTCATCTTTGAAAGTACATAGGAGTATCATTCCTAGCCTGTTGCTGGTTCCAAAGTGTGGGCCCTCACCCTCTAATTAATCTGAATGGCAGCCTGCCTGCTTCTGCTCATGATACCATGATGAAATCCAGCACACACTGCACTCCAACATCTGCGAGGCTTGAATATCTGAGGAGCCAGTGACTCTGCCGTGATGAAATTGCAGCCCCGAGCTCGGCGGCCTGCCCTGGAATTCTGCAGGAACACGGGGAGTGTGGGTGTGAAATCGCAGGCAATTACGTTTCATCCCTGCTACACACGCTTCTGCTGAACTCATTGCAGTCTGCTCTCAGGATAGGACTGGGGCACTGGAATTTCAGTGGCCCTGATGACAAAATTCAAAGCCTGTGTTCCCTCTCCAAGCTGCGGGGAGCAGCAGGACGTCCATCCTGCAAGGAGGCGCAGATGCAACTGACACACGTCACCTCCTGGAAGTGCAGCTGCAAATGAAACCAGGGCAGAGACAGGGGCCCAGAGGCAGGCGGAGGGGGCCTGCAGGAAGCAGCTCCTCTCCTCCAGAGGGCTCTGGGTCCCTGTGTGATGCTCAGCACCCATCAACACCTCCTGATAGAACTTCAGGGAGAGAGGAGAGGTGTCAATTTGGAAGTTAAGTGGGAGAGAACCCCCGCCTGAGAGCTGAATGAGGAGGGTAAAATCTGTGACAAGGAAGGTTCCCGCAATTAGGAAACAGCCCTGCAAAAGCAGAGGCCTGGGATGAAGCCTGCATTCCTGGCCTCCAGAGAGCCAGAGTTCCCACCCTTTAGCTAAGGAACTGGCTGGCCCGCTCACTCTGTCCCTGCTGGATGGGTGGCCCAGGAGGAGCTCAGGCCCAGCGGCTTCATGCCTGTCCTAGTTTATCCAGAGTCCAGCCCTGTGAGCATAGCCTCGAGGGGCCTGGAGGAGGCAAGGGGGCGCCCTGCTCCTCACTGTCCTCAGATTCAAGAGGATTGGCGGGTCACCCCTCCCCTCTCCCAGGCAGGTGAATGTGAAGCATCAGAGCCAGGCTTTGCCCAGGGTGGACACCTTTAGCCGAGGCTCCAGGCCTTCCTCTGCCAGCAAGACCAATGAGCTGGCCCAGGACTGGAGGAAGAGGAGGCACTCTTCCGAGCAGGACCCTTCAGCTTCCACACACAACGCAAGGCAGAGCAGCTCCAGATTCAGAATGGGAAGTCTGGCTCTGCTAACTTCCACCCTGGCCACCTGGGCCCAGGCCACCTGGCTGGGATACAGATTGGCCCCTACCTGGCACGTGGAAACAACGTAACCTGCAGACGCTCAGCTAGTGTGCGGTGTCCTCGCCTCAGTCTTGACGAAAGTCAACTGCATGTTACAGCTGATACTCCTACGACTGCCACCAGGTGACAGGATGGGTCCTGGGGGCCCCGTTTTCACCCCCAGACAAACAGTAAATGGATCCAGGGCAGCACAAGTCCGGCCTTGGCCTTACCAGGGGGCCCCAGGAGCCGTAAGTGGCCCCAGTGCGATGCTCCGCGCCCACCCAGTGTGCTGACACAGCTGTGCTGGGGGAGAAGGGCTCTGAGCTCCAGAGCCCGTTTCTCCACTCAGGGAACGGGGATAGTCGGGGTCCATTCGCTCCTTAGAGCAAGGGTCCCCAACCTCTATGCCAAAGACCAGTGCTTCCTGTGGGATCAGCAGTGGCCTTAGGTTAGAAATAAAGTGCACAGTAAATGTAATGCACGTGAATGTTCAGAAAACCATCCTCTCCTCCCACCCCCGCCCTGGTCCATGGAAAAATGGTCTTCCGTGAAATCAGTCCCTGGTGCCAGAAAGGTGGGGGACCTCTGCCTTAAAAAGGGCTCTTGTGAGGAGTGAGATCAGGCTCACGTGTGGCCCGGCACCCAGGCCACACGGCTGGAGTGGCAGAGGTAGCCGTGTAGGGTGCCCCTGGCGGCCCCGCACAGCGGAGGAGCCTGCAAGCTCCAAGCAGAAGGACCACAGCATCAAGTCTTCGCCCATTTGCCCACAGCAGAGCCACCCCGGTCCTGACCAGAGAAGGGGGGTGTCCTGAGTGTCCCGAGATGCACACTTTCCTCTTCCCTTCCACCAGTGCGCACCCAGGACCAATCAGAGGCAGCCCCTGCCCTCGAGGCACTTGGAGGGACGCGCTCCGGGCAGGACCCAGAGGCTCACGAGGGGACAGCAGGGGAGCTGAGAGGGGCTTTCGCCACCGTGTCTGTGCGCGTTTAGTCGCTCTGCCATGTCCGGCTCTGTGCAACCTCATGGACTGTAGCCCGCCAGACCCCTCTGTCCATGGGATTCTCCAGGCAAGAATACTGGAGTGGGTTGCCATGCCCTCCTCCCAGGGATCTTCCCAACCCAGAGATCGAACCCAGGTCTCCCGCATCGCAGGAGGATTCTTTATCGTCCGAGACTTAGCAATGGGGACATTCAGCCGGAGCATTCTGTGTGGGGGGCCCACCTGAGCGGCCTCCCTGGCCTCCACCCCCCAGATGCCAGTAGCATTCCCTTCAGCCCAGTTGTGACAACCAACGTTGTCTCCAGACACGATGAAGTGTCTCTTGTGGGGCAAATCCACTTTGGTTGAGAACCATGGTGTCTGCTCCAGGGGCCGTGGGGGCTGGGTGACTAGACCACCAGGTTCTGCCAATCTGTGTGCTTAGAAGGAGTCTGGAGATACATCACCAAGGTGTTGGCAGTGACTTTCCAAAGGGAGAGATTTTGGAATTGTCTGGCCTTTCCAAATATCCTTGTGGATAACAAGGTGAAGCCCGTCCCTTGTTGCCATGGACCCGGGAGGAGGGTCCAGACTCAGTGACCAGACCCGAGTGCTGAAGGCACTCTGAGAAATGGCAAGGGTGGCCCCACCATGGCGGCACCAGGGACAAGGCGATCACAAGGGTGCTGTCTTTCTCCCTCCAAGCCAAACACAAGCAACAATCAAACCTAAAACCATCAGTGAGCAAGGGCCTGGCTCTCCAGGACACAGGACACAGGCTGGTCCCCAAAGAAGGGAGCTGTTGGTTCTATCAGGCTTTGTGCCCTTGGCACCTACCAAGGCCTGCCTCACTGGCCGGCTCCTGCAGGGTTTATAAGACCAATGCCCTCTTGCTTAGCCAACAAGGTCACTGGTCCGAAAGTGACTTTCCCAGGTCTCAGAACACGTTAGTAGCAAACCAGGGGAAGAAGTGAGAAAAGCAATAATGACACAGATGGCCACCACCGCTGGTGCCAAAGAGGCCCAGGGCTGGGCTAAGGGTACTGAAGATGTCACGGTAGCTGGTCTTCGAGGCTCCCTGTGAGCTAGGCCAGGGGTCCCCAACCCCCACGCCGGGCCACACAGCAGGAGGTGAATGGACATAAGCCACACACACTCTGGGTGTCACTGCCTCCCGTCGGCCCCGTACGGGACCATCTAGTTGCAGGAACACAAGTGCAGGGCTCCTGCTGCCTCTGCATTAGGGTGAGTCGGACAATTACTTCATCATATATCACAGGGTAATCACAGTAGAAATAGAGTACACACAAATGAAGTGAGAGTGAGTCATTCTGAAACCTCCCCACCACCATCCCCTGCCATTTCCTTGAAAACAACTGTCTTCCACGAAACCGGTCGCTGGTGCCAAGCAATGTTGAGGACCGCTGAGTCAGGCAATTCCCGCCATTCCACAGGGTGTCACTCACTAAGTCGGGGTCCCGCAGCCAGAAAGGGGCAGAGCCTGAAGTGAGCTTAAGCAGAGCCTGTATCCCTGACCCCAAGCTGCATAACACCCCACTAAGGGGAGAGGTGATGGGCAGGGAGGGCCTGATGGCAGATAATCACACAGAAAACCATCAAATGAGGGATATTTTCCCAACCAGCCCTCACTTCCAGCTCTGCTTGAAAGAACCTCTGCACACGCTCAGGGCACTTATCTCCAATAGGAAAGAAAGGGCCTGCCTTTCACCACCTGGAGAAGTCCACCGACTGAAACCATAGCAACCTCCTCCGGCTCACGTGGGAGCGGCCAGCCCTCCCCACGTCCAGGCCCACCGGAAGAACGGCCTTGTGTTAATCCCTCCCTTTCGCCACAGCCCACTGTGTGTGGCGTGACTGCCTAGTGCCTTCCCTGCAGCCCTCCCTTTCCGAGTCATCCGATTAAATATTAAAGTGAAGACATCTTCATGTTGACTCAATTGTAAGTTTACCCCCAAGACTCTGACCTGAGACTTGACAGAGATACGCTTATATATGCCCTTCAAACGGGTACATCAATATGTCTGCCGTTACTCTCCCTAAAAACAGGGCATGTGCGGGAGCCCCAAGCTCTGCTTTTCAAAGCGTCCTTCTGAATTAGCATCTGGAAAACTGGCCTGTTTCCAGCAAAACGGGAAAACTTCTCACCACTCAGTGCTCCCTGGCCGCAGACCGGGCTGGTTTCGGGCACTTCAAAGCTCCTTGTCGTTTGAACAAATTGGAAACAGAAAACACAGGGATGAGGAAAAAGTATGTCCATGCGAACACGCTCCATTCAGGATGGAGCCAAGTGCCATCCGCCTTTGATGCAGCCCCTGGGCCCCATTCGTCTCTAAAAGCTCCGGACGCTGGTCCCCACGTCCCCCTGCTGCTGTTCTGAAGCTGAGCTAACCCAGCTTGCAGCACACACGAGCCAAGGCACCAAACATGATATCGCGGCCACAGGGCAGACGCCGGCTGAAACCTGTTCTGCTCCTCCGTCCGTATTTCCCTCCCATGACACCGAGCGCATCGCAGGTCAAGTCCCTTGTTACGTCTCTGTGTATTTTCAAACTGCTCCATAGTCATTACCACTCATGCCCCTCAACAGTCCTATGAGAGGACCCTCACTGAGCAGGTGTGGGGCTGAGAGGCAGGACTCAGAGCCAGAACGCCTGCCTTCAAGCCTGGTATTCCTAAAAGGATGACCTCAGGTGGATTATTTCACTTCATTCTGATTTGGTTTCTTTGCCTCTTAAATATTCATGATCCCAATACTGACGTGATGAGGTTATTGAGTGGATCAAATAGAAAATCTGGGCCTGAAACATAGCAAGCAACAACTGAGGTTGCTTTTTTTTTTTTTTTTTAATTCAACGAATATTATTTGAGGACCCCTCCCCCAAGCATGGGTCAGGCATGAGGCTTCCCAGGTGGTGCTGGTGGTAAAGAATCCGCCTGCCAATGCAGGAGACATGAGAGACATGGGTTCCATCTCTGAGTCGAGATGACCCCCTGGAGGAGGGCATGGTGACCCACTCCAGTACTCTTGCCTGGAGAATCCCTCGGACAGAGGAGCCTGGAGGGCTGCAGTCCATGGGGTCGCAAGAGTCAGACACGCCTGAAGCAACTGAGCATGCACCGACATGCATGTTTCAGGCTTCATGCTAGATGCTGGAGACAGAGCAGTGAAGAAATGGAACTGAATCCTTGCCCTTCAGGAGAGAAGGAGGGAAGAAACAGGCAAGACCATGAAGAATTACTTTTGAGTTTCAGAAAGTTCTATGATGGCAACACAAGCGGTCTGAAATTGAGGGTGTGAGGGGAGCACAGCGGGGTGAGTGGACGGGCTGGCCCCTTGGAAGAGCAGCTGGACGCGCAGGACACAGCCAGCAGAGAGAAGGAGAAGGGTCCTCTGGGCAGGAGGCCGCGACTGGAGCAGAAGCAGGAGGGCCTTGGGGAGGTGGAGGGTCTGCAAAGGAGGGGACTGGGCTGGTGAGCTGGGAGCCGCAGTGTAGACAGCCAGAGATGTAGACGCTCAGAAAAGCACTTTGGCTGACATGTGGGGAATGAACCAAGGTGGTAGGGGGAAGGGAGTAGAGGCAGGGAGATCGGGTGGGGAACACAGTTCAAGGCAGGATGTGAAGACCCAGGCAGAGAAGATGGGAAGGAATTAGACATGACTTCATTCCCTGCTGAGGCAGGAAGGCTGGGAAGGAAGGAAACAGGACATTTCATTTGGAACACAGAGTCTGCTCCTAACACTTGCAAAAGCAGCAACCCTTTCTGGGTTCCGGGAGACCCCTGCCTTCTTGATCGCAGCATGAATCCTTGCAATAAACGGGGTTTACGTGAAGAACTTGAGAGGGTTTCAGAGGGTTTCTGTTTCCTGAAACCTGAAAGCCCATTCACCCCACCCACGCTGGGCTCTGTGTCCAGTACAGAAGGGAGGGAGGCACGGTCCTCTCTTGGGCCCCTGGTCCTTCCATGGAGGATTCCATAGTCTCATGCAAGCTTACCAGGAGGTCATCACCGCACAGACCCAGACAGACCACAAAGAGGCCAGGAGACAAGTGTGTACCCTGGCACAAAGTTTTCAGAAGAAGCGTGAAAATTAAGAATGACAGGCAGAGGGAAAGGTGAGCTGTGAGAAGGGTGTGGTTTCGGAAAACGACAGGAGCAAGACTTAATTGGCAGTGAGAAATCTTATCTCTTAGCAAACCTGTCAGACATCTATGGCCAACCCAGGCTAATGGCTCTGCATGTTATAAACACTCCGCCAACCAAAACAACATCACAATAGACACTTTTAGGATGTCTCCATTAAAGTCCAAACTTGACATGGGGGAAAAAAATCAAGTTTAAAAGGGGCCCCAAGGCTCCTCAAGTATTTCTGAACCACTGAGAAAGCAGATACGTGTCACCTGCAAGCTTTTTTATTAAAAAGAAGGGAAAAAAGAAAAGTGATGCTTCTCCTTAGCTGGCGACCCAGCACATTGCACGGTGGCTGTATTCATGTATTCATGGTTCATTGTAATCCTTGTGAACCGGAGGCAACAGCGTGCATCTAAAAGAAATATTGCTTTAAAACTTAAGTAAAGCAAAAGCTTGCCGCGAGCACTGGTGTTTCCGCTCCGCATGGAGCTTTGCCCTGAACCTGTTCTCTACTTTATTGCAGATTCTGGTTTATGCTGCAGTCTCTCTCTTCCTTTAATTCCCTGAAAAGCATCCTTTCTGCCTGCAGACCCAGGAACTCCTTGGGGCAGGGACTTCATTAAAGTTGGTGTCAATCAATGGAGAGTCGCATGCATTTTCCAGCACACAATGAACTCTGCACATGGCCTGACTCCCCTCCTTTATCTTCCCCCCACGCCGGCCTTCTCTTTAAGTTGCAGGAATCAGATGCATTTAAATGAACCCTTAGCAGTTAATATATTATTTGCCAGACAGTGCAGTTTTATTTCATAGTAGTATAATGTAATGCTCAATGATTTTTTAAGCAGTAAAGGAGTTACTTTCAAACTTAATTAGGAAAATTTAGAGACTATCCAGGATTCTTACTGAATTTCTGAAAACTTTGCAATAATGCACCGAGATTCCTGAGATTTATCAAATGGAAACCCCAGCAAGGGTTTTCTGAACTGTTGTAAAATCATTCTTAAGTGTTCCTCTGTTTTGAAGTTTCACCAACTCTATTTTACTGGGAAAAAAAAACCCGATTGTGGCTCCTATGAGAAGCCAATCCCCATTACTGGGTCCCTCCTGCCTTCTGTGGGGAGGCCCCTAGGAATCCCTCATGTTTCATTAAACAGGGTGCAGCTGCTTAATGAAACAGGGCCCTTTGCCATGCTTCCAATTTTTTTCACTGTCTTTCAAATTAATATAATCTCATTTAAAAGAAAAAAGATAAAACTGTTTGAGTCATAATAGAATCTTCATCAAGGTCCCAAAGCATCTATTTCCAGTTCACCCCCAGCAGCATCGCCATGGCCAGCAGCCTCCAGAGCGTCTCCATCCCTTCTTCACCACACAGACTCTTCCTTGGCCCACAGCTTCGTCTACTTCCATTAAAATTGACGCTCCTGCCTACAGGAGATGGCCTGGGAAATAAGTGCTGGGTTTGGCACCTTTTAAAGAAGTCAGGATCAGAAACGTACAGGCAATGAGAAGATGTGGCCACGAGCAGAGTGTCCTTCCGGGGACACTGAGCCTTCTTTAATAAGTGAGGTCACATGAACGGTCACCTTCCAAAGACAGGAATCCTTTATAGTCATCCCTGCAAGGGGTTCCCACAACCTCATTGCAGCCCACCGCGTAGGTGAGACTCATCAGGGCGACTTGCCCTCTCAGGAGGGCTAGCCCGGAGTCCTGAGGCCCAAGTCACCCAGAATAAGCACCGCTGGGAACCCAGGCCTCTGGGGCGACCTTGCCGCCCCTGCAGCAGAAACTCCGGGCAGCTGGGCTGGGCGATCACCTGTCGCTGGGCCACAAGGAGCCTCTGGTGTTCCTGCACCCTGGAAGGAGGCCAGAGGGAGGAAGGCAGCACATGAATAAGGAATACACTCTCACCTCCCAGCCTGGCATTTCACTCAAAGCTGGCCAGTGAAGCCAGGCAAGCGAAGCTTTGCCATCGCTGGCTTAAAAAGAGAAGCGCAGCATCTGCCTCCAGGACGGAGAAGAGTGTGGGGGCCTGGGACCCGGCCTGGCTCCCCGAGGATGGGCTGATCCTCCACCCACCAGGCGTCGCAGGACAGACGGTTCGCCTCCAGTGACCAGAAAGGAACATCAGCCTGAGGCTAAGTCACCGCAGGACCTCATGCCTCTGGCTGCTGAAATAAAGGGGGCACCAAGCACCTAATCGCAGCACAAGCAGTCAGGCCTGTGCACCCATGGCTGGAGAGTCAGCACGGAGAACCTGTGCCCCCTGGGGAAGACCTTGACGGGGATGGTGGCCAGGACAACCCCAGACAGCTTTCTGAGCACAGCTCTGATCTGGCCTCTGTTCTCAGTAGCCTCGGCTCCAGAAGTAGCCCCACAGCGACCTATATCCACACTCCATTTATGGCCTGCCCCGGAGCACAACAGGGCCCTCCATAATCCTGCTTTGCCCCTGCCTTGATGGCCCGTCCCTGCCATCTCAGCCTTATAGACCCCTGCTCCCCCTTCCCACTCCTGAGAAGTCTCAGGGAGAGCACCACCCCCTCCAAATTCCAAGAGAGCCCACAGCTCCACCCAGTAGGTCTGCTGCCTCCAGCCCGCACCCATCAGGGCTTCTGCAAGAGGAGCACTTAGAAAGTAACTTACTAGCACAGGAAAGATCGCTAAACTTTGCCTTTTTAACCCTTAATAAATGGTTGCCACTTGAGAGATTTGTTCAGATCCTACCTCCTGCACTGAGGGTGCATGAGGCTAGGACCGTGAAGAAAGCAATCTCAGTCCTGCTCTGTGGGAACGTCTACGTCCAAGTTTACCACAGTGCACTTTGGTTTAGCAAAAAAGGCCTTGTGCTTCTTGTTCCAAAACAAGTTCCGGTAATTAAAGATTTAGACAGTAAGAAAAGAAGTCTTAGAAGCGCAGAAAGGGGAATATTTTAATAAACTGAGTCAGAACACGTTTCAAAGCTAGAAAGACCTCCAAGCCCAGAAGTCATGAAAACCTGAAAACACCGACAATCTAAAGAATTAGAATGTTCTGCATGGTGACAAAAAAAAAATATGCCATAAGCAAAATAAAAAACTGACATCATGACATAAATGACAAACTGGCAGAAAGATATTGAATACTCGTATCTTAGACAAAAGATGAATTTCCTTAATGCATAAAGAGCCTCTACAATCAATAAGAAAAAGAAAAACAACAGAAGAGAAAAATGGACAGAAGGCATAAATGGGTAGTTCACAGGGATAAAAGAGCTGGCTCTTAGAAAAGAAAATTCCCTAGTGGCTAATAAACAAAGGGAAATGTGCTCAACTTCACTGATCATCAGGGAAAGGCTAATTAAAACCACTATTAGAAACCACTAGATTCCAAGCAAAACGGCCAAAGCAGAACAACTGGAAAATGCCAAGTGTTGGCAAGAGTGTGCAGCCACTGGGCTTCTCACATGGCACTGCTCGTAGCGTATCTTAGTAAAATCATCTTGCAAAACTGAAATGCTTCAGTTTTCCAGTTGGGGGCTCTCATGAAAAGAGCTTCTGTGAACATTCTTGTGTGTGTCTTCAGGTAAACATATGAAGCATTTCTATGTTCATTTCTATGTATGCTTCATATGTTTAACCTGGAGACACACACAAGAATCTGCATGTGTATGTGTTTTATAAAAATGTATGGAACTGTATGCTTATGATATGTGCACTTTTATTTAGTGTACCTCAATTAAACGTTTTTTTACAGTCAGTTCCACTTTCATTGGCAGGCACTTAGTGCCAGCTGCCCAGGTAGCAACAGCACAGCTTATAGACTTTTTCCTCAGGAAGCAGGGCTCCCAGGTCAAACTTATCAACCACTTGCATACAGGCGTTTCAGCGAGATTTCATTTTGAAAGAGTTTCACAGCTCTGTGGGCTTCCCTGGTGGCTCAGATGGTAAAGAGTCTGCCTGCAGTGTGGGAGACCCAGGTTCGATCCCTGGGTCAGGAAGATCCCCTGGAGAAGGAAATGGCAACCCACTCCAGTACTCTTGCCTGGAAAACCCCATGGATAGAGGAGCCTGGCGGGCTACAGTCCATGAGGTTGCAGAGTCGGGCACGACTGAGCGACTACACACACTTTCGCTTCACAAATCTGTATTTCTTGAATTTTACACTAAACACATTTCACCAAACTCTGTTCAAATCAAGGACTGTGTGAAACTTTGAAAAAGTTTAGTGTGTTTATTATTCAGACAAAAACAACAGAAGTATGGTTTTCTTATTGAAAGCTATTGCCACCGTGTCGCAAAAGACTTCATACTATATTTCATAATGTATAATATGTCACATGTATATTGGTGAAGTCATGGAAAAGAGCCTGTTCTTACCTGGCACTCATTTGGAAAGCATTCATGCAGGTACTGGCAGGTATTAACCCACAGTCTGCAAGACAGCCCACAGTGTAGGGTTATTATCAGCTCCACTTTAACAGGTGGGAAAGCTGAGTGGTTCAACAGTCATTCACTTTAACATTCTGATGGGACACAGACCTAGGTGCCTGGTTCCTGCATTCACGATCCTGCCTGGGAATGATTCCCACCCACAAGCATGAACCTGTGGATCTTGGCTCTGCCTCGATCTCCTAGGGGTGGACACCTGATGGGTGCGAATTGATCTATTTGTGGCCAGAATCCAGGATCTGATCTAAAAGCTACCAAGCAGGGGATGTGGGATGGAGGTGCACTAAAGATAAGCGGGTGAGGGAGGCCCAGCAGCACCTGAATTCTTATGCTGGGGCCCCCAGGGCCCTGACTCGCCTTCTGAAGCCTGGATTTTCAACTCTTGTTTGGATCCTATGAGAGCTGTCTCTTTTCTTTATAGATTTTGACTTCGTTATTTCTTTAACTTGAAAATTTCTGACTTCATTTAGAAATAACTGACACCCATCACTCTGTGCCTTTAAGGGTGACGGTGTGATCAACATGTATCATGAAATGATGACCACAACAGATTCAGTTTACATCCATTTTCTGACATAGATACAAAGAGAAGGAAAAAAAGAAAACAGAAAAAAAATTTCTCCTTGTAATGAGAGCTCCATGGAATTTACCTTCTTAACAGATTTCCTATATATCATATGGCAGTGGTAACTGCAGCCATAATGGTACACATTGCCTCCCTAATCACTGGAAGGTTTGTATCTTTTGACCACCTTACTTCAATTTCTCCTCCCCCTTGGGGGTGTAGCTCAGGGACAGAGTATTTGACTGCAATTTCTTCTCCCTGCCCCCCACCGTTGCTAACCACAAGCCTGGTTTTTTTCTGCGTTAAGACTTTGAGGGTTTTGGTTTTTTGTTTGTTTGTTTGTTTTTTTTAGATTCCATGTATTAGTAAGGTCACGTATTTTCTCTATCTGACCTGTTTCACTTAGCATAATGCCCTCAAGGCCCATCCATGCTGTCGCAAATGTGCCTCTTCTCTAATAAATCTATTTTTCCAAAAGCTAGTGTGAGCTGGCTTCTCTCACCACAAAGAAAGAAAACAAGAGGAGGAGGAGGAGCAAGAGGAGGATGGAGGGAGAGAGAGGAAGAGGAGGCTAATCCTCCGCTTGTCCACAGCATATACAAGAAGTGCATGTGTGCTCATCTCTGTTTCTGGACAGCTTTCCACCTTCCCTCGGTCAGTGTCACAGTGCCACACTGTTGGTTTCTCCCACATTCTCTGCCCCATTTTGCCATCAGTCCTGACCAACATTTCAAGTTGTCATAGGAGGCGTCAACTCACACTCACAAGGCGGAACTGCAGGTGTCCGAACAAAGAGCACACTCCCAGCCTGGCTGAGAGCTAACCCGCTTAGACTGGCTGCCCTCCAGAGTGGGAGCCCTGGGGACACCTCCTGCACCTCCTGCGGGGTCAGCTTTCTTGCTCCTTGGCCTCACTGAGCCCCCTCCTTTGACCCATGGGTCTAAGGAATACTCACACTGGGAATTTTGTTCTGAAGAACTCAAAGGAACTAGAAGGGAAGAGATCACATTATAGGGAGAATCCCAGCCCAGAGTGTGACGGGCAGCTGTGCACCAGAGCAGAGCCTTTTTCCTAGGGGCACATCCTTAGGTTGGGACTCCCGGGGGGCTGCCCAGTGGTGTGGAGTGCTTGCCAGCCAGCCTACCATAGTGCCTTCAAGTCACAGTTGCCAGAGGTAGACGTGGACTTGCAGGCAACTATTTCATGTAAAATACGATGAACTCCTCCTCATATCTTGAAAATTCCCCCTGTTGCGAATTCTGTGAAGAAAGCTGAGCGCCCTTCTTGGCATTGAGCACCTTGCCTCATTTGCAGAATGCACCCGGGAAATGATGCTTTTGAACTGTGGTGTTGGAGAAGATTCTTGAGAGTAGCTTGGACTGCAAGGAGATCCAACCAGTCCATTCTGAAGGAGATCAGCCCTGGAATTTCTTTGGAGGGAATGATGCTGAAGCTGAAGCTCCAGTACTTTGGCTACCTCATGTGAAAAGTTGGCTCATTGGAAAAGACTCTGATGCTGGGAGGGAATGGGGGCAGGAGGAGAAGGGGACGACCGAGGATGAGATGGCTGGATGGCATCACTGACTCGATGGACGTGAGCCTGAGTGAACTCCGGGAGTTGGTGATGGACAGGGAGGCCTGGCGTGCTGAGATTCATGGGGTTGCAAAGAGTTGGATGAGACTGAGTGACTGAACTGAACTGAACTGAACTGAATGTAGACTCTTAAAAACAACCAGAAAACTACATTTCCCAGCATACTTTGCTCCCAGGTTGCAGCCATGTGACTCAGAGGCCACCAATCAGACACCCTGTTACAGACTGGCTCAGAGAATGGTCACAGGAGTCTTGTGGGACCCTCTTACTGGGGCAGCCTCTCAGTCTTGTGGGTAATGTGATTCTGAAGTTGGCAGCTGTGGGGCCAACTTCTGGTTGTAGGCTGCTCCCAGGGCTCCTCAACGGATGGCCCTTAATAAATCCCCTGAGCTAGCAGCAGGGGACTGTATAGTCTGCAAGAAAGAACCTAGGTCAGTTCCCCAGGTGCTGAGCCTGTATCAGGGTCATTTTTAAGGACCAATGCTGCTTCCCCCCAGCTCTGCTCTTCAGTAGCTTCTACAGTTTTTATTCGGAGTGTGGCATGACCTGCCTTACTCTGCTTCCCTGGTTTATCTCTTTCAATTTTCTTTTTCCTTTTTCCACAATTCAGTGAAACCTAAGACAGTTATTAAGCCTGCAAGGAAGGTGTGGGAACACAGGGCATGGACTTGCACATCAGAGTCCTGCTGAAAACTATCCACATTCTCTCTGCTGTGATCAGGGAAAGAACTCGCAGGACGGGGAAAGAGGGCTGGGATCTCCAAATTCCGTGTTTCTTTCCGCGATTAAATGTAAGATGAAGCCCCTCAATGTATTTGAGAGGGTCGGTGCACATATCTAACAATACAGCTATGGAAATGAAGGAGGATATGCAGATCTTCCTAGTTGGTTCTTTTTATTGTCTTCCAATGAGTATTTTTCTTTCCTGTTTTTAAAACATTCTAAAAATGATGTAGTCTGGTGGCTCAGATGGTAAAGAACCTGCCTGCAATGCAGAAGACCTGGGTTCAATCCCTGGGTTGGGAAGATCCCCTGGAGAAGGGAATGGCAACCCACTCCAGTATTCTTGCCTGGAGAATTCCATGGACAGAGGAGCCTGGCAGGCTACAGTCCATGGGGTTGCAAAGAGTCAGGCATGACTGGGCAACTAACACTTCTTCTTTCTTTCAGAGAAGCAAGTAATGTGATGTGGCCCAGAGGTCACACCAATGACCCCAAGGACTGAGCCAAAACCTTGCAGTGAAAGGTGTACTGGACCACTTAAAGCTTTGAAAGTATTATTTGTTAGTTGTAGGAAGAGGTGGTGGTGCCACAAAATCACAAGCCAAGAGACTGTTCCTTCAAGCCAAAGTCATTCTGAGGGTCTTTCCACCCTGGTTGACACTTTGGAGACTTGGGCTGGATAATCGTCAGCTGTGGGACCTGCCCTGGGCCCTTCAGGACATGTCACAGCATCCCCTGGCCTCTACTCATGAGATGCCTGCCGGGAGGACCCTTTTCCTGCCAAACTGAAAGGCAGGACACACTTAGTGTGCTCACATGTATGTCTGTGCATGGAGGTACACAAGTGTTCTAGCTTAAGGAATAATGCTTTTCAGTCACACACTCAAGGGCTGTACATTAAATCTCAAGGTAATTTTCTTTTATCTCTGAAACATTTGGAGAAGGAAAATCATTATGAATTCTAATACAATGAGCTCAAAAATCTCTCATCCTCAAAAGTCATTTCCCTCTACTTGAGATTTTATATGGAAAACAGATCCTGGATTGTCTGAAAAATCCCTTATCCAGCTTTATATTTCAGGCTTAAAGGTGCTGAATTTATATTCTTAAATTTCATCCTGTTTCCTATGTATGAGGATGAACAATATCAGTTCTGTTCTTTTAAATAATATCCTGGCATTATTGTGCTCAGACTTCAGCCTGTCAGTGGTGAGCAGGTCCTCTCAACATCTGGAAGGAGCTGCCTTGTCGAAGTTCCAGCCCTGGGAGGACAGATGACTAAAGCTGGCCCAGCATCCCAGCTGCCACTGTGACCAGGGTGCCCACGCTCAGCTCTCTTGGTTTTTCCAGCATTTGGAGCCAATGGCTATACTGTCACAGGAAAGGTGTCTAGCTCCTCAGCTATCCAGGGAGCCCAAGAAGCTCCCCCAAAAACCTAGACAGAGAACGTTCATATGATCCTACAGTCCTACTCTAGGGCATATATCCACAGAAAACTATAATTTCTATGGTAAAACTAATACAGTATTGTAAAGTAAAATAAAGTAGAAAAAAAAAAAAGACCCATACACCCCAGTGTCCACTGCAGCGTGACTCACAAGAGCTGAGGCATGGGAAAAACCCAAATGTCCATCAGCAGATGAGTGGACACAGAGGATGTCATACACGTAAGGATATGGCAACCCGCTCCAGGGTTCATACCTAGAAAACCCCATGGAGAGAGGGGCGTGGTGGGCTACAGTTCACGGGGTCGCAAAGAGTCTGACATGCCTTAGTGACCGAGCATGCGTACATATGTACAAGGGAATACCACTCAACCACAAAAAAGAGTGAAATAATGGCATTTGCAGCAGCACGGATGCAACTAAAGATGATCATACTAAGTGAAGTGAGTCAGAGAAAGACAAATATCATGTGCTATTGCTTATATTTAGAGTCTAAAACACGACACAAAAGAACTGACCTATGAAACAGAAACACAGGCATACAGAACAAGCTTATGGTTGCCAAGAGGAAGTGGGGTAGGGAAGGGACAGACTGGGAGCTCGGGGTTAACAGATGTAAGCTATTATATGTGGAATGGATAAGGTCCTACTGTAAAGCACAGGGAAGTGTATTCAGAATCCTGATATGAGCCATCATGGGAAAGAATATGGAAAAGAGTGTATACATGGATAACTGAATCACTTTGCTGTTCACTAGAAATTAACACAACACTGTAAATCAACTAAGCTTCAATATTTTTTTTAAAAAAGGAAAGCCCTCCAGGCTGCTTCCTAAGGTTTGAGACCCACTGCTGTAAACAAAAGGAAATGGTTGAAGATTATTAAACAGAGAAGTAACTTAATTCTGTCCTAAAACTTAGGCAACTTATTTTTTTCAGCCTCTCAAAATAGAAATGTTTGTTATGACCAGTGCGTTCTCTTGGCAAAACTCTGTTAGCCTTTGACCTGCTTCATTTTGTACTCCAAGGCCAAATTTGCCTGTTACTCCAGGTTTCTCTTGACTTCCTACTTTTGCATTCCAATCCCCTGTGATGATAAGGACATCATTTATGGGTGTTAGTTCTAGAAAGTCTTGTAGGTCTTATAGAATCGTTCAGCTTCTTCAGCATTACTGCTTGGGGCATAGACTTGGATTACTGTGATACTGAGTGATTTGCTTTGGAAACAAACAGAGATCGTTCTGTCATTTTTGAGACCACATCCAAGTATTGCATTTTGGATTCTTGTTGACTATGAGGGTTACTACATTTCTTCTAAGGGATTCTTGCCCACAGTAGTAGATATAATGGTCATCTGAGTTAAATCTGCCCATTCCAGTCCATTTTAGTTCGCTGATTCCTAGAATGTCACTGTTCATTCTTGCCATCTCCTGTTTGACCACTTCCAATTTGCCTTGATTCGTGGACCTAACAACATTCCAGCTTCCTAGGCAGTGTTGTTCTTTACAGCCTCTGACTTTACTTGTATCTCCAGTCACATCCACAACTGGGTGTTGTTTATTCTTTGGCTCTGCCTCTTCATTCTTTCTGGAGTTATTCCTCCACTAATCTCCAGTAGCATACTGGGCACCTACCAACCCAGGGAGTTCATCTTTCAGTGTCCTATCTTTTTGCCTTTTCATACTGTTCATGGGGTTCACAAGGAGAGAATACTAAAGTGGTTTGCCATTCCCTTCTCCAGTGGACCATATCTTGTCAGAGTTTTGCCAAGAAAATGCACTGGTCATAGCAAACACCCTCTTCCAACAACACAAGAGAAGACTACACATGGACATCACCAGATGGTCAATGCCAAAATCAGACTGATTATATTCTTTGCAGCCAAAGATGGAGACACTCTATACAGTCAGCAAAAATAAGACTGGGAGCTGGCTGTGGCTCAGATCATGAGCTTCTTGTTGCCAAATTCAGACTTAAATTGAAGAAAGTCGGGAAAACCACTAAATCATGCAGGTATGACCTGAATCAAATCCCTCGTGATTATACAGTGGAAGTGACAAACAGATGCAAAGGACTAGATCTGATAGAGCACCTGCAGAACTATGGACAGAGGTTCCTGACATTGTACAGGAGGCAGTGATCAAGACTATCCGCAAGAAAAAGAAATGCGAAAAGCCAAAATGGTTGTCTGAGGAGGCTGAGAAAGGAAGAGAAGCTAAAAGCAAAGGAGAAAAGGAAAGATATACCCATTTGAATGCAGAGTTCCAAAGAACATCAAGGAGAGATAAGAAAGCCTTCCTCAGTGATCAATGCAAAGAAATAGAGGAAAACAACAGAACGGGAAAGACTAGAGATCTCTTCAAGATAATTAGAGATACCAAGGGAACATTTCATGCAAAGATGGGCACAGTAAAGGACAGAAATGCTATGGACCTAACAGAAGCAGAAGATATTAAGAAGAGGTGGCAAGAATACACAGAAGGAGGATACAAAAAAAGGTCTTTGTGAGCCAGATAATAACCACGATGGTGTGATCACTCACTTAGAGCCAGACATGTTGGAGTGCGAGGTCAAGTGGGACTTAAGAAGCATCACAACAAACAAAGCTAGAGGAGGTGATGGAATTTCAGCTGAGCTTTTTTAAAGCCTAAAAGATGATGCTGTGAAAGTGCTGCACTCAATACGCCAGCAAATTTGGAAAATCCAGTAGTGGCCACGGGACTGGAAAAGGTCAGTTTTCATTCCAATCCCAAAGAAAGGCAATGCCAAAGAATGCTCAAACTACTACACAATTGCACTCATCTCACACGCTAGCAAAGTAATGCTCAAAATTCTCCAAGCCAGGCTTCAACAGTACATGAACTGTGAAATTCCAGATGTTCCAGCTAGATTTAGAAAAGGCAGAGGAACCAGAGATCAAATTGTCAACATTCTTTGGATCATCAAAAAAGTACAAGAGTTCCAGAGAAACATCAATCTGCTTTATTGACTATGCCAAAGCCTTTGACTATGTGGATCCCAACAAACTATGGAAAATTCTTCAAGAGATGGGAATACCAGACCACCTGACCTGCCTTCTGAGAAATCTGTATGCAGGTCAAGAAAAACTGTTAGAACTGGACATGGAACAATCGACTGGTTCCAAATCGGGAAAGGAGTACATCAAGGCTGTATATTGTCACCCTGCTTATTTAACTTATATGCAGAATACATCATGTGAAATGCCCAGCTGGATGAAGCACAAGCTGGAATCAAGATTGCCAGGAGAAATATCAATAACCTCAGATATGCAGATGATACCACCCTTATGGCAGAAAGTGAAGAACTAGAAAGTGAAGAAGAGCCTCTTGATGGAAGTGAAAGAGGAGAGTGAGAAAGTTGGCTTAAAACTCAACATTCAGAAAACTAAGATCATGGCATCCAGTCCCATCACTTCATGGCAAATAGATGGGGAAACAATGGAAACAGAGACAGAGTATTTTGGGGGCTCCAAACTCACTGCAGATAGTGATTGCAGCCATGAAATTAAAAGACGCTTACTCCTTGGAATAAAAGCTATGACCAAACTAGATAGCATATTGAAAAGCAGAGACACTACTTTGCCAACAAAAGTCTGTCTAGTCAAAGCTATGGTTTTTCCAGTGGTCATGTATGCACGTGAGAGTTGGACTATAAAGAAAGCTGAGTGCCAAAGAATTGATTCTTTTGAATTGTGGTGTTAGAGCAGACTCTTGAGAGTCCCTTGGACTGCAAGGAGATCCAACCAGTTAATCCTAAAGAAAATCAGTCCTGAATATTCATTGGAAGGACTGATGTTGAAGCTGAAACTCCAATACTTTGGCCACCTGATGTGAAGAACTGACTCCTTAGAAAAGACCCTGATGCTGGGAAAGATTGAAGGTGGGAGGAGAAGGGGACAACAGAGAATGAGATAGTTGGATGGCATCACTGACTTGATGGACATGAGTTTGAGTAAGCTCCAGGAGTTGGTGATGGACAGGGAAGCCCAAACAGTCAGGACTGAGCAACAGAACTGAACAAAATACAAATGGTAAACTCAAAGTTTACATTGTTTCCTAATTCCTGACTTTTACCTTTGGCACATTTTCTAATACTTAGCCTTAACCTGAGGAATGGGTTACTATAATATTTACAATGTAAAAATACCTTCTTGGACACCAAGAAACACCTCCAGGAGCCACAGAAAATCTGTGCAAGGAGAAAGAGATGTGATGATGCTCTTTTGAAGCCAAAGCCTTCAGCATCCCCCAGCTGCTGCAGCCTGTAAAATCTGTGCTTTAATTAAGCAATAGAGCATCTGTGGAGCCCTGATGGCGGGGTCCCCCAAGGCACTCACTCGAGAGGTCAAGCGAGAACATCAGAAGGTGGTCTGAGCAAACATGGTGCTCCCTCATTAGTAAATTCACGGCTTGTGTGCCTGCCAGGGCATGCCTTTCTTTTTGCCTCATTTTGTTCAGAAAAATAAAAACCAGGCCTGTAATTGCTGCCCAGCACCTTCAAAATGGACATTTGCCCCTGTTTATTTCCTGAAAGTCTTAAATTTCCTACAGTGGCTTGGAACCTGCCTAGAGAACACTTTCTTAGTTGGGTCCCCTTGTCCCCAAACGGAGAAAGCAATGGCACCTCACTCCAGTACTCTCGCCTGGAAAATCCCATGGACGGAGGAGCCTGGTAGGCTGCAGTCCATGGGGTCGCTAAGAGTCGGGCACGACTGAGCGACTTCCCTTTCACTTTTCACTTTCATGCATTGGAGAAGGAAATGGCAACCCACTCCAGTGTTCTTGCCTGGAGAATCCCAGGGACGGGGAAGCCTGTGAGCTGCCGTCTATGGGGTTGCACAGAGTCGGACACGACTGAAGCGACTTAGCAGCAGCAGCAGCAGTCCCCAAAAGTTAAGAGAAAGTAGGATCAGATGCAGAGGCTGGGAGACCCTGGAGACTTTCCAGTTTAGATAAGATGGAGAGGAGAAGCACTGAGAGGGAGATCAAGACAGTGGTTCAGTGAGGTGGCGCTTCAGGGTTCAAGTCTGTGCTTTGTTGTCCTGCCACCGTGGGTTCCGCTCCTGTTGACTTTCCACCCCGACCCCCAAACCTCAGAAATCCAACTCTGGACAGAAATCCTAGATAGAGAGGCTCTTAGAGGCCAGTGCAGGAAAGGACCCTCCATGGTCTCTTCTCGATCAACAAAGAAGGCAACCAGGTTAGAGCAGTGTCAGAACAATCAGTCCAATCCAAAGATCATGCTGTGATCATCCTTTTCTAGTCACACTATTATGACAGCTGCAGAAATGTTAGCTATGAGGCTTCATGCCTAGGGACGGCAGAATCCAGTCATCTAGGGTCACTGGTGATGTCACAATCCAGTGACATCACAGCAGTGACATCAAGGAGGTCTCCTGTTCCTGGCTGCTTATGTATTTTATTGGACAATTAATGTTTGAAAGCACAGATGGGATCCAGGGCCTCTTAAGGCTTTTGTGGGTCACATCCTATGAAACATGTTAAAATGCCCCCAAAGAACTTTTAGGATGGAGAAATGGTTGATTCCTTGACATAATGTGATATTTTGTAGGCATTTAATTAAGCAATTACTAATTTTGTACTTTTTCTTTTCACATTTTGGCATCATTCAAGTGACCTTTTTTAGGTCCTAACCATTTCACAGATCTTTGGAACGCAGTCAGGCTGAGGCTACAGAGGCTACAGAAACTGAAGTAAGAAAGTCCTTGTGAACTGCAGTTGTGAGGCACGTAACAAGCATCCCAGTCCCTGGTCTCCATCAGGAACTGCAACTGGCACCTCCATCAGGAGTTGCCAAGAGGACACTCCAGAGGGTTCTCAAGGGGGAAACACATGGGAACAGAAGGAGCACTGAGCTCGCGGTACAGGTGCAGGAAGAAGGGCAGAGAATTGCAGGGTGAGGCAGCTCAGAATCATCAGGAATACGGTTTCTAAGATGCATATTATTTTTAAATTATTTATTCCCTATCACGCATTATGCTGTCTGCTACCTTATAGCCTTTAAAACTCTTTTTGTTTGTTTTCAAATATTGGGTTGGTGGAGCGGGTGTTAAGCAACCTGTGCTCCAGGAACAGCTTTCTTGGCATTCTGGGCAAGAGATCGGCTGCCTTAATTCTGCCCGGGGAGAGTGGCGGGGAGTACAGTGAGGGCCACGTGGAAAAGATAAGATGACCCCGAAAAGAAGGACCAAGCCAGGGAGGGGATGGCTGGTGAGGAGCAGAGACAACCTATCCACCCACTGTAGGACAGCTGCAGATTGTACAAGGAATGAGGCAGATCTCCCTGTGCTGAAGCAGTGAGATTCTCTCCGGGCACACGCCTAGTGATGGACTCAAGCTGCAGGGCAGTGTGAATATACGTAAAGCACAAAAGAGAAGCTGAAAACACAGACAGATCACCTATATGTCCAATATGAGTACCAATATACAAATGTAAATGTCCAGAAAAGGATCGGAAGGAAAACACATGAAAATATGGCCAATGGTCACCTCTGGGGGAGGAGGTTTAGAGGAGGAAGATGAAGGCGGAAGTGCATGTTCTCTTGAACTGTGTGGTTCCTTTACAGACATCAGCAGGTATCAACACCTCACCTGTTCTGGAGAGCATTCTTGATGTTACAGAGGGGTGAACAGCGCCTCTGGGTGGTTGCATTCTGGTGGAAGGAGAGAGAAATAAACACACAGGTAGGCAAGCCAGGTGCAGATCCGTGCTTTGGAGAGGCGTGAAGGAGTGCATGATGGTGAATGGTGAGGACAAACCGTGGCAGACACAGAGTAGGAGGTCAAGAGGGTCACCCAGAGTGAAGGTCCTGAGAGAAGAGCTGGCCAAGTGCATGAGGCAAGGAGACAGAGCAGGCCAGGGAGCAGTGAACAGAGAGGGGGTGGGAGGCAGGCTGGAGCATGCCCAGGAGAATGGACTGTATGCAAAGTGAAATGGGAAGACCTGGGGAGTTCTCAGAGGGGGAGGGGAGGCGGCAGGCTTGTGATGAGGATGGTCTACCTGGGCAGGGGGAGCCGGACAGGCTCACAGGAGCATGTTCAGTCCCCAAGGTGGGGTGGGGGAACATGGTTTGACAAGGGGAGTGGCACTGGAAAATATATAAAGTGGTCGTTGTTAAGATCTGTTTTTGAAGGAGGATTTGGCAGAACTTACAAACGCATTCAGGCTTCCCAAGAGGCTCAGCGGTAAAAAATCCGCCTGCCCGTGCAGGAGCTGCAGGACACATAGGTTTGATCCCTGGGTCAGGAAGATCCCCTGGAGAAGAAAATGGCAACCCACTCCAGTATTCTTGCTGGGATGATCCCATGGACAGAAGAGCCTGGAGGGCTACAGTCCACGGGGTCACAAACGGCCAGACAGGACTGAACAAGTGAACACACAGGAACAGATACATTCAATGTGGGATGCGGCAGAAGAGAAGGATCAACTGAAAATCTGTGGGTGAAGGCCTGAGCAACTGGATGGAAGATGGTTTCACTGTTGAAAGGCTGTTACCGAACTCAGGCCCAGCTGCTCACTGCTCAAAAATCAATACTCAAGAGGCAAGTGTCGGTAGAAACAGAAAAGGTTGCTTTTAATCAGAAAGCTGGCATTCTGGGAAGAACAGGGACTTGGGTCCCCAAACCAGCTCCCAGGATTCTCCTCAGCCATGAAAGTTTTTAAAGGGAAAAGAAGTCACCTCAGCTCATCCCAGAGACAGGACCAGGCTCCTTACACCTGCTGCTGCATGCAGGCGGGTCAACTTCTCGGAATCTTTCTTCAGATGCTATAGTGTTCACACAGTTTGTGAGATTACTGAAGGGCAAGCTAGGGAAGAATAATTACTTATTATTCATTTCTACAGAGAGAACTAAGAGGTTGGGCAAGGCTTTGTGTGATCAAAAGATTTGGAAGTTGTGCTCAGGTGGGCGATGGGTAGAGACAGCATGAGGGTGTCCAGTTAAGGTTAGTTACAATATAGTTTTGCTAAAGCGACAAGACAAAAGGAACCTCCTACATAAAGCACTTTCCAGCTGAAAGCTTTTTCCAGTCAGTCAGACTGGTGGAAGGCAGGGATCATGTCAAGATTTGGAGGGGAAATCAGCAGCGGTGCCTGCAAGAGTTGCCACCCAAGAGGAGGGGCAAGCAGACAGTCATCTGGGAGGGTGTGGACCCAGGACAAGGTCAGATGGAAGCTGTGAGAGAGGCCACTGAAGCCCCTGCGTGGTGCCCACACTATGGGGCAAGACGATGCTCCTGCAGAGACAAGGAGGTGGAGGAGAGGCTGGAGGCCAGGGGCACCCCCAGAGGTGGGGTTTGGGGAAGGGGACAGAGCCATGAACAGAGAAAGAAAAGGAACCACACATGGCTGAGAGGCTTGAAGGCTAGAGCGGGAAAGGGTTCAGGAAGGAGAAGGTGACCCACCGTCTCGGCCGCTCCTGAGTCGGGGGCGTGGTGGGTGGAGACAGGATGGGCATCACCGATGACCTGGCAGCAGTGGCTTCCGGGGTGGGAGGGGGACGATCTGGAGAGAGTGGGCTGCAAAAGAGTATGTCCATGCTCCAATGTGCCGATGAAAGGCCCTCTTGAAGGACTCAGGAACACCTGGCCTTGCTCTCGAGCCACGGAATTCAGCCCTTACTGCGTTCCCACCTGCACTCACAGTTATTAGTTCAGTGGCAAGCAAATAGAGTCTTTGCAGATCATTAGAACGTCACGGTGCCTTTCAGAAAGGTGGGGGGAATTCCTAGCTGATATCCAGGAAGCTGACCTGTGCTCCACACTGATTGATAGATCGGGCTCTTCCACTGAGAGTCAGAATATGCTTGCGTCGCCTTTGGACAACCACCACCCCTCCTGACAAAGCCATCTTTTATCTCCCCTGCAAGTGACAGCATCAGGAAAAGAGTATCTAAATTATTCAGCTGTGTGGGCTGCCCATATTCCTTGTTTAAAATGCTGAAAAGGCAAACTGCCACGAAGGGTTTTTGCAGATGCTCTCAACGAGAAGCAGTGTGAGGGGCTGAGGGAGGGGCAGGGGGTGGGGAAAGCTCAGAACGGGTGGGAGGACACCTGCCCCAGGTCTCCAGGACTCATCTGGGCCCCGTGTAGCTTTCCCTGGGCCCAGGGTCCCCATCTTGCCACTTAGAGCTTAGGCAGAATTCTAACCTTGTTAGATGTGGAAGCCTTTGTTCAAATGAAACCTGATGCAGAAGACCCATCAGTGAAGGCAGAGAGAAAAGTGGAGGGGTATGGCTGGGGTTGGCAGGGGACCTCTCTAGGTACCCCTTTCCAGAGATGAGTGGCTCCTGATCTTGGGCGCTGGGAATCCTCAAATTTACTGGACTATCCATTTAGGAAAAACACGCACTTCAACCCTTATCTCACATCACACATAGAAGTTAATTTGAAATGGATCATTGGCCTGAAGGTAAAAGCTAAAACTATAAAACTTACAGACTTAAACACAAGAGAAAATCCTTTGCCTTGAGGTAGCAAAGATTTCGTAGTCAAAAAATGCCAAAAACACTGACCATAAAAGAAAAAAAATCGATAACTAGACTTCATCAACATGAAAATCTGCTCTTTGAAAAATACCATTAAGAAAATGAACAAGGAAACCACTGATTGGAAGAAAACATGTGCACTATATCTATCCAGCAGAGAACTTGTGCCTGTGTTATACAGAGCTTCACAGCTCACGGAGAACACAGGCAAGTCAGTTTTAAGACGTGAGCGAAAATACAAAACCACAATGAGATATCATTAAAAAACCTAAAAAATAGCTTAAACTGACAATACCACGTAGACAAGGGTGTGGAGAAATCTGAACTTTCGTATACCACTGGGGGAATGCGACTAGCACAGTTCACTTTGGAAAAAAAACACTTTGGGAATTTTTTATAAGGTGAAACATAGGTTTACTACACAACCCAGAAATTCCAATCCTAGAGATTTACCCAGAAAGAAATAACATCTATCGTGACAAAGATTTGCATGAGAAGGTTCATAACTGTGCTACTCATACAGTGTTGTGTCCAGGCAATGGAGCACTACTCAGCAACAAAAAGGAGCCAGTGGCTGTTCAGGCCTGAGAGGCGTGCGTACTCCCGTGTCTGGAGGTAAGAGAATGCGGTATACTTGAGGGCCTGCCTGGCTGGGGCAGAGGCGGGAGGATCATGGAGGTTGGGTGCCAGATCCCTTGCATCTCTGGAAACGTGCTAATTAGCCTGGATTCGTTCTGCTGCTGCTGCTGCTAAGTCACTTCAGTCATGTCTGACTCTGTGTGACCCCACAGACAGCAGCCCTCCAGGCTCCGCCGTCCCTGGAATTCTCCAGGCAGGAACACTGGAGTGGGTTGCCATTTCCTTCTCCAATGCATGAAAGTGAAAAGTGAAAGTGAAGTCGCTCAGTCGTGTCCAACTCTTCACTACCCCATGGACTGTAGCCTACCAGGCTCTTCCATCCATGGGATTTTCCAGGCAAGAGTACTGGAGTGGGGTGCCATCACCTTCTCCGTGGATTTGTTCTAAGGGCTGAAAAAGAGGAGCAGCTGACGCACTTGCTCAGATGTGCATATTTAAAAGACAGCTAGTTGCTGGAAAAAGAGTAATCTGGAAAGGGGCAATGTTTGGAGGAGAGGCCAGCTGGGAGACCTGAGGCGACAGTGGCTGGGGTTGTGACGGTCACGGGGAAGGGAGATGCGTGCAGCAGAGAGCCTCACGTGACTGTATCCATAGAATCGACAGAACTGAAGGCCGACTGGAGGTGGGGAGAGGACCCTAATTTTCCTTGGGAAACGCCATCTCCTTGGCTTCCACCCTTCGTTTCGGATTCTGTCATCTGGCACAGAAGAAATTCCTTGCAAAAATCTGACTGGCATCTGTCTGTGTCAACTGAGTCATTGCTCAAATGTCAAAACAAGACGCAGGAGAGACACAGCACGAGAGGAAGACGGAGAGCTGCGTGGCTTACTCTTTTGTAAACGGTCCCGGCCCTCTAGAGATCCCCAAGGACTACTAGCTCATGGTCCTCCTGCCTCCTCAGCAACCAGTGGCAGAGATGGCCCCACGCACAGTGAGCATCGCTCACACCCCTCTGTTCCCAGCAGCTCTGGCACCGAGACACCAGATCCAGCGGAGCCAGCCTCTGACCCTCCTGGGCGGTGGGCTATAAACCCAGGTGAATAACTGCATCTGATGGGCTTTTCTTAGTGGAGAGAAAGAAACAGCAAATATCTTCTCAACACCTTTCTTTTTTTGAACATCCTATAATCTGACCATCTGGGAATTAATGCCTTTGAACACCAAATCCACTGGAAGCAGATATTTAGAACAAAACCTGCCTTGTCCTCCCTCTCTGCCACCCAACAGGTTATGATTTAAGCATCCATCACACCTGTATGGCTTCACGCCCCTTGCCTGCAGGCTCCTCGGTTCTTACACATTTTCTATGTCTTCCTCTTCCCGACCTGTAATTAAGCTACTCTTTCTGTGCACTGTTTCATTTGCAGTTGGCATGTGAGCTGGTCTTTAGGTGGGAAGCAATCATCAGCTCATGTATGGGCTTATTCAGTGGTGGCACTTCTGAACTGATTTAAGCAGGCTGTCAAAAGTGAGCAAAAGTAGTCACGAGTTTACAAGGCGATGTTCTCATCTCTGGCACTGGGGTCGGGAGGGAGAAAATAAATCAGACCTGCTGTTTTCCCTTCCTCTTTCCTTCCTTAGGGCTTCCTCACTGTCTCAGCGGGTAATGCAGGAGACACAGGAGACTCAGCTTTGATCCCTGGGTTGGGAGAATCCCCTGGAGGAAGAAATGGCACTTGAGTGTTCTTGTCTGAAGTATTCAGACCCACTCCAGCATAATTGTCTGAAAAATTCCACGGACGGAGGAGCCTGGTGAGCTACAGCCCAAAGGGCTGCAAAGAGACACAACTGAGCAGCTAAGCCTGCATGCTTCCTTCCTTATCCGCCTCCTTCCCGTCTTTCCTTCCTTCCCTCCTCCTTCTCCTTCTCTGTCTCTCCCTTTCTCTCCCTCCCTCCCTTCCTCCCCTAGCACACTAAATGATGAAGGATTTGCTGGCTTGTCATTGTCTATAATTCAACTTTGCTCTATCTTCTAAACAAACCTTTACACACACCCGAGGGCAAACTTCTAGTTGCTGTTTTGTTGATAACTTAGACACTCCAAGACAATTCTGTTGGGGTCACTGGGCCGTAGCTTCAGCCTGCTTCACGTTTCCCCCATCTCTGCGCCTTCTGGTAAGATTCCCCCCACCCAACAAGCAGAACTCTCTGTGCACTATAGAGATAAGGTGCCAGGCACCTTGGCGATCTCCTCATGAGAAAGCAAGGCTGGAAGCAGCTTGTGGAGCTGTTAATGGGTGGATAGGCAAAACCACAGAAAAGACTAGGAAACAGAGCCTGGACCAGGCCCAAGTCACCACCCGCCCAAGAAACTGGGGAGAACAGCCACCCTCTGGCTGCCTCCTCTGCTCTGTAGGGTCTTAAGGGCTTCACTCAGAGTTGTGTGCACAATTAGCGGTGGATTAGCAAAGCTGGTAATAGGGGATTGGGGCACTAATCCCCGTCCAATTGTTCATATTAATTAAAGTGCTGTTTTCTTTCCTCGTGCAACAAACACTAAGCGCTTCCGTTAAAGGAGGAAATAGAGAAAGCACTAGGTTCAAGCTATGCGTGGCTCGTTTTTCCAACCAAGAAAGCGAAGCGTTGTTTCCCCTCTTGGAACAAAGCTTCGCAGTGGATGGGAAACACGGGAGGAGGAAGAGAGCCCCATTGACTTTTCACCATTTCACTGGTGAGACATTTCTAAGTTCTAAGACATACTGCCTCTCATTTTCCCCAAGAAGTTTCTTATTGGCCTCCACAAGCCAACTATTTAGATTAAATCACAGAGACAGCTCAGTGAGTGGGAACCTGGCTTCCATGGGGTTTAGAGTACGATGGATGACTTCCTTGTGGCCAAGAGGGCCGATGGGTGGTCAGCTCCCCCACTAAATGGCTATGCTGAGTGCAGGGATTCAGAGCTGGCCGGGTCCCATCTTCCTCTGGGAGATGCTATGGAAAATCTCTCCTCATCGCCGGTCCGACGAAAACACCCACTGAGCCCTGGCGAGTGCAGAACCCTGCGCCATGTGCAGGGAGGAGATGCTCCGGAACAAAAGGTGGATGCAGTGAGAAGCTCAGGGCGTCCACGTGGCAACCAGAGCAAAGCAAACACAAGTAAGTGAAGCCAAGCCTGCAGACTCTGGAGGCACCGGGAGAGTGAGCAGCAGCCCCACGCCCCACCCCGGGAAAACCCAGCTCACTAATGCCCTGAATCTCAAACCAACCAAAGATAACTAAATCCTCCTCCTTCTCAAACCGGGAAATTTACAAGATGTTCTGCAGGTCCAGTTACACACTAAAAGACTCTGTGTGTGGCGGGGGAGGGGGTGTCCATGTGTTCCTGCATGTCTGTGTTTAACTACAATGTGTGTGTGGTAGTCGCTCAGGCGTGTCTGACTCTTTGCAACCCCATGGACTGTAGCCTGCCAGGCTCCTCTGTCCATGGAGTTCTTCAGGCAAGACTACTGGAGTGGGTTGCCATTTCCTACTCCAGGGGATCTTCTCCACCCAGGGACTGAACCTAGGTCTTCTGCATTGCAGGTGGATTCCTTACCATCTGAGCCACCAGGGAAGCCCTCTTAACTGCAGTGTGTGCTTAGGTGCTCAGTCGTATCCAACTCTCTGTGACACTGTGGACTATAGTCCAGAAGGCTCCTCTGTCATGTGGATTCTCCGGGCAAGAACACTGGAGTGGGCTGCCATGCCCTCCTCCAGGAGGTCTTCCCAACCCAGGGATCAAACCCAGCTCTCCCGCACTGCAGGCGGATTCTTTACCGTCTGAGCCACCAGGGAATGACTGCAATATCTTTTGTTAATTAAGGGACACAGAAGAGAGGGCTGTTTTACTTATCTTCATTTTCCCCTCTCAAAACCACCATAAATGAAGCCTGACCTCAAATAACCAGCTATTCTGGCTTCTTGCAATTTTACTGTACTTATGCACCAATTATCTCATTTGATCTAAATGACTTTCTAAAAATTTTAATAGAATGAGGTGATTTTCCTAGTTACATCCTGGAATTCAGAGACTGGATAAAGTTCTATGATTTAATGCTCTTACCACACAGACCCACGAGGACATCTCACAAGGCCAGGGCACTCAGGGAGTGTGGCCTGCCCTGTGCCTGCTCCCCATGTTTTCAGGAAGCAGGAAAACATCCTAAGACTGCCTAAGATACTAGCTCTCTTGCATGGAAGTAGTCACATCTCTAAATCCTCAAACTGCGCCATAGAACGAACAAACACCAAGCAAGTCCCAGGCAAAAGCAGGGTTAGGCAAACAGCCATCCTTCTTGTTACCATGCAAACGTCTCTCTACAGCCAGCCCCCACCCTCCTGAGAGCAGCGGAGCTCCTCCAGGCGAGGCCCACAGCCCGGCGCGGGGAAAACGGCCCCTGAACTGCCAGCTTGTGTTTCAGGATGAGCCCCTGTGATGAATGACATCGCTAAGCTGAGGCGTCACCCTCTCCTGGGCTCTGAGCGACAGCGAGGGAGCCAGGTGCACCGCCAGGACATTCTGTCCTAACCCCGGAGCTTCCACTTGGGTGAAGAAACCACGAGGGCGACCACGGTAGTAAGGAAAGGTCACACTCAGTGTTCAGTCGCTGCGCTCCAGCCCCGTGCATTGCGTGGAGTGTCTCACCTTGGACCCACACGGGAGAGCAAGCAAGGGCAGGAGACCCGAGGTCACCCGGCTGTAAGGGGGGTCTCTTGCCTGCCTCTCCACCTGGCCGGTCCTGCTGCAGAGCCCCTGCTCTGAGACGCTTCGCTCCGGCACACAGCAGGGTCTCAGGCACACACAGCCCCCGGAGGGAGGGAACAGTGCCAAGCTCCCAGTCTGGTGCTTTTGCAGTTTGGTCAGAGCCCATATCAGGACAAGTGCTTTGGATTTGATCTGTAAGCCAATGTGCCCTGCTTCTGGCAGCGATTTAACCTCTCCGAAGTCAGGATACACACAACATGGTGTCACGGTGTAACTGGCAGGTTTGGGCTCTCTTCTGGGATCATTTTTAGTGGCACATAATGGAGAAGGAACTGGCAACCCACTCCAGTGCTCTTGCCTGGAGAATCCCAGGGACAGAGGGGCCTGGCGGGCTACGATCCACAGGGTCGCACAGAGCCGGACACGACTGAGCGACTGACACACACTCACGGCGGCACAGAGACAACGGTGAATCTTAACAACCGGAGGGTCTTGGATTTGATGAAATACGATGATGTCTGCTCAGCCTGTTCTTGAAATCTATTTCAGATGGGCGGCTTTCAAATTTCCGAATAACAAACAATTGGTGATATAAATAAGGCAGCACCAGCAGAGTAGCAAATGGGGAGAGAGACCAAGTAAGGAGGCTGAGCAGGAGAGAGGCAGACAGACACCAGAGCACGGGCGGGCTGCAGGGGAGCGGGCAGTGCTTTACATCCGTCTCGTTGCAGAAACCAGAGGAAAGCTCCAGCCCGGAGGTAGAGAGCTGGGCGTTGTCTGTGTCCTCCCATGTCTTGGATGAGACAGAATTCCTGGGTTTGACTCCAGGCTGCCCCTACCTGGCAGCTGTGTGACCTTAGGCGGGCAGCTGCAGCCCTCTGTGCCCCAGTTTCCCTCTCTGTAAAAGGGGAGATGGTTGCACTTAGCTCCTAGGTTAGTGCAAAGGTGAAATCTGTTCATATGTTTAAAGTCATGAAGACAGCCCTGGGAAGTGTTTCTAGATCTACATCTTATCCATGAAAGGATTCATATACTACTCCCAGGCCCAAAAGGCAGTCACAGAAGTGTGGTTGACTCCACGCAAATATTTGGATTTGGGGAAAGCTTCTGCTGGGTGTGGAAAAGAAGGAAGCCGACATCAGAGGCTGCCTGGTAGCCACCTTCCCCGCTGGATGCAGAGATGAAGGAAGATGCACGCGTGTCCAGGGTGAGTCAGTACAAAGGCTGAGGTGGACCTGATAGATGGGGTGGATACTAGACCTGGCTCTCCACGGTGTTCAGTTTCTCCAGGATGTTTTTATTTCCTCCCGCCATCACAGGACACTTCCAGAGCCAGCCAGCCTCCTTTCCAAAATGCAAACTGGGAGAATCCCTCTGGCCTCTCTCAGCAATTCTGGTGGTCGCCTGGCTGGCCCTAACCTGATTGTCCCTTGATTCCTAAATAAAATCGTGCCACAGGAGGAAATACAAGCCCCTGGGTCACCCAGGAGTCCTTGCCTGTGCCACATTTTCATAAAAGAAAAAAAAAAAAAACAGCCTTAAGGTAATTTATCCAATATTTTTGTCTGAATTGTTCGGCTATCTCGAACTTTCATTTCCTTTCTCAGACCTGATCTTTGATTGAAGGGAAAAAGTACAAACCCATACATATATATGCACTTTTTTAAAAGAGAGAAAATTTCATAAGCAAAAAATCTTTGATCTACAGGGAGAAGCTCATCTCTACTATTCAGGTCTGAGAAGATAATCTACAAAGCACAGGAACGCAAAGGCAGATATGGCACCTCCCCTCTCCCAGACCGCCAGCAAAGTTCATCTCAGAATTTTTTCCCCCGGAAGCCACAGGGTTAAGACTACTGGCTTTTACCACATCGTGCAACACCCTAAGGGCCAGAAAGTCTAAGGTTCTGATAACAGACACAGGTTGTACTGCGGTAACAATGTATCTCCGCCTCTCTGCAAGTTCCACCAAGCTTGAATTTCTTTCGCGACACGGATCCATTTTAATAAGAGCTGACAGTTTAATCAGGTAAGAGAAGGCACATTTTCATAGTAAGGCACAAGAGGTATGCATATTTTTCCATTAATGGATCTTGGGACTTGGTCACACAGACCCCGCAGAAGATGTAGACATTTCACCCCAGCATACCCTCTTGATCCAGTGCCACACCAGGAAAGCTCAGGCGGGGAAAAAAAAAAAAAGACAAAACTCCCTGGAAAAGATATTTTAGAATAAAATGGATTGCATGTATTAAGAAGAACTCGCTTTTCAAATGGATGTTCCTTGGTGTCTTCAGTCACGCTGATCACTGAATGGCCATTTTTAACCTTGTAACTAAGACAGGGGGGAAAATAAAACCCTGAAACTTCATTCTGAAAAATGGCTTCATATTTATTCTAAGTAAAGACAGAACGTGGGCCAACAAGTCATGAATACGGATGGCGGTGAGCACCTCCAAGGTGCGCGCACACCCAGGCTGAGGCAATGCGGGGATGGGGGTGGATTCCTCTGACTCCGACACTCTCCCCTCCCAGCCCAGGTCCCTCTTCGGAGAGGACAGCCCTGGACCAGTGGCGAGTGGACGGGGCAGGCCTGCAGGCTATCAAGGGGAACTCAGTCCCCTCTGGAGGCTGGCTGCAGAGGCCTCTGAAAGGGGTCCGACTAGTTCTGCAGAAGAGCCACCCGTCTTGGTGACCCCTGGGCCCCTGGTGGGAACAGGCTGTGTGAGTGGTCCTGAGAACATACAGGATGGTGGGAAAGATCGGATGCACCCCCCAACCCCTGGTCCAGGAGCGTTTGCGGCCGAGGAGAAAGGTGTCCTGGTATCCTGCGGGAGCCTTGACCACACATGCTCTCCAAAGTAGAGTCTGAGCATCCTGCCAGGTGTGACATCACTGCCTCTGAAACTGGACCCAGAGCCGGAGAAGGATCAGAGCCTGGGATTAGGGGACCTGACACCCCAAGAGTGGAGGAACTACCAGAGACCCAGACAAGGTGGCTCCTCCTGAAACAGAACTACCGGAGGGAACGAGGGAAAACGAAAAAAATACTACAACCACTACTATTGCGACCACAGATAGTAACTATATTCAACTGCAGTATTTCTTAAGTGACTTTCTCTAACTAAATTTTAAAAATCCATGCATGAATTAAAGTAGAAGGTGGCCACTGTTGAGACCCAAATAAGTAACCGTGAAATTAAGTGGAAGGAATAATTCAAATTACAGACTAGCGATTCAGAAGTAATGCACTTTGGAGCTGGAGGGAGCGAGTGACCGAGTGCTCCGCCAGTCGTGTCTGGCTCTCTGCGGCCCTACGTGCTGTAGCCCCCAGGCTCCTCTGTCCATGGGACCCTCCAGGCAAGAATACTGGAGTGGGTTGCCATGTCCTTGTCCAGGGGATCTTCCCGGCCCAGGGATCAAAACTGAATCTCTTACTTCTCCTGATTGGCAGGCAGTTCTTTACCACCAGTGCCACTGGGAAGCTCTGGAGCTGGAGTACCTGAATACTATCCCAGCATGCCCTGAGGGCCCAGTGATTCCCAGGAGTTCTGCCTGCAGCCCATGAAGCAGCTGTCAGGACAAGAGAATGGCCATCAGGGATGTGCTGCTGTCATGATTAAAAGAATGCCCTTTGACCACTGTCCAGAACAAGAAACTATACTCAGTATTTTCTAATAACCTATAAAGAAAATGAATCTAATAACCTATAAAGAAAAAGAATCTGAATCTCTGTGTGTGTGTATATATATATATATATATA
>SJYQ01000885.1:104008-264852 GCA_006410935.1 Redunca redunca | reverse complement strand
CATCACTTCATGGGAAATAGATGGGGAAACAGCGGAAACAGTGTCAGACTTTAGTTTTGGGGGCTCCAAAATCACTGCAGATGGTGATTGCAGCCATGAAATTAAAAGACGCTTACTCCTTGGAAGGAAAGTTATGACCAACCTAGACAGCATATTCAAAAGCAGAGACATTACTTTGCTGATGAAGGTCCGTCTAGTCAAGGCTATGGTTTTTCCTGTGGTCGTGTATGGATGTGAGAGTTGGACTGTGAAGAAAGCTGAGCACCGAAGAATTGATGCTTTTGAACTGTGGTGTTGGAGAAGACTCTTGAGAGTCCCTTGGACTGCAAGGAGATCCAACCAGTCCATCCTAAAGGAGATCAGGCCTGGGTGTTCATTGGGAGGACTGATGCTGAAGCTGAAACTCCAATAATTTGGCTACCTCATGCGAAGAGTTGACTCATTGGAAAAGACCCTGATGCTGGGAGGGACTGAAGGCAGGAGGAAAAGGAGATGACAGAGGATGAGATGGCTGGATGGCATCACCGACTTGATGGATGTGAGTTTGAGTGAACTCTGGGAGTAGGTGGTAGACAGGGGTGCCTGGCGTGCTGCGATTCATGGGGTTGCAAGGAGTCGGACACAACTGACCGACTGAACTGAACTGAACTGAACTGATACATAACTGAACCACTTTCCTGTGACTCACACCATGGGTCAGTCTGGTTCTACCAGGGGCTGCGAGGGTACCTCACATTGGTTGGTGACTATCCCTTTTCTCTTCTGCTCCTTGAATAATATAAAGATGCTACAGGTCATCCAGGCTATTTGTGAAGGCTTTTCTGGAGTGAACTCTCCAATACCAGTTTTCTTGGCAAGTAAAATCAGGTAACTTACTGCCAGAAAAGCCAAAGAAGTTCAACATTCCACCTATTATAGTCCACTTCCAAGAAACATTGAAGGGTTCTAATGATTTGCTGTTAGGATACAGATTAGCAGCATAATAATCCTTCTGGAATTTGGGGGTGGGGTTTGGATGGAAACAGAACCAAGAATTGCTCAGCGTTTGACTGAATCCGGTTCAGTCATGTAGCTGTCTTAGTGGTGGTGGTGGTTCTTCAGTCACCCATTCGTGTCTGACTCTTCTGTGACCCCATGGACTGCAGCATGCCAGACTTCCCTGTCCTTCACCATCTCCTGGAGCTTGCTCAAACTCATGTCCATTGAGTCGGTGATGCCATCCAACCCTCTCATCCTCTGTCGTCCCCTTCTCCTCCCGTCTTCAGTCTTTCTCAGCATCAGGGTCTTTTTCAATGAATCAGTTCTTCATATCAGGCGGCCAAAAGATTGGAGCATTGTCCTTCCAGTGAATATTCAGTTTATTTCCTTAAGGATTGACTGGTTTGACCTCTCTGCTGTCCAAGGGACTCTCAAGAGTCTTCTCCAACATCACAGTTTGAAGGCATCAATTCTTTGGCATTCAACCTTTTTTATTGCCCAGCTCTCACATCCATACATGACTACTGGAAAAACCACAGCTTTGACTAGATGGACCTTTGTCGAGAAATAATGCCCTGCTTTTTAATATGCTGTCTGGGTTTGTCATTACTTTCCTTCCAAGGAGAAAGTGTCTTTTAATTTCATGGCTGCAGTCACCATCTACAGTGATTTTGGACCCCAAGAAAATAAAATCCATTGTTTCCCCATCGATTTGCCATGAAATGATGGGACTGGATGCCATAATCTTAGTTTTTTGAATGTTGAGTTTTAAGCCAGCTTTTTCACTCTCCTTTTACTTTCATCAAGAGGCTCTTTAGTTCTTCTTCACTTTCTGCCATAAGGGTGGTGTCATCTGCTTATCTGAGGTTATTGATATTTCTCCCGGCAATCTTGATTCTAGCTTGTGCTTCATCCAGCCTGGCATTTCGCATGATGTACTCTGCATCGAAGTTAAATAAGCAGGGTAACAATATACAGCCTTGACGTACTCCTTTCCCAATTTGGAATCAGTCTTTTGTTCCATGTCCAGTTCCAACTGTTGCTTCTTGACCTGCATATAGGTTTCTCAGGGTGCATATAAGGTGGTCTGGTATTCCCATCTCTCTAAGAATTTCCCAGTTTGTTGTCATCCACAGAGTCAAAGACTTTAGCATAGTCAAAAACCTTGGTTGAGATGTTTGTTTTTGGATGATTTGCACAAATGCTGAAGAATACCCCTGCATTTCCACAATGAACCTGCTGGATGTGGAGGAAGCAATATAGCTCCTGGATTTCATTTCCAAACCTCATATTCAATTACATGATGTAGAACATAACAACAATACCCACTGGAATAGTCAAGGCAATGACCTAGAAGGCTTAAAGGGAAACTTTTAAAAGTGAGCATCTTTTAAATTGTGATTCTTAAAGTATGGAGGCCCTCGTGATCCTTTCCAAGCTTCACAGGGTCAAAATAACATTTCTATAATGTTACCAAGATGCTATTTGCCTTCCCCACTGAGTTGACATTTGCATGGAAGGTACAAAAGTAATGGTGGGTAAAACAGCTAACACTTTAACATGAACCCAAGTAGGGGTGCCAAACTCTACTGGCAGTCACTGTATCTTCACCACTATATGCTCATCAAGTAAAGCAGAACAAACATTGCCCACTTCTCCTAACAATGTTTTTGATAAAACAAGTGCCTCCTTCTCAGCCTGCGTCCCCCTGTTCTGCACTTCCCCTGCTCACCTCTCCAGATCTACCCCACCCTTCTCCACCTGTGCTTGGCCCCGGCAGGCTGACCTGCATGGAGCACAATAACAGGGCTGCCAAAGGCGGCCCCAGGTAGGATATAAGAAGAGCCGAAGACAGGATTTGCTCCCTGGCACCTCCTCCTGGGCCTCCCATGAGCCGCTGAGTCTCATCCTGTAGGTGGTTCTTTCCTCCCAGCCGCCCACATCCTACCACCTGTTATCCAGCCTCTGGTGGGAACAGAAGGACCTGCTGACACAAGTCCTAGGGTTCTGCTCCATCCCCTGCCATATCTTATAGATGGCCCCTTTTACGCATATATATGGAATTTAGAAAGATGGTAATGATGACCCTGTATGCAAGACAGCAAAAGAGACACAGATGTGCAGAGTGGACTGTGGGAAGATTTGGGAGAATAGCATTGAAACATGTATTCTATCATGTAAGAAACGAATCGCCAGTCTATGTCCGATGCAGGATACAGGATGCTTGGGCCGGTGCACGGGGATGACCCAGAGAGATGTTATGGGGAGGGAGGTGGGAGGGAGGTTCATATTTGGGAACGCATGTACACCCGTGGTGGATTCATGTCAATGTACGGCAAAACCAATAGAGTATTGTAAAGTAAAATAAAGTAAATAAATAAATAAATAAATAAAACCCTCCTAAAATTACCCAGAAGGAATGTGCTCTCTATCTCTTTCCAGACCCTTGATCAATGGACTTGCACAGGTCCAACCCAAAGTCTCAGCATGGATGGCCTTCAGACGTGGATGGCCCTGGGGAGGACTGGGGCCACTTCTGTCCTGCTCACTGCTACCCTCCAGGGTTGAAGAGCATCCCAGGCACTTATTAAACATTTGTTGGATGCGAGAATGATAAATGAATTTCCATTTTCATTCTGCCCATATATTAAACCCAGTGCTTCAAAACACTTTAGAATGGGGATTAATTGACTCTTGTAGTCATTATTTTAATACACAGCTATAATCAAACCTCCATACACACACAGTTCATAAGTGAAAAAGAGACTCATAACAAGTTAGCAGAGAGGAGAGCTCAGAGGAAGCCCCACCTGGAAATCATACCTAGGACTCCGCACTCCACAGACTTGCACTTGTCACAGGGGAAGGGGTAGAAGTCTCTGTATTTGTTCTGAGTTTTTTTCCTTATTTTTTTTCTATTTGCCTTTTAATTTTGTTCATTTTTTTTAACATAACTTGATTAAAATATAATTCACCCATATCTACAACTCACCCACTGAAAGTGTACAAATCAATGCTTTTTACTATATTTATAGTTGTTCACCCATATTCATGATCAATTTTAGAACTTTTTCATCACCCCGAAAAGAAGCTTTATACCCACTAGCAGCCATTCCCTCTTTCCCGCCAACTCCCCAGCACTAGGCAACCACTGTCTATAAGTTTGCCAGTTCTGGAAATATCATATAAATGGAATAATACAACACGTGATCTTTCGTGATAGCTTCTTTTATTTAGCGTATTTTCAAGACATCCAAGCGATAGCATGCCACTCTACTTCATTTCTTTTTATTGCAAGATAATATTCCACTTGATGGATACACCATGTTTTACTGATTTGTTTATCAGTTGGTGGATATTTGGGTTGTTTCCACTTCTTGGCTATTCTGAATAATGCTGCTGTGAACATCTGCATACAGGCTTTTGTGGACATATGTTTCCCTTTCTCTTGGGTGGGATTGCTGGGTCATATAACAACTCTATGTTTAATATTTTGAGGAAATGCCAGACTGTTTTCTAAAGCAACTGAACCATTTTACATTCCCACTACCAGTGTACAAGGATTCCAATCTCTCCACACCCCCACCAACACATATTACCTGTCATTTTTATGATAGTCCTACAGAGTCGGACACGACTGAAGAGACTTAGCAGCAGCAGCAGCAGAATACTCACTCTATACCAGGAGATGGGATTCTTGTTGAAGGCAGCTTCAACCAGCTAGCTGGGCTGCCCACTGGAGTGATCACATGTGCAAGGGATTATTCTGAACTGATTCCACAGCACCTCACAATTTATGGAGTTCAGTCCAAGTTCCAAGGGTGCTGAATAGATGTGGCCCCAAGTAGCAAGTTGAGAGTCCAAATAAATTCCACAAATGCCTGAATTCTACGTGCTCGAGAGCATAGAAGCACCCTGTCCAGCATGGTAAGCACTAAGCTTAGATGGCGATTCGAGTTTAAATTAATTACAGTGAAATGAAGTCAGTCACCCCAGTCACATTTCAAGTGCCCAACAGCCACCTGTGGCTCGTGGCTACCATACTGGATGGAGCAGACGTAACACCTTTCCTTCATGGAGAAAGTTCCAGTAGACAGAACGGAAGAGTAAGGACAAGGGTCCCCACACATCACCACCTGTGAGAAACATCAGTCAGAGTGCCTTTGTCTACGGACCCCTCCCTTTAGGAACACCGTGACACACACTTCCAGAGCCCATGTTTCCATTTGTCAGTAAAGCTCAGAATTCTTGGGGATGCCAGAAAAAAAGTTGAATGGTGTGTATTTTGACATAGAAATGCCAAAAACTAGGTCTCAAGACCTTAAGGTGGACGGCCACGTTTTCCAATCAATTCATGTGAACCATTCTTTTCACTCCTTGGGTCCAGCTACCCAATCCTCAGTGTCTGAGGTGAGAAATACTTAAAATATAGAAGCCTCTCTTTCTAAAAACTCCTCTATGAAGGATTGCCAACAGTTAGGCTTTTTCAAAAAAAAAGAATATGCTGCCTATGTGTTATTCGTAATTAGCAGTCAATTAACACTTCTCGGCTTCCAGCATGTTGGAAATGTTAACAGATGTTTTTTAGAAGAAAGCTGTCCTTGACGCAGCAATACTGCATCACACACTGAAGCTGAGTCAGCCTTGAATTCTGGGGCTGGCGGGGCATACGAAATACTGGATTCTATACATCTTTATTATTATTCATATTCAAAGAGTACATTCTTCATACCTTGAAAGAGAGGCAAACAGTCCTTACTATTTGCACAGAAGATATCAGTGGGCACTGGCCTGATCTATCCTTTGCCACAAGTTGTATGATGTCCAAAGGCCAAAGCTACAGATGAACATTTCAATCCACATATACAAAAGTTTGCAAGGACTAATTCAAATCTGAAACACTACATAAAGCAACTTAAAAGTCAAGTTCTCCACAGAGCTTCCCCTTACTTTGAATCACCATAGACAAACTAATTCTTGCCAGGTCTAGTCTTAACGAGGAAACCAGTAACATCTCCATCGAGACAAATCAAATCCACAAGTATGTGACTTTGAAGCAAAGACTGAAGGGCGGCTGGGAACACATCTCTAGCACAGCTGCTAGTCTGTTCTTGAGCGCAGGTGGACAGCACATGAGCGACCCCATGAGAAGCCGCTGACTGTGATGGCCTGGCCTCTCACTAGCACAGGAAGGGCGAAGGGCAGCCTCACCCCATACTTCTCCCGAAAGGCAGTCAGGACACCGTGGACACCACTGAAGCTCATACCCATCTTATAAGGGCTAGTTCTGTGGCCCCATCACAAGTCTAATCTCCTCACGTGTGGGTCCTGAAAGCCGCAGCACAGTGTGGAGGTAAGTCAGCATAGCTGGGAAGGAGGTTCAAGTCTGGGTGCATGACTTCCCTGTGACTCAGATGGTAAAGCGTCTGTCTACAATGCAGGGGACCTGGGTTCGATCCCTGGGTGGGGAAGATTCCCTGGAGAAGGAAATGGCAACCTCTCCAGTATTCTTGCCTAGAAAATCCCATGGATGGAGGAGCCTGGTGCAGGCTACTGTCCATGGGGTCGCAAAGAGTCAGACACGACTGAGTGACTTCACTTCACTAATGTCTTTTAGGGACAGAGAGAAAGGTGAGTGAGACCACAGAGGTCATTGCACTGGGCCCCTGTGAGCCCCTGCGAGCCCCTGCCCAAGTTCAAGGAAGTAAGGTCCTACTGTCCCCACTTTACAGAGAAGGTCATGGAAACTGAACAACTGACTCAAGGTCACTGACATAGGACAGGACTCGAGGTATCTGGTCACCATTTATTATTATTTTTTAATTTAAATGTATTTATTTTAATTGGTCACCATTTAAAAAGGGAATAAAAACATTCATGAAGTGCGGCAATTACCTCCCAAGAATGTCACAAGGCCAAGAGCAAACACAGGGGCCTCTCTAGTGGCCCAGCGGTTGGGAGCCTGCCTGCCACTGCAGGAGACACAGGCTCGACCCCTGGTCCAGGAAGATCCCACATGCCACGGGGCAGCTGAGCCCACGCGCCACAACCACTGAGGGCTGGGCACAGCAGAACCCACGCTCCGCAACGGGAGGGGCCGCTGCGATGAGGAGCCCTCGCACCGCGCGGAGAGCAGCCGCAGCCGGAGGAGCCCGAGCGCAGCCGCGAGGCCAGGGCAGCCACAGCCCCACGACAAACGAGAGCAGAACAAGCACGGGGCGGGGCTGCAGAGAGGCGGGAGTCCACAGGGCCTGGGACACATCCTCCAGCCGAACACTGAGCCCGCAACTCCAAATAACCCCTGACCTTCCCACTTCTGTGGATGGAGGGTGTCGTTCAGGGGTGGACATGAGACCCTGGGAATTAAATGAGAAAGCCAGCTGTCCCGTTCTGAAGGTGGGTCCTGGGCCAGGGCTAAGACCTTTCCATGGTTTTGTATCCTCGGCTCAATCTGTTAACACCAGTCAACAAAGAGGAGTACCGGCCCCAAGGGGCACTGCTCCTCAGAAGGCGTGATGACAGAGGACCAGAAAGAGGAGGGGCCTCAGCTTCTGTTTGATAGATTTACGGACTTGGATAAAGTCTGAGATCATCTGTGAAATACAGCAGCAGAAATACTTTCTTCTACACCAGCTTCTGGGCTCAGTTAGCACTTAGTATCACAAAGTCCTGGAGGGAGTCAGTCCTGCTCACAGGGCTTTCCAAGTTTCTGCTTGCATTGAAGCAGCTGACACTCCATTGTCCAAATCAAGTCACAAGGCCCAGCCTAGAGTCAGTTGGGAGGAGCTACCCAAGGGCGTGGCTAGAGGGAGGCATGTTTCATTGGAGGCGATTTCTGCAGGAATCTATCACAAATAAACCCAGATATCTTGTGAGCACCCGAAGCCAGTAAAATACATCTCTTCTGTTGAACAAGCTGTGGAGAAGATTTAAAATTGTATCTAAGTCCAAGTTATTGTACTTATTAGTAATATTTCATAACATGACTTCAGTTAATATTACCCATGAAAGAAGATGCACTTGAATCAAGGCCATTAAAATATAAGTCTAAATACAATGAGATGGCTGGATGGCGTCACTGACTCGATGGACACGAGTCTGAGTGAACTCCGGGAGCTGGTGATGGACAGGGAGGCCTGGCGTGCTGCGATTCATGGGGTCGCAAAGACCAGGACATGACTGAGCGATTGAACTGAACTGAACTGAAATACAATGATCTGACTCTCAATTTCCTTATATTTCATTCTCTAATGAAATTTCCTTAAGGTTTCTTTTATTTACTCAGCAAATATCTTTTATCAGCATCTGTAATTATTAGGTATTGTGAAGACTCAGAGATGAGTAAGATACGCTCTGTCCCCACTGGGAGAGATACAGTCTCTACTCATACCACTGCATCTGCCGTAAGAGGAGGGAAGGCATTATGAGAGTAGAGAAACAGAAAAGTTCAAAGGATGCCAAGATTAGGCTTTAGGGATAGCCCATGTCTATCTTCTTGTTCCAGCTTCACGGAATCCCCAGTTTTCACCTGGTCCCAACTTAGCCATGCGCTGGGCACCTCCCATTAGGGCACCGCTGTCTTCATTGGTGCCTGAGATCTTGGCCTCAGTGATTGGGTGCTTCTGAGTGACCCGGACCATTGGACAGGGGGTTATCCTCTGGGATGGCTGGATGGAGGGCTGAGCAATGTCTCAGGGCACGAGTGAGCACATTCCTGCTGGACAGTCGATACACAGGTCCCCTACTGCTGGTGCTTGAGATCAGCCTGAAGATGATAACCTCTTGATCCTCTGCCATTCTTGTCTGACTGTATCCCCCTCCCAAGCCTGTGAGCCTTTTATCTCTTCTGGGGGTGGAATAAACTAGCTCTGCCAACATGCACTCAAATCTGCCTGCTTTGCACTTAGACCAACGGCTGCTAAGCCTAATAACAAAGCATTGGCCACCATCTCTGCTTCTGTTTCTGCAGCGACCCTCCCTCATCAAGCAGCAGGTGACCCACGTCTAGCCGTCTGAGGGGAAAGGTTTTCAGGGCTCACCTGTGGGAGATAAGGCACGGGAAGTAGTCATTCAAATACAATTCCGCCCATCCCACTGAGTCTCTGGAGAGCCATGCATCCAGACGGCATTTGTCTAGACAGGCAGTGGGACAGAAGCTGGGACTTGAGAGGATGTCAAGAGGCAGGAAGCCTTGTAGACGTGGGTGAACCCCCTGGCAACTTCCATCATCCCTTGCTCAACAGTGTGGGGGCTCCTTGTCCACAAACTCAACTTTGAAGGTCAGGTCAGGGCTCTGGGGTATTCGAGCCTTGTCTTTCTGGTCTGTACAATCCATCTCCTTAATTAATTAATGGCCATTCATGGTGCAAGTCAAGCTTGTGGCCACTTGAAGAACAAAACTTCTGACCCTTGCTCTTTGCTTGTCTCCTCCTAACTGAATCTCAGGCAGAAAGAAAAATAGCATCAAACCCTCCCTCCTTGATCCAGTGACCTTGCTGCCCCAGCAAAGCAGGGCCAAAACCTTGATACCTGACCTGGCGTCTTGCTTTCTGCCCCTCCACTGCCTGACTGGTGCTATTTCATCTACCTTGAAAGACAACGGGAAACTTAAATCCCTGGACTGTGTATCTGCTAAATCCATTGGGCCCCATTTGCTGTCAGAAAATCAAACTGACTTAATTCCTACCGAGAGAAACTGCCTCCTGATTCTCATAACCCAGAGAGGGACAAGTAACACACACTGCCACAACTAAACTACAAGTTTCTCCCATCTGCCGGACTGATTTTCTTGGAGTTGCCTCCTCTTTAACTTCTCCAAATTATACCCTTACACCCAGCCCAAGTGAGACAAGCTGGGGCATTTCTTCCCATCTGATCTCCGACCAGGGAGAGTTATAAGACCAGTGCTTGATCCCCACTCCTTTCCCCAGGGCGCCGATGAAAAGAATGTTCTGCTTACAGATTGGCAAGAACAAGCGGCACTGCAAAACACCACCACCGACCTAGATACCTACATGCAGATGCTGTGCCTTGCAACCATATAGCTGGTTTGGCTTCTTCCAAGCCATTGGGTCAAGTCATCAAGGCACAGGCTCTGATACTCCTCTAGTCCCGGGCCAGTCTTCCTTGCAGGTGTATTCTTTCATGGTTGAACATTCAGTCTCTGGGTATCAACACGCACACCAATATACAAGCCGCTCGCTTCACTCTCTGCAAGAAAAGCATTCCCCAGTGCTGGCCTCATTGGCTTGATGACTCCTGTGGTCTTTGCCAGGGCAAGGAGCCTGGGTATCAAGACCTTTGTCCTTATCTGTGTCCTGGGCTCCTCTCTCTCTGCCAAGTCTAATCTGCTTTCTCACCCTCCTCTTTATCTTTTCAGAGAAAAGCGTCATCTAGCACAGCCTCTCTGCCCTACTTTGGATTTGCCATTACAAACGTGGATTATACAGTGAGCGAGAGGGAGGTGGACGGAGCTCATCAGTCACAAAATCCATGAGCAATAAATGTTAACGTATGCCAATTTCTATTCAGAGCTGGCTGTGGGCCACAGCTGATGCTTAATATTTATTGAGTGGCCCATAATGTATGATGCCCCTTCTGACCTGCTAGGGGAACAACCCTCAGGAGGGATAGAAAATGCCTTCCTAAGGGAATAAACATCCCTCACTATGAGGCTCAGAAGGGAATCTTAAAGCCACAAGGGGTTTTATTAACATATTTCATCAAATTGAAGGTGCCTATCATATATTGATGCACCATTATTTTCTGGACCTAAGAAAGACACTACCATTAACTGCAAAGTGCTATAGACTATACGATGCATCGAGGTTTCAGAAATGTTAAAATGTGACAAAGCGTGCATCTTAGAATCAATGCATTATGTTATTTTATCTAACGTTGCTCCTGACTTTGATGTGGAAGCTTTTTAGTGCTGCTGCTGCTGCTAAGTCGCTTCAGTCATGTCTGACTCTGTGCGACCCCATAGATGGCAGCCCACCAGGCTCCTCCACCCATGGGATTCTCCAGGCAAGAGGACTGCAGTGGGGTGCCATCGCCTTCAGGATACTGTTTCCTTCTTGAAGATTCTAAGTGGATTCCTACTTCCCTGCAAATCACTGTTGTGCTGGAATCATCCTCATTCTTAACAAGTCCTCCTGTCTGCCTGGCCAAATTTTCCACTTACCTGGATACAAACTAGACATCTCCCTCCTTTCTTTCTTTATTCCTGTTTTATGGCTGTGCTGTGTGGCATGTGGGATCTTAGTTCCCTGACCAGGGATCACACTTGCGCCCCCTGTAGTGGAAGTTTGGTGTCTTAACCATTGGACCAACAGGGAGGTACCCTTCCTTATTTTAAATAAAATTCTGTATTCGCTGAAAGACAAGAATCAAGCAGCCCAGTCTTTTCTCCTATGAATCAAACAACTTCAATTCCTTTTAACTGAAAGGTGACACATTCACACAGAAAAGGACTAACCACAAATGTGCATGCATACACACTAAGTCGCTTCAGTCGTGTCCAGCTCTGTGCAACCCCATGGACTATAGCCTGCCAGGCTCCGCTCTCCAATACTGGAGTGGGTTGCCATGCCCTTCTCCAGGAAACACAAATGTAAAGCTTGATAATTTTTACAAAGTGAACACACCTGGATAATCACCACCCTGGTTTTTAACAAGTGTGAGCTTCCCTCATGCCATCTCCCCTTTGTTCTCCACCCCGAGTTAATCATTGTGACCTCGGCCAGAACCAGAAATCTGTTGGCCTGTTTTGAACTGTGTATAATGGAAGCATACAGTGTGTACTACTTTGTATCTGGTTTCTCTGACTCCGCTTTATGCTCACCATCTTGCCATGAGTGACAGGAGTTTGCTCCTTTTTATTGCCACAATATGTTTATCCATGTCACTCCATAACATATACCTGTTTATCCATAGCTTATGCCTGTTATGAACAAGACCACGTTGCAGATACTGTCATAAAGGCCTCCCAGGACAGAGAGGCACGCAGTCCTGCTGGGAATATGCATGAGACCTGAATCGCCTGGTCACAGGACATGCACATGTGCAGCTTCCGTATCTACAGTCAAGAATTTTCCAGAGTCATCCTGCCTGGTTCATACTCCCACGAGCAATGTGTAAGCATTTCAACTGCTCCAAGTCCTCGTCAACACTTGATCGTGTCTACTTCATTTTAGCCATTAGTGCAAACTGCATCACTGCAGTTTTAATTTGCATTTCCCTGATGATTAATGGTATTAGGAACTTTTTCAAATATCTGTTGGCATTGGATATGCTCTTTGATGAAGGACCTGTTCAAGTCTTTGGCCCTTTAAACACTGGGTTGTTTATTCTTAATAAATTATAGAAATTCTTTATATAGTCAGTACTGGATACAAATCCCTTGATCTATTTATCAATCACAGTTGTCATCTGCCACTCTACAGCTTGCCTCTCATTATCTTACATGGTGTCTTTTGATGCTCAAGGGTTTTCGATTTCAATTTAATTTAAAAAGAATCCAGGTGAACAGTCCTTTCCTCCACAGTTGGCGTTTCACGTTTACTCCACAATCATGGAAATATTTTCCATGTTCTCTTCTAAAGCCTAGCTGTCCAGCTTTTCCATTTAGACAAACATTTTACAATCAACCTGGAACTGATTTTTTCCCTATAGTTCCAATTCAGGATGACTTTTCCCCACATCATCGCTGGGGCCCCCTTGTCAGACGTCAGGTGAATCTGTGTGTTTGGGTTGTAGCTGGTCTGTCTATTCTGTCCCTTATCGAATTCCTCACTGTCTTGACTACTTTAGCTTTTTTGCTTTAATTAATAAAAGACAACCTAATCTTAAAATGGCAGATAACCCAAATAGATTTTTTTTCCAGAGAAGACATACAGATGGCTAATAATAGTCACATGAAAAGATGCTCAACATAACTAATTATTAGAGAAATGCAAATCAAAACAGCAATGAGCTATTACCTCATACTGATCAGAATGACCACCGTCAAAGAGTCTACAAGTAATAAATGCTGACAAGGATGTGGAGAAGAGGGAACACTGTTGGTGGGAATGTAAACTGGTGTAGTCACAGTGGAAGGCAATATGGAGATTCCTCAAAAAACTAAATAAGTTACCATATGATCCAGTAATTCCCTTCCTGGGGATATATCCCCCCCAAATGAAAATACTAATTTGAAAAGACCCATGGCACCCCAATGTTCATAGCAGCACTATTTATAAGATGGAAGCAACCAAAGTGCCCATCAGCAAACAAATGGATAAAGATGTGGTGTGTATATATATATATGCATATATATCATATACATACACAATATCCATATATACATACACAATGAAATATTACTTAGCCATAAAAAGAATGAAATTCTGCCATCTGCAGCAATGTGAGGGGACCTAGAGAATATTATGCTTAGTGAAAAAGGTCAGAGAAAGACCAATACTTTAGGATGTCACTTATATGTGGATATAAAAAATAAAACAAATGAATATATAGGCAAAACAGAAACAGACCTACAGATATAGAAAACAAACTAGCCAAAGAAGAGAGGGAAGGGGGTAGGAGCAAATTTAGGATATGGGATTAACAGATATAAACTATTATGTATAAAACAACTAAACAACAGGATATATTGTATTAGCACAGGGAATTACAGCCATTTTCTTGTTATAACTTTTAATGGAGTATAATCTGTAAATATGTTGAGTCACAAGGCCATACACCTGAAACTAATATAATACTGTAAGTCAGCTATACTCCAAATCAAAAATAAATACATGCTAACAAAATATTAAACCTTAATAAAATGTGTTATCAAATTGTCATGCATGTGACTCACCTACACAACAGTTTCCTGAGCAAAAGAACCAAGTCCATTGAAGCTAAAAGAATTTTAAAATAATTCAACAACTTTGTATTCCTTGAGCATCATTTCCTGAACATCTTTCTCTATCCCACTTTAGTCCTCTGTCCTATTTTCCATCCCAGAAGTCAGAAAAAAAAAGAAAATAGAAGACCCTCCTTGGAGGGTGGGTAGGGCAGAGAGAAAGAAAAGTCAGCGAATCCAGGCTGGTCAGAGAGGAGAAAAAGGTTAGACATACTCACTGTTAATCATTTGCTTTGATTTGGTTTGGTTTTAAACTTATAAAAGCCATGCAGATATTATATAAATTTCAGTAAGTGGAAATAGAAGAATAATTTATATTCTCAACTAATTCAACAGTTATAAACTTAATGCATCTCTGCCTGGTCTTTATTTCACATTTTCGATTAGCCATCGCTTTTTAATTTGACATAAGCATTACAGCATGTCTTTCATTATTGCAACTTATTGACAACTTCTGTCATAAATGAACACAATATTTGATTAAGTATATTGCCAAAATTTACATAATGTTTTCCCTAGGCTGTTTCTGATTTTTCTTAAAAAATACTGCAATGGACATCTTCAAGCATATGGTTATTTTCCTTCTACTGAATTGTTTCTTCCCAGTCGGTTTCGCTAGTTTATAGGACCACTTCGGTGTTCAGTCTCAACATGCATACTATGAATTGATTCAAACTTTTAAGATGAGGTTCCATACTTTTCTGTATGTTTTCTAGTTGCATCTTTTTTGTCCTTTGCACATTGATGTAGCAAGGTCTTAATGTGTTTCTTTTCCATTTGCACAACATATCTTTAGATGGCAAGAACAGTCGTTAACTGACTTTCGTCAGACCTTGTGCTCCTTCAGGTCAGGGCAGGTGTGGGATCTACCCATGTGTCTTCAGTGGCGGCTGGCACACGACGGGCACACAGCATGTGGTTTGTCAGCATCCTCTGAATGAATGAAGTCGTGTTTGCTTCAATGGTTCCTCCCCGTCTATTGTTACCATCTGTGCTTTGCGCACGAAAGAATTAATAAATGTTGATTGTTTATTATGATAATATGACATATGGTATATTTATTTTTTAGTGGCATTTGTCATGAAAAAGAGTACCCAACTTAGTTATTTCAGTCTGACAACCTTACGGATTGTTTTCCTGAGCCATTCCACTCATTCCTAACATTAATCAAAATTCCTCTAAACAATTTATTTAGTATGAAAGTGAAAGTGCAAGTCACTCAGTCATGTCTGACTCTTTGTGACCCCAGGACTACACAGTCCATGGGATTCTCCAGGCCAGAATGCTGGAGTGGGTAGCCTTTCCCTTCTCCAGGGGATCTTCCCAACCCAGGGATCGAACCCAGGTTTCCCCCACTGCAAGTGGATTCTTTACCAGCTGAGCCTCCAGGGAAGCCCTTGTTTAGTATAGATAGGAAATTTTAGAGAGAATTCTGCTGGCCTTGCTTCAATGTATCAACAATTTTTTTCATGCTATTTTGTATTTCAGTGATGGTAAACTACCTGTAGTTCTCTGAATGCAAAGGCACAACACTTTCTCTTGCTTCTTGGCCTTAGTGGGTACCATTCTCTGCCATTTCTAACACCTCTGGCCCATCTCCACCCCCCACGTGGCGGACACTGATGTGTAATTTCTTCTGACACCCTGTTTAGCAAACACATTCCTGGGCTGTCCCTCCAGCGGGCTGCCTAGGGTGGCTCCTCCCCACTGTCTTCCTAGCATCCCAGTATTTCCCTTATCATAGCTCTTTGCAGCAAGTATTAGAATTGTCTGCAGGGGTTGTACTGGTTCACTTTTATGCTTATTCCCACCTTTTAACCTGGAACATAGTGGCAATCAAAAATTTATTGTTGAGTGAATGAAAATCATTAAAATAAACCTTATGTAGAATAGACTTGTGGCTGACAAGGGGGAGGAGGGTGAGGGAGGGATGGATTGGGAGTTTGGGATTAGCAGATACAAACTATTATATAAAGAATAGATAAACAACAAGTCCTTGTACAGCACAAGGAAGTATATTCAATATCCTATGATAACCATAATGGAAAAGAATGTGAAAAAATAACACATATAAACATACATATATATGCTGCTGCTGCTGCTGCTGCTGCTGCTGCTAAGTCGCTTCAGTCATATCCGACTCTGTGCGACCCCGTAGACGGCAGCCCACCAGGCTCCCCCGTCCCTGGGATTCTCCAGGCAAGAACACTGGAGTGGGTTGCCATTTCCTTCTCCAATGCATGAAAGTGAAAAGTGAAAGGGAAGTCGCTCAGTCGTGTCTGACCCTCAGCGACCCCATGGACTGCAGCCCACCAGGCTCCTCTGTCCATGGGATTCTCCAGGCAAGAGTACTGGAGTGGGGTGCCATCGCCTTCTCCGGTACATATATATACACATGTATAACTGAAGCACTCTGCTGTGCAGCAGAAATTAATGCAACATTTTAAATTAACTATACTTCATATGGGGTCACACAGAGTCAGACACGACTGAAGTGACTTAGCAGCAGCAACAGCAACATACTTCAATAAAGTAAATTTAAAACAAATAAGCTCCATGTAGATCAACCTTCTCTAGTTTGACTGATGAATAATGTCACCAGGCTTAGAAAGGAGACCCAGACTCAGCTTCACACTCTTTATCACTCCCTGCCCATTGGCAGGTGCTGCTGTCTCTTCCCTGTAAATAAGGGGAAAAAAATCCAGATTTTTCTTTCTGTTAGTATTGTTTTTAAGTCCGGACAGTCTATGGTAGTAGTTCTTAAATACAGTGATTTTGCCTTCTATTTTTTTTTAATTTATTGGAGTGTAGTTGACTTACAAAGTTGTGTTAGTTTCAGGTGTACAGCAACGTGAATCAGCCATACACGTGTGCATATCCGTGCTTTTTTTAGACAGAGTATCAAGTAGAGTTCCCTGTGCTATACAGCATTTCTTACTAGTTATCTGTTCTATATACAGAATTTTACCTTCTAGGGGAGGGTTGTCATGTCTGGGGACGCTGGTGGGTTTCATAACTCGGGGGAGGAGGAGCTTCTGGGAGAAGGCAGGCGTGTTGCTAACATCCTACAGAGCGCAGGACGAACCCCCAACACACAGAAGTATCTGTCCAGGGTCAGGAGTGCTAGGAAACCCTGCCTTATGATATCCCTCCCCATTCCTTCAGTAGGTCCCTGCCACCACTCAGCAGTCTCCATTTCCCCAGAAACCACCAGAGGCATCCAGAATGCCCCTGCACACAGCCACAGTCCCCGGCTCTGACAGCATCATCCGTGCTTCGTCAGAAAGGTGCGCACACACCTATTATGCAAAGTAACTCAACAGACCTTCAGGTATCTTTTGGACAAAAAACCATTTAATTTACATGTGCAAGCCCATATTTTCCTACATATTTATCATTGCCACAAATTAAGTAGCAATATTGGAAAGCCTTACATGAAATCTTAACAATATAATCGGATTTCAAAATGCTTTACGCAATTTCCCTGCAGAGCAGACACAGAGGTACAGGCAGACAGCACAGCCCAGGGCCCCGGGCCCGCCCCCGTCCCCAGCAGCTCCAAGGATGATTGGATAAGCTCACGGCTCAGTATAATTGCAGACCACGGAGGAATATGTCCAGATACAAGTAGGAGCACTCCCCTCCCTCTGCCCAAAACCTTCCCTGGGGTTCAGACTTCAACTCGAGTAAAAGCCAGAAGTCTCACCACGGCCTCAGGGAACCGCCCCCCAATCTGTGATATCACCCCCACCCATGTTCATCCCCTCCAGACTGGCCTCCTTGCTCTTCTCAAATCCTCTACGCCTGTCTCAGCCTCAGGATTTCACCCTCCTCCCAGTTTCTACGAAGTCACTATTCTCATTCATGTCTCTCTAATGTCTTTATCCCCGAGGTCTTCTCCATCCACTGTACAATCCTCTCTACCATCCTTCCTTGTTTTTTTTTTCTTTGCAGAGTCCTCCACCACTATGACAGTTTTTATCTTATTTGTCTGTCTCCCCAAGTAGAATGAGAGCTTATGTGGCAGGGTCTTTGATTGTTCAGGGCTATAGTCCTAGTCCCTAGAATGCTTTCTAGATCACAATGTTGACTTAATAATTGTTGAATGAATGACTCCACAGTTGCAGTTTGGGGTCCACCCTCCATAATGCAAAGAGATGAGGAACTTTGTTGGTCAACTCAGCAAATAGGTGTTAAAATCTTCCCGATGTTTGCAAGCACTAGCACTGGAGGACCAGGTCCCTTTTTTGGTCTCTTTGTTTTCCATTCAGTGTTTGCATCACAATTGCCTCTGGCTAACCTAAGCCCATGTGACTAGGGGAGCTCAAAAGAAGACTGGGAATGTGGAACCTGCAGGAACCAAATGGGCTCCTGGGAACTAAACAGCCAAGAGTCAAGAATGGTTTTGTCAACCATACATTGATTTTAAATTTTTTTAATAAAATAAAAGTTTTTAAAAAAGAATGGTCTTGTAGCCAGATGCACAGTCAGTATAAGAACATAGAGCCATTTGACCTGTGATTATTTTTTTCTCCTTGATACTCTCTCCAGGGTCAAAGTTCGAGATGAGAGCACCTGGTGGGTCATCTGGAGGATACATGCTAAGAGAACAGAGCAGGAAGAGGAAGCGGCCGGCAGGAAATCTGCCCAGGGACTGCCTTACCTTCCCTGTCAGGCATCTGTATTTATCCCACAAGCCTGGCCCCAGTAAGTTAGACTATCACTAGAAAGAGCTCAGTGTGCTGGTAGGAAATAGAAAGGGACCCAGGGCAGTCGTGTATGCGTGCATGCTAAGTCACTTCAGTCATGTCTGACTCTTTGCAACCCCATGGACAGTAGCCCACCAGGCTCCTCTGTCCATGGAATTCTCCAGGCAAGAATACTGGAGTGGGTTGCCATGCCCAGGGCAGTCAACAACAGACAAACACCCACTCTTCCCTTCCCTCAGGGAGTGGCCAGTTGCTTATTGTTGAATCACGAGTGAAGGATGCTTCAGGTCTAGGGGCCTGGCAGCCAACCCAAGGCAGGAGCTGCATGGCTCCTAAGGAAAGTGCCCAATGGGACCCCAGAATCCTCACCCCCACTCTTCCTTATTGGAAGTAGGAGATTACGTCTAAGCACACTGGTGTGTCCTTTCCCACTGGAAAACATCTAAAATAGATGTTCAGTAAATGTCTCCAGAGCCCTTGAGCCAGAACAGCTCTTCCTAATGTGTGTTCCTCATGACGCTTGTCCTGGAAAGGCCAAGCAGGTTTGCAGAACTTGCACAAATATGCTCGTTAGCAGAATGAGGGCTCTAAGAGCCTCTCCGTAAAGAAAACAGCCCGCTTCACTAACCCAGTGTTTCCCACACTCACTTGACCAAGTGATGTTTTTATAAAATATGATAAGGACTTAACAACCTGCTCAACTGGTAATGGATGAAGCATCCTTAGGACACTTGAAGCAGAAAAGAATGTTATTCTCCCACCCCTGCCACCCATCTCATATCTCATTGGTTCTGACATATCCTGAGAAAGAAGAGGAGTTGGGAGGATGGAAGGGAGAAAGAAACAACGCTGGATAAAAACAACATACACTCTCTGAAGTGTTGACTCTCATTTGGCAACTCCTCTACTTTCTGTACAGCTGTCAAAGACTCAAACAAAGAGTAGATAATATAGAAATCTTGACCCTTGAGAGTCGCTTGGACTGCAAGGAGATCAGTCAGTCTATCCTAAAGGAAATCAGTCCTGAATATTCATCGGAAGGACTGATGCTGAAGCTGAAACTCCAATACTTTGGCCAGCTGACATGAAGAACTGACTCCTTGGAAAAGACCCTGATGCTGGGAAAGATTGAAGGTGGGAGGAGAAGGGGACGACAGAGGATGAGATGGTTGGATGGCATCATCGACTCGATGGACATGAGTTTGAGAAAGCTCCACAAGTTGGTGATAGACAGGGAAGCCTGGCATGCTGCAGTCCATGGGGTGGCAAAGAGTTGGACACGACTGAACGACTGAACTGAACTGAACTGACTGAACATAGAAATCAACTTGAAGATTGAAATTCAGTCACTTTAGGGAGTTCCCCAGTGGTTAAGACCGCACTACCAGTGCAGGGGTCCAGGCTTTGATCCCTGGCCAGGGAACTAGGTTCCACATGCCTCAACGAAGAGTTCACAGGCTGCAACTAAAGATCCCAGAAGCTGCAACAAAGATCAGAGATGCCATGTGTCACCACTAAGACCTGGTGCAGCCACACAAGTGAATAAATAAATCCTGGGAGACAGAGGATGAGATGGTTGGATGGCATCACCAACTCAGTGGACGTGAGTTTGAGCAAACTCCAGGAGATAGTGGGAGACAGGGAAGCCTGGTAAGCTGCAGTCCATGGGGTCGCGAAGAGTGGACATGACTTAGCAACTGAACAACAACAACAATTAAAAGAAATTTTAAGAAAAGAAATGCAATCACTTCATTTTTTTGCATTGTTTGCCAGAATTTTATCATCATGTTTAACTCCTGCAGTGGGTGCTTTTGAGATTGGAGACTTTAAAGGAGTCCTAGATTCCCTCTCAAAATGTGGGGTGGCCTGAGACACTTTCTTTTCCTGGTTAATCAACCACTCTCCTCTGAACTAAAGACAAGTAATCACGGAAAGCAGGTTGTTACCTCCTCCTCTCTGTCCACCCCCTTAGACCAGGCCAGTCCTGGATCTCCATGGTTCTCCAGAGACCATCTGCCTCTCAGAACCCACAGTGGTCCTGGCGGGGAGGCAGAGAAGGTAGGCTGGCTGAACGTTGAATGCAGCAGCTTTCGAGAAGTTCACGGGTGTGGATGCCTGAGGTCAGCTCAGGAACTGAGGCGCCTCCTACCTTGCCTGGCCTATGAAAGACTCATTACTGTGATAATAGAATCCTACCCTGGCTTCAGATACATTCTTCCAACTTAAGAAAGGATTACTGCATCTTTGATATCACAATTAAAATGGATCAGTAGGGAAAAAGAATGATTGATCCTTGAACTATTGTGCTGATCTGTTAAAAGTACTCAAGTATGCCTAGAGCAGAAACACTGAATCACCGGGATCAATAACTGAGCTCTACTGTGCCATCGCTGCAGGCAGCCCAGGTAGGCTGCTGCTGGCATTTAAAGGAACGAGTTGACATTAAAACCACCTCACCAGGAACATGTAACCTTGATTTCTAAGCAGACGTGCAGCTGTCCTTGGGGCTGTCAACACATCTCAACTCGCCTTTGACTGCCTGCAAGGGCATTTCCACTCATCAGCGGCCTCGGCCACCGTGATAAAGGCCGTCTTGCTAAACTGAAACAAAGCTCAGCGAGACCAGGTAAGACCATGTAAGAGAGATGATTGTCTTTTAAATAATGGGTATAAGCTGGTTATTTTCATTGCTAAGGATTGGTTCCACTTAATATGCCTCATGGATGATTAGGGAAATTCTAGCATGGTCCAAGTTGGTGAATTAGCAACCCCAAAAGCATCTGCTTTAAGGGAGCAGCACCACAGGGAAACCTACAAGCTTCCCTTGCCCCTTGTCTCTGTGAGGTTCATTTCTCCCGTCCTGAAGCCATACTGAAACTCCAGAGGTTTGGCTGCTCCAAGTTTAAAAAAAAAAAACAAAACAGGCAAGCTAGGAGATACAAAGCTGTGGTTTTTCTAGCAGTCATGTGTGGATGTGAGAGTTGGACTATAAAGAAAGCTGAGGACCAAAGAACTGATGCTTTTGCACTGTGGTGTTGGTGAAGACTCTTGAGGGTCCTTTGGACTGCAAAGAGATCCAACCAGTCCATCCTAAAGAAAATCAGTCCTCAATATTCGCTGGAAGGACTGATGCTGAAGCTGAAACTCCAATACTTTGGCCACCTGATGCGAAGAGCTGACTCCTTGGAAAAGACCCTGATGCTGGGAAAGATTGAAGGCAGGAGGAGAAGGGGATGACAGAGGATGAGATGGTTGGATGGCATCACCGACTCAATGGACATAAGTTTGAGTAAACTCTGGGAACTGGTGATGAGGCCTGGTGTGTGCAGTCCATGGGGTCGCAAAGAGTCAGTCACAACTGAGGGACTGAACTGAACTGAACTGAAGAGATAGAGGGCCTTCCACCATTAGTAAGAGAAAAATCACTCAGTTCATCTGTGCATTTTGGCAGGAACAGATAAGGAGGAGGAGGTCTAATGGGCTCAGGTTGACACACTATCATTTCTCTTGCCCCCCTCCTCCCAGGTAAGAGAAAACCAGGATCCCAGGTGCTTGGCAGAGCATGTTTTCACAACAGTGTGAATATATCTTATTTGTTTCTGAACATACTTGGCCAGTTTTCTGAGAATCAGAAGCCTGCTTATTCTCCTTATCAAAACCAGCAGATGTCTCTCAGGGAAATGCATGGAATCACACCCAATCTATAGAGCACACCTTCTCGCTCATCATGGGGATGGACTTCTCAGGCTGGTGCATGAAAACTTCAACCCCCAGTTAGGAGGCCCGGATTCCAGCCCAGCAGGACGGAGTCACCATCTGTTCTGTGATGTGGGTTTCTTACTGGTCACATAGGACATGGAAGACTCTAAAGAACTCTTGGACGATCACATTCTTGGGGTCTCCCAAATTCAAAATATCCGGGTCTGTGTCTTATTTATGTATTTTCAGGGCCTTTCTCAAAGTCAACACCAATTAGATGTTGGGTGGGTGGATGCAAGTTTGGATGGAGGGAAGGCAGGGTGGATGGACGCATGGATGGGAGGAAGGAGAGAGAGAGAAGGAAGGAAGGAGAGAGAGCGAGGGAAGGGAGGGAGGGAAGGGTGGCGCTGGGTGACCGAATGCTATGTTTGCCACTGCGTCACAGGCTCCTTATGTGTGGAGAATTTCAGCAGTCATGATGAGCCTCTGACCTCTGACGTGGGAACCCTGAGCCAAGGGAGGGGTGCTGATCTGGCTGGAGGCCAGCCTCTCAGGTGAGTTTCACGGGTCCTGCCTCTCCGCATTGCTGTTGTCGTTCAGTCGCTAAGTCATGTCCGATTCTCTGTGACCATCTCCTGGAGTTCGCTCAACTCACGTCCATGGAGTCGGTGACGCCACCCAACCATCTCCTCCTCTGTCGTCCCCTTCTCCCCCTGCCTTCAACCTTTCCCAGCATCAGGGTCTTTTCCAGTGAGTCAGCTCTGCGCATCAGGTGACCAGAGTACTGGCTCTTCAGCTTCAGCGTCAGTCCTTCCAGTGGACACTCAGGGCTGATTTCCTTTAGGATTGCCTGGTTTGATCTCCTTACTGTCCAAGGTACTCTGGAGGGTCTCCTCCAGCACCACAGTTGAGAACTGCTCAATAGTAAGTAGCTTGGGGCTGATTGTACCGAGTGGGCAGTTCTAAATACTCCATAGTCATCTCTCCTGAGTTGAGAGTAAAAAGTGAAGTCACTCAGTCGTGTCCGACTCTTTGGGGCCCCATGGACTGTGGCCCACCACGCTCCTCTGTCAGTGGGATTTTCCAGGCAACAGTCCTGGAGGCGGTTGCCATTTCCTTCTCCAGGGGACCTTCCTGGCCCAGGGATCGAATCTGGGTCTGCCGCCTCGCAGGCAGACGCTTTACCATCTGAGCCACCGGGGAAGCCCCACTAGTGTCTTCTTAATTAGGCAAGCAACACCACCTTCCTTCCCTCATCTTGACCCTGAATATTCTCCAGGACCAGCCTCCCCCACCTACCCCTCAGCCTCCATCTTCCTCATCCACTGGAGTGTAACTGGTAATCCCAGTTAATTACAGCAGGGCGAGGCTGTGACCACCCTGCTCCTTCCAGACACCGAGCTTCTCCCATGGGTCCCCCCACACTGCACAAACCAGCCCCCCACCTGCCATTTCCTCACCCTGTGGCTTATAAGACGACCCCTGAGTGGTCCTTGTGTGAGAAGCTGGCTCCCACACTGGAACTTGCTGCAACACTGCCAATCCAGAAATTAAGATTCCAGCCGCGAGCCAGAGCTCCACCCAGTCACACCCTCGTTGGGGCTGGAAGGGGGGGGTAGCCTTCAGATGTGACATTTAGGGCCGCCCCAGCGGTCCGTGCATGATGAAGGCGGATTTCGGGAGCATTAGTTTTCCATCACTGACCTCTTCCTGCATTAGCTGTGAGGGTGAAAGCTTCTGTGACGACAGCTTCGTAAAAGCTAATTCCGTCTTTTTGGCAAGGGAACAAGGAGGCCAGCTTTTCCCACGTAAGGAGGACAGAGGTAGACATCCTCCGGCCAAGATTTCTGATGGACACATTCTAATGAAGGGGGAACATCTGGCTGGAGAGCAGCGTCGGCACCCTGAGATCAGACCCTCGCTTCATGCCTGGCACATCTCAGTTATCAGGAAAAGCCAGTGCGGAGACAAATGGCAGGTGCTAAAGGCAAAGCTGGGAGTGCGGCTTCCAGCTGCCCGCCAGATGCAGACACTTAAGGCTTCTATTCTTCTTACGGCGGCTTGAAAGGGAGGGGGGGTGTTTCAAAGTGACTTTAAATCCCACATATTTAAACTTTGAGTCCAACTGATCGGGAAAGCTGATGCTCGCCAGGGAGGAGAAGCCATTTGTAGAAGAACAAGCTTATAAAAAGTAGGGCTAGGCATGCTTTGTATTCCGCGCGGATATGACATCCTTTCCCATTAGAAAAGCCACTTACTTTGTATTCAGTAAAGACGGGAGCCACCAGCTCCACAGAGCTCTCTCCAGGCAGCGCAGGATGTGATGAATGTCATCTGCACGGAGAAGCGAGTGGGGGCAGGGGTCTCAGACCCCAAGGACTTGGCTATGAACCTCCCCCTCCATAGCCTCCTGCATTCGCCAACTTCTCTTTTAACTTGGAAATATTCCTTAGCATTTCATCTTACATTAACTATATGACATTCTTCATCTTCCTTTCCTCTTAAAATGCAGATAATAATAATAAAAAAATATATCCCTCGCCCATGTGTGCACTCTGTACCAGGCGTGGTGCCAGCAAGACTTTGTTTAATCCTCTCAATGACCCTGTGATGAGGGACTACCATTGTCCCATTTTAATAACAGGAAAATAGGCCAGAGAGCTTTGCTCCCTGGAGCCCTTGCACAGAATTAAGCTTCCTGCTCCAACAGTATGTAAAAGAACTTCATCCTGAGAAGCTTGACTGGTACCTACTGTGTGTGCCCTGAGTCCTAAATATGCTGGAATGAAGGAGTCCCACAGTGGGGTCCCACGTGGTCATCCTGTGAATGAGTTCATGGGGGCGGAGGTGGGCAGGCAAAGGAGGAGGAAGTGGAGACCACCCCAGATGAGATGTGGAGGGGAGTCTTCTCTCAAAGCCAGCCGATAAGACCTGCACATGTCCAGTGTGAAGCCAAGCGTCCCTGGGAGCAACTTGCCTCCCGCCCCAGCTCTGCAGCAAGCCCAGCACACGGAGACAGGCTCACAAGCAGTTGTTGTAGGGCGGCCCCTGCCAGGGTGCAACCTCCCACCAGGTGGTTCTGAGTCCTGGGCAGATAACGAAACCTCCTTCTTCCAGACTGAAGACCATCACCAGACAGACAAGCAGGTAGTTGGTTCCCAGTGGGGAGAGGGAAGGGGAGGGAGTATAGAGGGGAAGGAGGTGAAAGGAAGAAAATACTCTGTATAAAATAAGCTACAAGGATATTCGGTACAGCATGGGGAACGTAGCCAATATTTTATAATAACTCTACACGGAGTATAATCTTTAAAAACCGTGAATCACTGCATTGTATACCTGGAATAATATTGTACATCAACTATAATAAAGAAAAAGAAATTTTAAAGTGATCTCCAGCATCTCCTAGACATCTGGAGAGGACTAAAGGAGAAGAGATGCTTCATGGGAGTCATCTTCAATTCCTCCATCCCCTGCCGTCCCAAGCCTGGAGAAGCTCTTTGGATTCTATTTCAATACCTATCCGAGTGCATCTATTTCTCCGAGGCAAGCACCCTGGTCACCAGTCTCTCTTGTCTGTACAGCTGCCGCAGACCTGCAGTCACTCCTGCCCCCTTCATTCGTGCCATCAAGGGAGACCCTGTGTCAACCGCAGGGAGCTTCCAGGGCCTGACCCACATGGACGCTCTTCCACGTCTCTGCAGGGGGCTCTGTACTTCTGCACTTGTCATTTCGTACCTGATTTCTTACACAAGTCTGCCCAGATGATACCGGCTTTAGGCCGCCCAGCACCCGAACGTACCCCAGCGTGCACAAGTGGTCTTGTCACAAAGTGAGTCCCGCAGGTTGCTCTTTTCAAACGCTTTCGCTGCTTCTGTGCTAAACAAAGGCTCACCCATTTAGCACTGCCCTCTAGGCTCTGCCTGATCCCTCTCCAGGCCGCTCCTCCAGTTTCCTCCCCTTCCTCAGTGTGACCAAGCCACACCAGGTTTCCTTTTGGCTCCTTGAATGTACCAGGCTCTTCCCTTCCCAGGACCTTTGCACATCCTGCTTCCTCTTCCTGAAGCAACCCTACCCTGACACCTGGCACACAGAACTCTCTTCCCACCACCTTGCTGACCTGAAGTAGGGGCCCCTCTGTTTTTCTCTCTAACCTCGTTGTTGCACTGATCTTGCTTATTTGCCTATTTCCTTGGTTTTTGTCCATCCTGAATCTCTAGGATTTACATTTCAGAAGAGCAGGTTCCACTGACGTCATGTTCAGCACTGCAGACTCAGCACCCAGCATAGCTCCTGGTGCAGGGTAAGTGCTCAGAAAAAAAGGGGGTGCGGTCCACTGTTCTGACTTACAACCTCTACTGCCCAGGCCTTTGAGATCTCCACATTTCCTTGATGGCAGGGACTTGAGCAGTGAAATGATGGAAATCAAGGACTGGCAGTGTAAACACTAAGACCCAAGGAACAGACTGGATGATGAAACCATCCTTTAGGAGCCATGGGTGCAGCTTCCCAACTTGATCTTCAGTGGCTCGAGGACCAAGCTGCTGCAGAAGCAGCCAAAACAGATGAGGTAGGTGTCAAAGGAGACAGGACACTGTCCTCATTTATATAACCATGGTGCCTTGGTAGAGCTGGAAAACGGTGGCCCCAGGGAGCGGAACTCCAAAACATATCAACCCTCAACATTCATGTGGAAGAGATGAGACTGGAAACCTCAAGAGTGGCCTTACAAACACTGTGTCTTCTAGACTCCATAACTAATAAATAACTAACCAGACTCAGATCCGCATCTGCCTGACATTGAAGTGTTGCCTTTCCAAGACCCTGGGTGTTATCATGCAGTCACTGAACAGCTATTTATCGGGTCCTCTTCACTTTGCCAGGCACTGGGGCTGCAGTGACACGGAGACACGTGTGGCCCCGGGGCTTGTGTGGTTTCAGGCCCAAGGGCAGCTGGCATCTATGAACTTCCAGTGCATGCCAGGTACAGATACCAAAGTGCCTACAGGCCCCAGGGTATTCACCCCCACCCCAGATCGTAGGGTAGAAAACATGGCCCTCATCCTAGGGATGGGCAACTCAGCAACCCCGTAGGATATGGATCTTTTCTGAAGCTCAATATTCTTATATATCAAATGGGCATATGTGTACCTTCCTCTTGGAGTTGTTGTGAAAAACACACAAACCCTGCAAATGCCCAGCAGACCACTTGGCACCGATTTGGTAGGAAGATGGTGTTAAGAACTCCAATTCTCCACTTGCCTGTCCTCCACCCTTTTCACTGGGCTTTGTCGCTCCTTTCATCAAGAGGGGAGTCTAGTTTTCCGCGTCTGATTCTGAGTTCTGTCGTCTGAATTGCTTTGGCTTGAAGACATGTTTCTGCACTTCTGTTTCTGCTCTTGCCCCTGGCTTTCACCCCAGGTGGCCTACTTGAGCAGACCTGTCACCCCAGCTGACAACCTGCCAGGCCCAAACGCACAAGCAGGCCCAGAAGAGACCAGAACCTTCAGCCAAAATTGCCAACCTGAGGCTCGAGAGTGAAAGAAATTCTTATTATTCCACAAGCCACTGAGTCTTGGGGATGGTGAGTTTTTCGGCATTACCATGGCAACAGACACCTTAATCCCATGGCTGCTGTTTGTCTCGTACCGCCCTCTGACACAGCGGGACTTCTGGATCTGCTCAGAGCCCATCTGACTCTGGGGTCTGCTGCCACCACCCAGATGTTGGCCCCGCCCTCCACCACCCACGTGCCTTCATCCCATCTGCAAGGGTGTGGCGTCCAGGCTCTGAGATCAGCTTCCATCATCTCTCTCCTGATTTCCCAGAGACCCGTGAGGCAGGAATTTTGCTAAGAGGCAAGAAATGGTGTGAAGAGAGGGTGTAGGACATTCCAGGGCCAGAAGCGTCGTTGGCCAAGGCATGGCAGTGTCCCAGGGCATCTCACAGTGCAAAGTGTTCACCAGACACCCACTGAAGTGCTTAGGAAGTCCAGGGCAGGGCACAGGTCTGAACCACCCTGGGACAGGACGCAACAAAGCTGCAGGGCTAAAAAGGAAGGTAGGCATGGGGATAGGCTGAGCTCAGTGACCCACAGAATGTGCCCAGTTTCCTAGTGGGGCAGATGCAGAGTGAGCCCACAGATCTCAGACCACAGGCAGTCCTTCTGTCCACATGCCCCATCTAAACTCACTATGTCTCTCCCCCTACACACAACTCAAAAGCAGAATGTTTCAGAAAAGGAAACTCACCTATAAGCCTCTGCTTTGGGTAGGGGGAGAGATATCCTGAATGTTAACAAGAATCAATGATCAGGATCAATCATAGTCATCAGAGGAATACAAACCAAAACTGCAGTGAGGTATCAACTCACATCTGTTAGGATGGCCCTTATGAAAGAAAAAAAAAGCAAAATACAACAAAGCATTGACAAGAATGTGGAGAAACTGGAAATTTTGTACACTGTTACTGAGAATGCAAAATGGTGCAGCCACTATGGAAAACAGTATGCGGGTTCCTCAAAAAATTAAAAATAGAACCACCTAAGGTTGCTGAATCTCACTTCTGGGTATGATCCAAAGAAGTGAAATCAAGATCCCTAAAGAGAGATCAGTGTTGCTATGTTCATTGCAGCATAATTCACAAGAGCAGATATAAGGAAACCAAACATCCATCAACAGATGGACGGATAAAGAAAAAGGTGGTCTGTACATACAACGGAATATTATTCAGCCCTAAAGAAAGAAAGAAGTCCTGCAGTTATGACAACACGGAAGACACTTGAGATCACTACGCTAAGTGAAATAAGCCATCACAGAAAGACACATACCGCATGAGTCCATTTATGTAAAGTATCTAAAATGGTCAAATTCATAGAATCAGAGACTGAAGGGGTGACAGCCGCAGACTGGGAGGTGGGGAGGTGGGGCATTACTAATCAACAGGCATAAAATTTCCAGTAAGCCAGATGAATAAACCCTAGAGATCTCCTTAACAACTTTGTATCAATAGTCAGCAGCAATGCATTGCACACTTAAAACATTTGTTTGCAGGGTAGATCTCATGGTGTTTTCACCACAATAAAATTTAAAAATTTAACATTTAGGATTGGTGTTTAATGTCTATTATAACTGCTCCTCACAACAACGGTGTAAGAGGTCCAACCATTCTCACTTTACCAGCTGTGAAGCCGGGCTCACTCACTCATCATAGGGCCAGGAATGAACAGTGGAATAGCTGGGATATTCTAAGCCTCCTAATTTCACACCAGAACACAGATTCCAATCTTGACTCCAAAGGCAGGGACATTATCCTTTGATCCCAGTTTTAACTCACTTTCAGGACCTCTGGTAGTCATGTACAAGTTGAGGGGTGGGCCATAAAGAAGGCGGAGCAGAGATGCTTTTGAATTGTGGTGCCAGAAAAGACTTTTGAGAGTCCCTTGGAAAACAAGGAGATCAAACCAGTCAAACCTAAAGGAAATCAACCCTGAATATTCATTGGAAGGACTGAATTGGGTCACCTGACTCAAAGAGCTGACTCATCAGAGAAGACCCTGATGCTATGGGAGACTGAAGGCAGGAGAAGGGACAAGAGAGGATGTGATGGTTGGATGGCATCACTGACTCAATGGACATGATTCTGAGCAGACTGGGACATAGTGAAGGGCAGGCGAGCTGCAGTCTATGCGGTCGCAAAGAGCCAGGTGTGACTCAGTAACTGAACAACCACAGGGCACCTCAGCTCAGAAACCACGTTCCCCCACCTGGCCAAGTGGAGTCCCTTCCCCCGGGTGCCACCCCCACCCCACCCCGTGTGACCTGCTCTCAAAGCTGCCAAGGAGTGGGCTCGGCCATCCTCCCAGGATGCCTGTCTCAATGTTTTGTTGCCCTCATCGCCGGCTCCTCGGTCCCATAAAAAGAACAAATCAAACTTAAGCACACGGCAGGCATTAGAGAAAGCCACATTTGGAGTTGAGTAAGTAGCTGGAGGCCTGCCAGGGCCGGTGGGAAGGATCTAAAAGAAACTCTGAGCCGAGGGTCATTAAAGGCGAGCTATTTAATGTCAGAAAGGGAAGGGAATTTTAAAAGCTCCGTCCTATTATGGACTCTTGCCGCGTCCCATCTTCCAGTTAAAACCCAGAGCACATTTCCACCTCCTCTGCCTTTGCGGGATGCCAGAAGCGCAGCCCTCCACCCAGGAGAACCCAGAGCAGCAGCTCCAGCCCACGGGCGCTAAGATAATCACAATCGTGAGAACCATAAAATAAAGAGGGATTTAGGAACTGAGAGCAGATCAATGAGGAAGCGAGGACGTCTCTAGGTTAAAACGGACTGCCCGCCGGGATAACCTGCTCATTCCATGGGGCTCCGGGTTAACTGCATGATGTCTCAACATTCAAAGAGAAAGCAATCAATTTCTATTCAAATTGCGCTCTCCTCCAAGTTTTGAGGACGATAGCTTTTGAATCATCCTCCGACATGCCAGCAGGCTTCTGGAATATCTCAGGGAAGAGGGCCCACCTGGGCCCAAGTGCTCACTGGCCCCCTTCAGCCAGAGCATCTCTGCTTCTATCTGTTTGACAAATTGGCGGCTTCCCATAAGATTCCATTTTCAGAAAGAGTTCCGTTAAAAAAAAAAAAAAAAAATCACAGACCCTGCTTGAATGCAACCCAGCCCTCTGTGGTCAAGGTAGTTTGTGAAAAACAGACTTCACAGCTGAAGCTCTACAAATAAGATTCAGGAGCTCTGCCCTCAGCACAGAGGCAGGACGGTGGCATTGTCAGATACCAGCCCAAGGGGAGAATGTTCCAGAAGCTTTTAGAAACAGAGGGGCTGCTCAGGTGCCAAGGCAAGCATGTGACCTGAAGCCAAGGCCCTTCAAAGAACAATGGCTCCTTTGAAGGAGGAGTGGACCGTACCTGCCTCCTGAGTGAACACAGGAGTACGGTTTGCCCCAGGAGACGGGGGTCTGCACCCCTCAGAAGCTGGAAAGGGGTGTTGGCCCCGTTTTCCCTTCCTGACCACAGTGCTCATGACAAGCTCTCTCTCAGCCAGAAAGGTCCTCCCTGGCTCCTGCCTTTCACCCCTGAGCTCAGGGCACGCTGTCAGCCAACGACCCTACCCAGAAAGAGAGAAGGAAGCAGTTCAGGCTATTTGTTCACAAACTGATGCTTTGCAAGAATCAGCTTACGGCCAGCACTGATATTTTTACCAAGATATAAAATAAGCGATGAGGGTAGACAGTTTTGCTTGGTTTGAAAGGTGCGTCCTTCAGATCCTTAGACTTTCGGCCTCACTACAGCTTACACACTCTGTCACACGACAGCTACCAGAGAAAAATTTCTCTTGCGCTGGAAAGCTGACACTGACTCATGTGTGATAGTAAAAACACAATAAGCGTCAAAATCACATTTAATTCCATATGTCACTTTTGATTGATGTTGCCTTTGTTTATATGCTTTTTTTTTCTTTTCAAAATCTTTTATTTACTTGGCCAGTTGGGTGTGAAAGCTACTCCAAAAAAAAAATTTACCACTTTAGCTTTTAACCAAGCTATTCTCTCCATGCCTTATTAACAATATTTCATCAAAACAAGCAGCATTCCGTACAGCAGGACCCACAAGAGTTTGGGGGAAAGGCCTTCTATTTGCAGTCTTTTCCCTATAATATACAACTCTTGAAAGCAGTGTGTCACTTCTGACAATTATTTGTAAATGTTATTTTTCTCTTGGGCGGGGACGGGGAGGGGGCTGTTGATATACAACCAACAATAAGGAAGTAGAAATCAATAAACCTCGCTAATTTAAAGCAGCCTGAAATCCTACCAATATGTGAGCCCAACGCAGACCTTGGCGTAGGCTGCGGTTCACGGCTCTGGGGCCAGGCAACCCCAGGAGAAGAGACGGTGATGATGTCAGAGGAAGCAGATCGAGGAGACGGGGGTGGAGAGAGGGTGGGGTCAAGTCCGAGTGGGGAGGAAGAGAGAGCAGGAAGGGACCTGGACGCAGCGTCTCAGCGTGTGACCTCAGAGTCCTTTGGATGTCAGCCACGATGATGTATGTGCCTCCCTGTCCCAACGGATCCCCCAGGCTCTCCTTCCTCCAACCAGCCAGCTCATCCCTGCAACAAGTGTTTACAGAGCTCCAGGGCTTGGCACGGCGGCTAGCAAGCAAAACCTAAGCTCTTGGGTAGCTTACAGTCTGGATGAGAGCACAGATATTCATCAAATACAGGTGAATATGATACGATGTGACGAAAGCAGCAAAGGAGAGGAAGGGGGACTCCAATGCCTGAGATGGGGTTGGTCTTGAGATCAGGGATGGTTTCTCTGGGACACACGGGTCCCATAGGATCTACAGGCTGAGTCAAGGTCACTCAGGGAGGAGGAAATGAGTGCTGACGCTCAAGACGAGGGATCAGCTCCTACAAGGATCCCATAGCAGGAGACTCATGGCGAGCAGGGGTGCAGCAGAAAGAGGGGGAGGAGGAGGTGGAGCCCAGGGACCATATATTCCCATAGCAGGAGACTCATGGCGAGCAGGGGTGCAGCAGAGAAGGGGGAGGAGGAGGTGGAGCCCAGGGACCAGTGCTCTCAGGCCATTTCAGACCACAGCAAGAACTTTCTGGGTTGTTTCTCTTTTTAATATAAAATTCAACATCCATTCATGATTTTAAAAACTCTCTAGAAAGTGGACATGGAGGGGCCATGTGTATGGCTGTGTGCTCAGTCACTCAGTCGTGTCCAATGCCCTGTGGCCTCATAGGCTGCAGCCCACCAGGCTCCTGTGTCCACGGAATTCTCCAGGCAAGAGTACTGGGGTGGGTTGCCATTTCCTCCTCCAGGGGATCTTCCCGACACAGGGATCAAAGCCAAATCTCTTGCGTCTCTTGCGTCACCTGCAATGGCAGGTGAATTCTTTATCACTGCACCACCTAGGAAGCCCCTAAAGGGGTCATACTTCAACATAACAAAGCCCATAAATGACAAACCCACAGCAAACATCATATTCAATGGTGAAAAGGTGAACGCATTTCCTCTGAGATCAGGAAAAAGACAAGAACACCCACTCCCGCTCCTTTAATTCAAGATAGTTTTGGAAGTCCTAGCCACAGCAGGCAGAGGTGAAAAAGAAATAAAATCCTAATTGGGAAAGAATAAGTAAAACTGTCACTGTTTGCAGATGACATGATGTTATATATAGAGAATCCTAAAGAGGCTACCAAAAAACTACTAGAGTTCATCAATAACTTCGGTAAAGTTGCAGGATACAAAATTAATACACAGAAATCTGTCGCATTTCTACACACTAACAATGAAAGATCTGAAGGAGAAATTAAGGAAACAATCCCTTTCATCATACCATTGCATCAAAAAGAATAAAAAACCAAGGAATAAACCTACCTAAGGAGGCAAAAGATCTGTACTCTGCAAATGATAAGATACTGATAAAAGAAACCAAGAGCTTTCTTTATTATAAGAGCAACTGAAAGGCACGGAAAGGTTTCAGGTGGGCGGTGACAGGGCCTCAACAGCTCACTCTGTGTACAGGTGCAGACTAGACAGACAGCGTGGGCTAGTGCAGTGGTCCAACCAACATGGCAGCAGTGATGGAAAGAAGAGAGAAGACCCCAAAGATGGCTAGGAGGTGAGTCTCGGGGAGGTGGCCATGGACTGGGCGTGGGAGTGTGAGAGACGCAGGAAGACCCCAAGAGTTCCAGCTTGGCCAGTCAGATGGGCTGTGGCACCATTTCTGAGACTGGGACAGCTATTCTGAGCTTAGAGAATCAGGAATGTCACCAGCGGGCTCATATGTATGTTTGGGGGAAATGAATTTAAAGGGTAGCTCACTTCATTCAACCTTTCTAAAAATGAGGCACAGTGGCCCTCAGGGACTGTCCTTGTCATGTCCACCCTAGCGTCAGATCTCGATGAGATTCTTTGGTTCCTCAGCACACAATAGGCAGTAACTGAGCGTCCATGCCTCTGAGAGGAAGCAGTTAAACCTGGCTGGATGCAGTTCTCTCTGACACAAAGCTACAATAATGGGAAATCTTCTGCTGAGTTCTTTGCTTAGTACATTATTTTGCCAATTATTTTTAAAATTAGATTATGTACCAGGTGATGGGCAAAGATGAAGCTAGAGGCAGAAACTCATACAGGGTGGAAAAGTTGCTTATTGTACTATTTATGGGTGATTGCAGCAAAATGAGGGTCAAGACCCAGGCAGCCTCTAAGCAGAATTGAGGAGATGTGAGAGTAATGGTTATTCATCAAAGAACAAACAGGAACCATCACATACCCCTGTGACAAAAGCAACTTGGTCTATTTTCTTTCCAATAATGTCCTACACAAGTTGGTACAACAGACCCAAACGTGTCTCTTTATATCTTGCTCAGAAAGCAGGAATAAATGTCCTTTCTCGGGGGATCAGGGGCTGGGCTGCTTTTTCCCACCTCCCTCTTGCAGGGGAACCTAACTGGTCGCAGTCCATGGGACTGCAAAGAGTCTGACACGACTGAGTGACAAAACAACCGCAGCAGCTCTTGCAGAACAGTGTGGAGGCTGAATGGGGAAAAGCAGAAAGGAGCCACTCAGGCAGAAGGCTGTCCCCTCACCAAAGGTAGCTGAGGAACAGGGCAGTTGCCTGTTGTATGAAGCTCCTGCAGGAATCTCAGAAAATCCAGACAGGTGCTTTCTCTGCCTTGGCTGTCACGTGACCTGATTCCCAGCCTGCTCTGCGGGGTTCCTGAGAGGGCCAGGTGGGATCCCTGGGTGCAGCCGGCCCCCTGTGGGGCTCCTTGGTACAAACAACGCCACTCAACCTAGTGAACAAGTGGCCCACGTTCATGTGCCTGTCCCTGAACGTGGGAACATGGATGAGGGGGGCAAGGTCCCCGCTCTTTGAGCCCACAGTCTTGAAGGGGAAAACAAAAAGCAGAAATCTACAAAGGAAGCAAGGAAACACTGGCAAGACTACGATGGCAGAACAAAATGCCTTTGGGAGACTGGGGGTGGGGCAGGTTGATTCAGGGAGCTGATCTGAAAAGGTAAGGATTTTCTCAACAAAAACACATAGAAGACAGTTTCAGGAGCGTCTCTCCATGGCCAATGAGAGATATAAGCAAGTGTTGAACACAGGTGCTGCACGGCTACCCAACTGTAGAAAGATCTAGGAGGGTGAACTAGAGTCAGAGGGCAAACAGCACCAAATGCCAGGCCAAGGAATACATACTTGGCTCTCTGAGGTCAGGGAGGGTGATTACTTTGGTTAAAGATGCTCTTACAGACACTGCTCCACAGAGGGATCCTCCCCATGGGCAGGGAGGGATCTACAATAAGGCAGATAACGAGAGAGAAGTTGCTCAGTCATGTCCAACTCTTTGCAACCCCATGGACTGTAGCCTACCGGGCTCCTCCCTCCATGGGATTCTCCAGGCAAGGGTACTGGAGTGGGTTGCCATTTCCTTCTCCAGGGGATCTTCCTGACCCAGGGATTGAACCCGGGTCTCCTGCATTGCAGGCAGACCCTCTAAACTCTGAGCCACCAGGGAAGCCCTGCTCCAACCATTAGAGCCCTAATTAAAACAAGCAAACTAAAAAAACCAGGTTTTTCAGGAGATAAATTTGGCATCCCAAATAACCTGCCTGCCGATGCGAGAGATGTGAGGATCTCCAGGTAAGATCCCCTGGAGGAGGCCATGGCAACGCAGAGAAGCCTGGAGGGCTACAGTCCCTGGGGTCCCAAAGAGTCGGACACGACTGAAGCAACTGAGCACAGATGAACTTATTTATGAAACAGAAACAGATCTGCAGACATAGAAAACAGAATTATGGTTGCCGGAGGGGAAGGGGGGAAGAATAAATTAGGAGTTTGAGATGAACAGATATACACTCCTGCATATAAAATAAATATCTGGCAAGGACCTACTTATATAGGGAGGTGTATAGTAGAGCACGGGGAGCTCTGCTCAGTATCTTGTAATGACCTATAATGGAAGAGAATGTAAAAGAAGACTGTAAATATATATATGTATAACTGAGTCACTTCACTGTACCCCTGAAACTAATGCAGCACTGTAAATCAACTATATTTCACAATTTTTCTTCAATAAAAATTAAAAAGTAAATCTTTAAAAAGCAGTTTGGGGTCAGCAGATACAAACTACTATATATAAAATAAATAAACAACAAGGACCTATATCCAACATCCTGTAATAAATCATATTGGAAAATAGTATGAAAAAGAACATGCGGTATGTGTACACACATATATACACGTACGTATATAAAACCATGACTTTGTTATACAGCAGAGACTAACACAGCAGAGGTACCAGGGAAGCTCTAAAATCAACTACACTTTGATCAAAATAAATAAATAAAAATGCGGCGTCCCTTCTGTGTTCATAGAGAAACTGCATTACAAATCACAAGACGGGAAAGAAACTCAGCTCACAGCAGATCCAGCCTGGTTTTCAAGGTGTAACAGGAGAGCCTCTCCTCAAAGTGTGGTAAAGGGTATGTTTTATTGGGGAAACCGTTTCATGCTATGAACTAAAATTGAAACTAGGATTATGAAGGAAGAAAACCACTGCTCTTACAAAAGCAGGAATAAAGGAACAATAACCCTCAAGTTTTACAGTGGAAATATAATCACTTCATTCTACTCATCCATCAAAGATCCACCCTTTAAATACTGCCAGTTTTAAAGGTCGGGCTTAATTGATCAGGAGGAAGAAAATTTCATGCCATCCCACCTTCCTTCCTAAGCCAAGTGAATTAATAATGAAAACTTCCCGGTGACCTTCATCAGTTCCCTTTACATACATTTCCTATAACTGATTTTCCCAGAAAAGGTTTAAGTGGGCACCTGATTCTCTCCATCTTTTCTATATCCTCAGAGAAAGCAGTCTCATAGACAGACAGGTAGCACAGTGATGGAGAACCAGGAAATGGAATCTTTTTATATCACACAAAATGGAAATTTAAAAGGGACTTCCTACCTTCCACTGATTTTGAAAACAGACATGAGTTTGGGCAGAAATAGTCATCCTTCCTACATTTTTTTTCTACCTTAGTGTTCAGACCTTATTAATCACAGTAAACTGAAATTTTACCCAGACCCGCAGATTTCACAAGGCCTTGCCAAGACGACAACTTTACCGTAAGAAATCGGCCCCTGCCCTTCCCAGTCCTGGTATTTCCAGGGACCGAAACAGTGAACAGTTGCACTGTGCAAATGAGGGAAACAAAAATGAAAGAGACAACGTTCACTTCAGGCTTCCTGCACGAGCCCTCTGAACCCCATTCAATCCAGCTTCCATAAGAGAGGGGACCACCCGCACCCCAGAGTTTCAGAGCTGCCCCGCGGACATGCGGGAATCCTAAACCACAGTTCAATAAGACCCGAGGAAGTGGAGCAGCTTTTTCAAAAATAAAGGGTGGATTGAGAGCAAAGTCAACACTGGCAATGGACTTCCGGTTAAAAACAATGCCTGACAGCAGGCGTGGGTTCCCAGGTCAGCGCCTCTTCCCGCTCCACCTTTGGGGGTCTCTTCGGATTTGAAGTCCCTCCTCTTCCCACTTTCCCCTTTCCCCTGCACTCGTCTCAGCTGTTCTCCTGGATTCTCATACGACCCACCTGTAAATAATGATCACATCAAGACCGATGACCCTGACCTGCCTCTTGATCTCAAAACCAAAATTCCAGCTGCTTCCCAGACATCGGGCAGAGATGGTCTCTCACATGCAGAGCATCTAGACCCCACAAATCCAGGGTCCTCCCGCCAATACCAGCCCTTGACTCCTGAATTTCCCACCCTGCTGACGGGAGCCCTGTATGCCCAGAGACACCTTAGCTCCTCCCTCATCCAGCTGCCTGTAAGCTCTGCTATTCCTCAGTGCTCCAACGGTTCCAACATCCTCTGCCCCTGCCCTGGCCCAAACCCGTACCATCTTCCTCTAGGAACAGCCCGATGCAGTTGTCTTCCAAGAACACAGATCAGAACATGTATTCCAGCTCCTTACAGACTAAAAATAAAGAAGGAAGGTTGTTTGTTTTGGTTCAACACAGTCGAAAGGCTTTCTAACAATTCCAGCTGCAGGAGCAAGGCATGTGTGCAGGGGTGCTAAGTCACTCAGTCGTGCTCGGCTCTCTGAGACCCCACGGACTGTAGCCTGCCCGGCTCCTCTGTCCATGGAATTCCCCAAGCAAGGATGCTGGAGTGGGTTGCCACGCCCTCCTCCAGGGGACCTTCCCGACCCAGGGATCGAACCCGTGTCTCTCATGTCTCCTGCACTGGCAGGCAGGTTCTTTACCATTAGCGCCACCTGGGACGCCCAAGTGAGTCTAGAGCTACCTTCAAGTAGAGGGAGTCTCCTGGCCTTGGGGCTCACTGTGTGCTGGCCCTACTCTTCAGAGACTTTCTCACTCCCGCGTGGGAAGGAGTGGGAAGGGTTTCAGTTGTCAGACATCAGGAAGAAGTTGGACAAAACGACCTCGATGACCCCTCTCAACCTTGAGATTCCATGGGCCTACTTATGCCCTACATCAGCTTGGCCTGTGGACTCTTTCTGGGAGACCTGCCCCTCTGTGAGCCAGGCACCCATAAGACTGGATGCCCAGAAGCCAGGTTTCTAACATCTGACCTTGCCTCCTGACCTGAGATGACCAACTCAGGCTCGAGCCTGAGGATTAAATCCTTTGAGGATTTAACTCAAAGACACAGGCTGTGAGAGTCAGATCCAGTTACTGCGTCTCCCGTGTCTCCTGCATGGGCAGGCGGATTCTTGACTGCTGAGCCAGCTGGGCGTCCCTCTCCCCTACTGCAGTAGCCTGCGCAAAATCCATCTTACCACTTTCAACCAGTGTCCAGCGCAGTTTCTCTTTAACAGATGGAAACGACCTTGTGGGAAGATGCAGAGGGCATGAGTGTCCCTTCAGAGAGTCAACGCCCAACTGCATTCGGTACCCACACAGGCACTGACTCCAGCAGAGACTCGCCTTGACCTGAGTCGGTCTCCTCTGAGTTCTCCTCCGAGAACTCCTGACTAGGCCATGCTCCTGAGTTCTGTCCTTGGCCCACTTAGTGCAATTTTAGCAAGAATCCAGCTGGGTGAATTTAGAGGACATCCCCCGCCCTTGATATCTGATCAAATTCCTCTTCCCCCACCTGTCAAGTCACTTTAGCCAAAATCCTCCCTACTCCTGACATTTCCTCCTAAGAGATCTTCCATCCACTGACCCCTCCCTTCTCCTTGGCTGTAAATTCCCACTTTTCCTTATACTTGGAGTTGAGTCAAATCTCTCTCCCCTCCTGTAAGACCCCCTGTCGCGGTCCCTCTGAACAAGTGTCATGAGTGATTATTCAGCAAATCCTCACCTTCTGCCTGAATACCCAAGTTTTAAGACTGCTTCTAATGTATTCTTCCAGAATGAGAACTTTGAAAATATAGATAGATCTGAGAGGAAACAAAGAAATCCAGGAGACATGCATCTCTCTCCTCACCCAGGCTTGTTTGGGCACATTCTCCACAGCCCGGACTATTCACCTCTGGCCTCAGGGCCAACTTACACTTGCTTCTAAGCCTCGTGAGCAGGCTATGCTTGTCAGCAGAGCGAGAGCACGTGTGTTTTAGGCGACCTGCCATGCCGTGCTCAGCTGCTTCAGTCCCGTCCGACTCTTTGCAACTCTGGACTGTAGCCCTCGGGGCTCCTCTGTCCATGGGCTCCTCCAACCAAGAATACTGGAGTGGGTTGCCATGCCCTCCTCCAGGGGATCTTCCTGATCCAGGGATCAAACTCAAGTCTCTCATGTCTCCTGCATTGGCAGACAGATTCTTCACCACTAGTGCCCCCTGGGAATCCCCCTTTAGGTGACCTAGTCCTCAGGGAAAGCAGAGGGACACACCTGTGAAAGGCCACCTGGGTTCTCCCAGGCACCCGAGTGCCCCACAGAAACGTGGCGACTCCCGAACTCCCCGTGGCGTGCTGGAAGCTAGCATGCCTCCCGAGCCACCCACCCACCCCAGCAGAAGCTTCTATCTGAGGATTCACATTCTTACTACAGGCAATTTCTGGGCTAGGTTTTTGAAAGATCTGAACTAAATAGCTGCCACTACTAAAGAATAAGCTTATAAGCCATGCTTTGGGGGCTCCAGGAGGATTAACTAGGAAAGCTCCTTTCAAATAATATTTTTGTCTTGGGTTGACTGTGTCAGTTAAGGAAAGGATTTCAGATCTTGATACCTTTGATACAGGCAGGCGGTGAGGGGTAATGAAAAGAGAAGCTACAAATGTGTGTGATCATATACACGGACATATTTATACCAACTTATCGGACACACTTACCACCTAAAATTCAAGTGGAGATTAAAAATTAAATTTGCCACATGAAAAACAATTCTTTCAGAATTTATTCTTGCTAGAGTCTCTGAATTGAAATATTCTATTAACCCAGCAGTCTTATTACAAGACCATTGGAAATTTGACTTATACCCACGTGACTTCTCTCGTGAAAGGGAGCAAGAAATCTTATTTGCGTGCCATTTACATTAACAAACTTAACAAAGTTAGGGGCTGCATCATCCCACCTAGTGTTTCCACAGTTGAGTGCCTATGAATTGACGCTCCATAAAAGAATGATTTATGAGCGCACAGATACTGTGCCTACATTTAAACTGCACCCTCTCCAGTTCTGAGAAGATTCTGTATTTGGCCCATTATTTGTTCTTGCCAGAACCGGGCTCCACGCTGGCCTAACCTGCCTCACTCACTCGGTGGTCTGGGGTGGTCTCGGCTTCTGAAGGCACTCCCTAAGGCAGCCGATATTTCTGCTGCATTGTTTGTTTCTTCGGAGACTGCCACCCTAAAGGCCTGTGTGTTTGGAAATTCAAATCAGCTTCAAGTCTTGTCGGAGTCGCTGAGCTCTCATTTTATCTTGGCGGGGAGACTGGGCTCCAAAGCACATTTCATTATTAATAAAAATAAAGGCGAGAGAGAACAAATAGAGGCTTGGAGGGAGTGCCACCCGGTCAGGGGCGAGTTCTTTACCTGCATTTGAAAGACTCTCCTTTCTTTCCCAGGCAGAGTGATCTCTCGGGGATGAGAAGAGCCGACTATGGATCTGGAAGATAAACAGAAACCTTTCCAGTTTTATATTCTTATTTGCCAGATATATAATCTTCAATAATGTATATTACTATTTAAAAAAAAAAAATCAAGAAATGTCCCTAGAATCTCTCCTTTCTCCCAAGAAAGAACTATAGATTGTAATGAACATACTTATTTCCATTTTCTTCTGTGTTAATTCTGCCAGTGAAAAGAAGATGTTTTTCCTTTTTTCCTGCTTGTGGTTTTTCTGACTATAGAAGAAAAGCATTTTTATTTTTATTTAAGTCATAGTTGACTTATAATATTGTGTTAGTTTCAGGTGTACAGCACAGTGACCCACTTACACACACACACATATATATATTCACATGAGGAGGGCGTGGCAACCCACTCCAGTGTTCTTGCCTGGAGAATCCCCATGGACAAAGAAGCCTGGCAGGCCGCAGTCCATGGGGTTGCAAAGAATCGGACACAGCACATGTATTAACATACATATATATGTGGATGTGAACTGACCCAGTGGAAAAGGCTCTGATGCCAGGAAAGACTGAAGGCAGGAGGAGAAGGGGCTGATAGAGGATGAGATGGTTGGATGGCATCATCGACTCCATGGGCATGAGTTTGAGCAAGCTCTGGGAGTTGGTGATGGACAGGGAGGCCTGGCGTGTTGCAGTCCATGGGGTCACAAAGAGTAGAACACGACTGAGCAACTGAACTGAAGTGATATACATATATACACATATCTTTTTATATATATGTATTATATGTATTGGAGAAGGAAATGGCAACCCACTCCAGTATTCTTGCCTGGAGAATCCCATGGATGGAGAAGCCTGGTAGGCTATAGTCCACGGGGTCAGAAAGAGTCGGACAAGACTCAGCGACTTTACTTACTTTATTATATGTATACATACATGTCTTTTTCAGATTATTCTCCCTTACACGTTGTTACAAAATATTGAGTATAGTTTCCTGCGCTATACAGTAGGTCCTTGCTGATTATCTGTTCTGTATGGAGTAATGTATATATGTTAATCCCAAACTCCTAAATTATTTCTCCCTGCTTTCCTTTTGGGTAACCATAAATTGGATTTCTATGTCTGTGAGTCTCTTTCTGTTTTAGAAATAAGTTAGTTTTTATGAGTAAGTAAAGGGTGGGTTTCTGATGATTGCAAAATGCATAGGGAGGAGGCAGGGAGGGAGAAAAACTAATCAGTGGAAATGGATTTGCTAGTAGATCAGACAACCACATCTCACATTTCTTTTCTCTCCCAGCATAGCACCGAATGGGTGTTGAGCTAAAATAGGACATTCAATAAATATTGATAAATTGATTAATCATGAGCCATCAAATTTCAGGAATTAGCCTTCAAGGCCCAATGAAAATACGATTAATGTATACAAAAGTGGTCTGCTGTCTGCAAGCTTGATCATGATGCTGCCTTCTCTGCCAAAAGACAAAGGTGTGTAAGTTTATTCTGAAAGCACTTGGCCGTGAGTCTTTCAGTTCTAGTTCATAAACCTCTAATCAGACTCCAGAGTACCTGCTCCTCATGGGACCTCGCCTCGTGCTCAGCACCCTTCTGAATATCGAATGACCTTTCCCCAAAACCGAAGAATAACTCTTCAAACCGGCCCCCTCTGACTATGATCTTATCCGACCCAGGAATCGAACCCCGGTCTCCCGCATTGCAGGCAGACGCTTTACCGTCTGAGCCACCAGGGAAGCCAAGAGGCTGGATAGGCCTCTCATTCTGAACCCAGTTAGCTGCTTAGTCCCAGGGCGGGGTTAAGCTTCTCCGTGTATTCACATCCCTTTTTTGGCCCCTTCTCATGCCCAGCATTTGGGCCATAAGTTTGGAGACTGCAGATGGGAAACTGCAGGCAAACAATCCTTCTGGTCCAAGCAGGAGCCTGGCCTCTGAGAATTCACAGAGAAAGAGAAAGATTAGGGCAGGACCGGACTGCGGCTGGGCCGAGATAGAGAGGATTGAGTAGTTACACAGCATTTTCTGACACTGTCCAGGCTCCTCCTTGAGCCTAACTCAGCCACTGACTACTGGCAATGCGATTATTAATTGTAATAAGCATAAGAAGAACTGCTGACGGTTACTGAGGTTTCACATGGGCCGGTGCTGTGGTCTGTGTTTTCCATACAACATCCCATTGAATTATTACAACTGTTAGAAAGATATGTTGCTCTCAGCCCTGCTGTGGCAGCTGAGAAAGCCATAGCTAAGGTCCTCCACCACGTACCTGGCGACCCAGCCAGGATTCAGACCAGGCTTGTCAGACCCAAAGCATTTTGAGCTTTTAGCCAGCATGTTCCAAATACTGCTAGTGTTATAATTCGAAAAGACAGACACATCTCAAAGTTCACAGCAACACTGTTCACAATAGCCAAGACAGGAAAGCAATCTAAGCGCCCATTGACAGAGGAATGGATAAAGAAGATGTGGTTTCTTTCTTTTTAATGGAATATATTAGCCATAAAAAAGAAAAAAGGAATGCCATTTTGCAGCAACATGAATGGACCTAGAGATTATCATACTGAATGAAGTAAGTCACACAGAGAAACATGGCACAATACTGCTTATATACGAAATTTAAAAAGGATTATACAAATGAACTTATTTATAAAACAGAAATAGACTCACAGACATAGAAAACAAACTATGGTTACCAAAGGGGAAGTGGGCAAGAATAAATGAGGAGTTTGGGATTAACAGATACACTATTGTATATGAAATAGATAACTGATACGGATCTACTGTATAGCACAGGGAGCTCTTAGTATCTTGTAATAACCTGTCATGGAAGAGAGTCTAAAAAAGTATATATACATACACACACACACATATAATTGAATCACTTTGCTGCATATCTGAAAGCAACGCAATACTGCGAATCAACTGTATTTCAACAAAAATTTTTCAAAATGAAAAAAAAAATTAAGTTTTTAAAGCAAAAAGAAATGCTGTTACTGTGATTGTTACAGAGTATTACTATTTGGCTATTTGACTGCATTTGGCTGTGCTTATATAACCATCACATTTGCATGTGTCCTTTTCGCAAACTTGGCACATGAAACACACAATAAAACTTTTTATAAAGGAAATAAAAGTGCAGTACAGTAGACATGAGGACGGAAAGTCATTTAAAGCCCAAGCAGAAGAACTGAGCTCCCTCTCCACTGCTTCAAACACACCAATCCCATGGTCTGGAAGCTATCTGTTGGGGACGGGGTGCAGACCGACTCTGGCCCTGCAGAGATTTTAAGCTTCCTCTCTCTAGCATCATTGTCTCATACGGTTCTCTTAAGAAAGTTTCTGTGTATATTTGAAAGTAACTCCATCAAGTCTTGCAAGTCTTGCTACCTTGAGACCTGACTCAGAATCAGGTCTGCCCAGCAAGCCCCCTGTGCACCATGTGACCCTGATCGAGAGCCCAGCCCCACAGTCTGTGAAGTTACAGGTACTGAAGTGTGCTGGTTCTGATCCATCACGGCTTCTCTCTCACCCAGGTCTAAGCAGCTGGCAGGAGACAACAAGCTGGCTCAGCCACACAGCTCTCTGTAAATGCCTGGCTCCTCCTAAGTCTGGAACTTCCTTGCACAGGCTCGGGCATTACAAACCCAAGAATTCACAATAGCAGGATGATTCAGGAGCCTCAGTCATCATCTGACCCCAGGTCTCAGTCCACCAGCGACGTCCTGGACACACACGGCTTTGGCTACACTTTCCAAGGGTTGCTCTTTGAAATCCCTTCACACAGAAGGCAGCACTTCCCACTGCCCTTGGGACAGAGCATCAGAAGAACCCTCTGTGGTCCACCCCGCTGGTCTCCGTGCATCCTGGCCAGGCGAGTCGTGCGAGCTTTCCTCCTCCCCCTGAATCAAATCCTCTCCCGCGCCACGGGTCCCTCACCCCTGTCCTTCCATCTGCACAGCGTGGTCTTTCCCTGGTCCTGTCCTCTAGATCCTGTTTACATGACCTGCTCGTGTGTCTCTCCAGACACAGCACTGAAAATTCAGTTTCTGATCTGCAAGCTCTTGCAGGAGCATCCTTTTCCTTCAGGGCACTCAGCTTGCTTTGTAAGCACACATCGACTTCTGTGAATCCACAATGATGCCTGCTTCTCCCCTAGACTCTAAGCCCTCTGAGGATAAAATTATGTTTCCCTCACTTGCCAGTGTATTCTCAGCTCCTAGTATAGGGACAGACACAAAGTGGGTTCTCAATAAATATTTATTTTACAAAAGGATAGAAGAATTAATCCATCAGTTAATTAGCAAAAGCAAAGCTTCTTCTCCAAGTTGCACAGAAGCCTTGAGAATCTACCGTCCCCTCTCCTCGGAGCTCGTGCGCCATCAAGGGTCCCCCTCATCCTCTTCAATTTCAACTGTTGCCCTCCTCAACACTTTTAACCATATCCAAACTTTGCTTTCTTATTTTATTTTCTAGCTGAAGTACAGTTGATTTACAGTATAGCATCAGTTTCAGGAGTATAACAAAGCGATTCAGTTGCACGCGTGTATGTGTGTGCATGCACATATTGTCGTTTAGTCACCAAATCGTGTCCAGCTCTTCTGTGACCCCACGGACTGTAGCCCCCCAGGCTCCTCTGTCCATGGGATTTCTCAGTCAAGGACCCTAGAGTGGGTTGCCATTTCCTTCTCCAGGGGATCTTCTCAACTCAGGGATCAAACCTGTGTCTTGTGCATTGGCGCATGGATTCTTTACCACTGAGCCACAGGGAGGTCTATACATATATATATGGGCTTCACGGTACTGTTAGTCGCCCAGTCATGTCCGACTCCTTGCAACCCCATGGATTGTAGCCCCCCAGGCTCCTCTGTCCATGGAGTTTTCCAGGCAAGAACACTGGAATGGATTGCCATTTCCTTCTCCAGGGGCTTCCCTGTGGCTACATGTATCTGTGTGTGTGTGTGTGTGTCCTTTTATCATATTCTTTTCCATTATGGTTTATTATGTGAAAGAAAAGTGAAAGTGAAGTCGCTCAGTCATGTCTGACTTTGGGACCCCATAGACTGTAGCCTTCCAGGCTCCTCTGTCCATGGGATTTTCCAGGCAATAGTAGTGGAATGGATTGCCATTTCCTTCTCCAGGGGATCTTCCCAACCCAGGGGCTCAAACCCGGGTCTCCCACATTGTAGACAGACGCTTTACCGTCTGAGCCACCAGGGAAGTCCTATGGTTTATTATAGAATACGGAATATAGTTCCCTGTGCCATACAGCAAGACCTGGTAGTATATCTCTTTTACATACAGTAGTTTGTAATCCCAAACTACTTTATCCCTCTCCCCGACGCCTTTCCCCTTTGGTACCCATCAGTGTGTTTTCTACCTCTGTGAGTCTGTTTCTGTTTTGTAAATGAGTTCATTTGTATCGTATTTTAGATTCCTCCAAAATTCTTCAGTCTCAGCTGAAGAATGAAACCAAAAATCTCCCTTCAGAAACACACTACCTTTCTCCTTTCCCCTTCCCCCTCGCCCCAAGCCGTGTTGAAGCAGACGGCCACACGCTCCATCCCACTGGAGGCCTCAGCTCAGCACCGCCTGGCCTCAGCAACTCCGACCTAAGACCCTGGAACTTGAGGCTGTGCTGCCCCGGCCCGGGCCGGCCAGCTGCAGTGGACGTTGTGTACCCCTGCCCCTGGGCAGGTATGATTCCTGCACATCTTCCCAGCACACCTCCCCCTCCCTCTCTTCATCACCATCGCCTCCTCCCTCTCTCCATCACCTCCAAGGAAGCCTCAGAATTCTTGCCAAGATCACAATGTCCCAGCAGCCTTCTCCCTCCACGGTATCGCCAGTCATGTGATAAAGCAAATTTGGTTATGTCCCTCCCCAGCTTAAAACCCTCGGATTCCTAATGAATTCCAAATAGAATTGGGGGTGGGGAATAAACTTGCAAGTTTGGGATTAAAACATAAACACTATTATACATAAAATAGATACCCAGCAAGAATAGCACAGGGAACTAGATTCAGTATCTTGTAACAATCTGTATTGGAAGAGAATATAGGAAAAGAATGCATATATTTATATGTGTGTGTAACTGAATCTTTTGCTATCCACCTGAAGCTAGCACAACATTATAAATCAACTGTACTTCAATAAAAAGAAAAAACCTGTATATATAGTTAAAGCCATACCCACAGAGGACACTTCTGCCATGCGATTCATCATGACAGAATACTGGGACGATCTAAAATATCCTATGGCAGGGGCTGGCTCTGTAGCTCAGAGCATGTATGTTAACGTGTCCGTTAAGATTATAGCAATGTTCATAATCCATACTACAGACTCCACACCTGCAGACATAACCACGTATCATGGCGACCTTGAATGCTATGCCGATTTGGATATTATTTCTTAAATGATGGGGAGGCTTTGGTGATTTCTGAATAAGGAGAGTCAGCGCCTTATGTTCAGTTCTGTGTTAAAGCTTCGTCTTGTGTACACGTTACATTACAGCCTTGTCTCTGGAACCTTGACGCGTAAGCTGAAATTACCTTTTGCCTATGTAAGGTGCAATGCTGCGTGATTTACTTTACCAAGTCTGACATGTGATATGTTTATTTTTTAATTTTAATTCTCTTTATTGTGGTTAAACCCACCCCATACAGAATTTAGCGTTATAACCATTCTTAAGTGTGCGGTTTACTGGTGCTAAATACATTCACATTGTTGTATGACCATCACCAGCATTTAGCTCCACGATTCTCTTAATCTTATAAGGCTGAAACTCTACACCCATTTAAACAATAACTCGCCCTTCCCCACCCCCAGCCTGTGGCAGCCTCTTTCTGTCTGGACGGCTGGTCTAAGTGCCTCATGCAAGTGGAATCACACAGTATTTGTCCTTTTGTGGCTTGATTATCTCACTCAGCACAATGTCCTCAAGGTTTATCCATGTTGAACACTATGTCAAAACTTTCCTCTTTCTAAATTAATTTCACTGGGGTATGGTTGGGGTACAGTATTGTATTAGTTTCAGGTATACAGCAAGTGAAGTGACGTCGCTCAGTCGTGTCTGACTCTTTGTGACCCCATGGACTGTAGCCTACCAGGCTCCTCTGTCCATGGGATTTTCCAGGCAAGAGTACTGGAGTGGATTGCCATTTCCTTCTCCAGGGGATCTTCCCAACCCAGGAAGCGAACCCAGGTCTCCCGCATTGCAAGCAGACGCTTTCCCATCTGAGCCACCAGGGAAGCCCCCTAATATATATACGTATTTCCATAGTACCACACTCAAATAGGTGTGAAGTAGTATCTCATTGCAGTTTTTCTTGGCTTTTTCCCTAATGATTATTAATGCTCAGCCATCTTTTCTTGTGCTTATTGGCCATTTAGATTTCTTCTTGGAGAAATCCTTATCCAAGTCTTTGCCCATATTTGAACTGATTGTTTATCTGTTCTTGAGTTTTACATATTCTCTACATATTCTGGATATCATTCTCTCATCAGACATATGATTTACAAATATTTTCTCCCATTCTGCAGGTTGCCCTTTTAATATGTTGATATCATCTTTCAATGCACAAATTTTTAAAGTCTTCATAAAGCCCAATTTGCTTATTTTTTTCTTTTGTTAATTATGCTTTTTGGAGGTATGTTCAAGAAATTATTGCTAAGTCCCATGTCTTGAAGGTCTCGCCTATGTTTTCCTCTAAGAGTTTTATGGTTTTAGCTCTTTGACCCATTTTGAGTTAAGTTTTATACATGGTGTCAGATAAGGATCCAACAGGACTAATCACTGAGTGACTCCTCACTCAGTCCATTCAAGACTTTTATCTCCTTTAGGTCTTTGAAGCCAACAGTGTGTTATTTAGTGAACGGCAACAGCAATTTATCAAAGACACCCAATGGGGGGAAGATTCAAGGTCTCTTTGTCACCTCTGTTCCTAGAGGCAGCTGAGCCTGCTTCAAGCCCAGGGTCACAGGTGGGGCTGGCGCTGAGGGCTCATTGCACACCAAGCAATTGACTCATTGGATCCTAAGACAGCTCGGTGAGAGAAATATAACTACTATTTCAATTTTGCGGAGGTGGAAATTAAGGCACACAATGGGGAAGTAAATTGCCCAAAGCCTCACACACTGAGTAATCAAGTGAAGAAGCCCAGACTAGAACCCAGCAATTAGAATGACTCCTTGGAAGTAAAAAACTATGACCAGGGTCAGGCACATTAAAAGAATCACACTATCTCACAATCATAGGAAATGCTCCAGTCTGTAAACCTCCTGCATACACATCCAGACCCTCCAAAGTCCCTGAGAAGCTGCCAGAACACACAGGTGTTTTTTTACGCAGTGAAATCAAGACCCAGAGGGAGTCAGAGACCCGGGTGCCCACGAGCAGGACTGCGGTGGCTCTGGCACCCACAACGGCCCCTCTGAGCCTGGTCTGGAGTTCTTCCACATCGTCTCATCACCTGCCTCCTACGGAGTCCCACTACCAGCAGAAATTCTGGGGTCACACCTGACACCAGCTCGGATACTGATCACACTGACCACAGATAGGTCTATGAATTCCCTCGGGAGCCTGAAGTTGATTTGAACAACATGGGTACAATAATACTGGAGACTTCCACTTGTATGAGACTAAATACTCTACAAAACAACTTCCACGTTTTCTCACTCACTCCTCCAAAGTCCTACCATAATATCTGTGCTCTAAGGAACAAATATATTATTGTCTTTTGCTGGATTTGCAGTGTACTGACTTTCCCTTCAAGACATCGGAGTACTCACTATGAACCCATAATCCCTGATGTACAATTCTAAAATCCCTGAAGCTCTGAAATCTGAGACTTTTTCTCTCTGAGTTTGTAGAAAACTAATCTTGACAGCAAAACCTTCCCTGAGCTAACCCGGGGCTATTTATAATGTTAATTTATTCCATTTAACGTGAATATTCATATATTTTTATTGGAGAAACATCAATGAGCTTAATACGGGGTGCTACTCAGATTCCATTGGGAATTTTATACAGGATCATCTTTCTGAAATAAAATTGAAAGGTCACTATTGACTTACACTTGTCCCCAAGAGTTTTGGATGGAGAAAACTGTGGATGGGGACCACAGACATTTAATGGACTTACGGTCTCTGGGATAGTGTTTTTCAAATGCCCCTCATGCAGTTTCCACAAGACATATGTTATCTCTGCTTATATTAGATGTGAACTCTGGGGTGTGGAAAGATTTGGTAATTCAAGGAGCTACTAAATGCCAGATTCAAAACAACTAGAATGTCATGTTGTCAGCATTCCCCATAGAAGCGTGTGAGTGTGTGTGCGTGTGTGTGTGTGTGTGCGTGTGTGTAGAGGTGGAGAAGTAGTTAGAGATGACTCATGGGTTTTGTGAAGCATTGAGCAACTAAAACAGAGACTGAAACTTCATAAATCCCAAGAAAGAAAACAGAGACGAGAACAGCAGTTTCAAGGCCTACACAGAACCCCAGCTCCACTCTGCCTCTTCTGGACCCCTGCCAGCTTGGCAGAGAAAACACAGGAGAGACTCTGAAACTACTTAAACCCCAAGTTGTCAAAGATCACAGGTGAATTTGGCTGGCAGGATACCAGGATATCCTAAGATATCCTATCTTAGGATAAAGATCAGTTCAGTTCAGTTCAGTCGCTCAGTCGTGTCCGACTCTTTGCGATCCCATGAATCGCAGCACGCTAGGCCTCCCTGTCCATCACCAACTCCCGAAGTTCAGTCAGACTCACCTCCATTGAGTCAGTGATGCCATCCAGCCATCTCATCCTCTGTCATCCCCTTCTCCTCCTGCCCCCAATCCCTCCCAGCATCAGAGTCTTTTCCAATGGGTCAACTCTTTGCATGAGGTGGCCAAAGTACTGGAGTTTCAGCTTTAGCATCATTCCTTCCAAAGAAATCCCAGGGCTGATCTCCTTCAGAACGGATAGGATACCTTTATCCTATCTTCTCTTTTAGGATAAAGGTAGGCATTGGTTGGAGTCTACCAACAGAAAAGCAAAAAAGAGGACCATTTCTTCTCAGCATCCCAGTGCCTTCTCCTGAGGATGTGGGAAGTCCCACTGAAGGGCAGATAACCAGCACGAGGCATAGATGGCTCCAGGTTGGACCGCCAATGGGTTAACGCAACCTCTTTGGGGTCTAGCGTGCACTCTTCATGGCTAATTTAGACACGATTGATCTTCGCCAGTGCTGCGTGTCTGTATTCAATCTTCTGAACTCTCTTCTGCAACAATAATTAATGTTGGAGCAGTGTATGGATCAACGGTGTGTCTTCTGGTTAATGTAACCCTGCACCTATAATAACTCAAAACTGAGATTTATCACTCTGCCACGATTCCCTCTTCACGCTTCATCTCTTCATGTTTACATCTGGTTTAACTTTTTCTAATCTAAAATAAATCAGCATGAAAAGCATTAGATTTTTCATTTAGATTCTCAATTGCCTTTTATTATTGAGATAATGCCCCTTATCTGATTGCAAATGGTGGGACCATTCCCTTGTTAGAACCTTTAAAAAAAAAATGCTACAGTCCAACCTCGGCATCTCTCCTTGCTTCTCCTTCACTTTGGTTTTTCAAGGGTGGTGTCTGGAGGAGAGGTTCTGGCTTGAAACTGAGACAAATAAGAATATAAAGAGGATAGATCATTTCAACCGTAAAGAGGATAGATCATTTCAACCGTTCCTCCTCTCGTGAGACTCACGCAGGAAGAAGGCCTCCCCCGCTGCCTAATGAGAAGTGGGCTTTGGTGAGTTCAGGCTTCATTTCGCCCCCCGTGACCCTGGCCCCCGTCGGTCTGCAGGGGTAAACAGGGCAGCAATGATGGAGCACTTGGCTGGAGACTTTTACGCAAACATCAGGCGTGCAGGGCAAGTACAGCCATGTTACAGGCATGTTAACCACCCAGTTACAAAGTCAGATTTGTATATCAGAGAGGCAGATTTCCCCTGACTCCTTGAGCCTGCCTTTCAGCACGTTCTATTGTGTTTTATCACGGGCAACATTCTTCTCCTAACTTTAAAGTGGGAGCTGGTGATTCCAGAAACTGAATCCATTCCTTGTACCTGGTGGAAGCTTCTTCTTTCCCCGGTAATTGTTTACTATCCCTGTCTGCTTTCCCTCAGAGACCCACGCTGCTTGAAACACTTCAGCACAGGACGCAACACAGTGACTCTGACTTTGGAACACCTCAGGAAGTTCTGAGGACCCAGTCACCCACTCAGGCCTACAGCGTTTCACTCAACTGCTGTCACTTTCCTTCTTTCAAAGAAAAAGAGACAAAGAAGAGGAAGAAAAGGGCAAGGTGTCTCCCATTCTCTGGCTCACCTATTCCCAGGAACACCTCCCTTGAGCTTGTGGGAAAAGCCCCTCCCATCTCACACTGGTGGCTGCTTTTTTATGACATTTTTGGCCAGACTGACAGAAAGCAATCTAAAGGGAGCACTTTATATAGCTGATTTTCACACCTTTGCAGAATGACATGGTGAGAAATAGCAGAATAGAGTCCTTCAAGCTTAATAACAATAAGATGCCCTACACAGCAGCTAGGGCTTCCCTGGTAGCTCAGCTGGTAAAGAATCCGCCTGCAATGCAGGAGACCCCAGTTTGATTCCTGGGTCGGTAAGATCCATTGGAAAAGGGCATGGCAGAAAGTGAAGAAGAACTAAAAAGCCTCTTGGTGAAAGTGAAAGTGGAGAGTGAAAAAGTTGGCTTAAAGCTCAACATTCAGGAAATGAAGATCATGGCATCCGGTCCCATCACTTCTTGGGAAATAGATGGGGAAACGGTGGAAACAGTGGCAGACTTTGTTTTTTGGGGCTCCAAAATCACTGCAGATGGTGACTGCAGCCATGAAATTAACAGATGCTTACTCCTTGGAAGAAAAGTTATGACCAACCTAGATAGCATATTCAAAAGCAGAGACATTACTTTGCTGACTAAGGTCCGTCTAGTCAAGGCTATGGTTTTTCCTGTGGTCGTGTATGGATGTGAGAGTTGGACTGTGAAGAAGGCTGAGCGCCGAAGAATTGATGCTTTTGAACTGTGGTGTTGGAGAAGACTCTTGAGAGTCCCTTGGACTGCAAGGAGATCCAGCCAGTCCATTCTGAAGGAGATCAACCCTGGGATTTCTTTGGGAGGAATGATGCTAAAGCTGAAGCTCCAGTACTCTGGCCACCTCATGCGAAGAGTTGATTCATTGGAAAAGACTCTGATGCTGGGAGGGATTGGGGGCAGGAGGAGAAGGGGACGACCCAGGATGAGATGGCTGGACAGCATCACTGACTCAATGGATGTGCGTCTGACTGAACTCCGGGAGTTGGTGATGGACAGGGAGGCCTAGCGTGCTGCGATTCATGGGATCGCAAAGAGTCGGACACAACTGAGCGACTGAACTGAACTGAGCTGAACCCACTCCAGTTTTCTTGCCTGGAGAATCCCCATGGATAGAGGAGCCTAGCGGGCTGCAGTCCCTGGGGTTGCAGAGTCGGACACGACTGAGGGACTAAGCACAGCACAGCAGTTACCCCGTGCCAAGCACTGTGCTAGATGCTCCCCAGGCATTGTGAGTCTCCATGGCAATGCAGAAAGGAAGGTACCACTGTACTTCCAATTGAATATGACTTTTAACATTATTGTTAATAACAATATCAATAAAATAATACAATAGACCCACAACCATAGGAAGCAGACTTATGGCTACCAAAAGGGAAAGAGTGGGGAGGGATAAATTAGCACTTTGGGTCATAGTAACATATACACACTACTATTGTAAAATAGATAACCAATAAAGATCTACTACATAGCACAGGGAACTTTACTCAACATTTTGTAATAACCTATAGGGAAAAGAATCTGAAAAAGAATATATATATATGTGTGTGTGTGTGTATACATATATATATATATATATATANACATAGCACAGGGAACTTTACTCAACATTTTGTAATAACCTATAGGGAAAAGAATCTGAAAAAGAATATATATATATGTGTGTGTGTGTGTATACATATATATATATATATATCTCACTGTGCTGTACACCTGAAACTAAGACAATATTGCAAATCAACTATACTTCAATTTTTAAATTAATAAAAATTCTCTTAAAAAACTATAATATGATAAACTACAAAGCATTACTGAACTCTCATGTTGAGCCAAGCCCTGCCTCAAATTTCCATCCACCACTTTCTCCAGTCCCTGCGAATGCCCCAGATTTCTTAACTCCAATCTGAATAGGAATCAGCTGATGCTGAGAAAGGTAAGAGTTCACGTATGGTCCGAATTAACAAGGTGCAAGGGAAGGATCAAAATCCAAGTTTACACGAGTCAGGGCCCAAGCCCTCACCCCTCTGATGTCTCAACAGAACATCATTTATTTCATTAAGATGCCAAAGTTCTAACAGAAACTAACAACAGACACAAATAATCGCATACTGTGTGATTTCAGCTACAGAAGATGCTGACCAGGGAAAAATAAAGTGGCAGAAAGCAGACCCATGGTTTCTAGGGCTGAGCTGAGGGGAGGATGTAGAGTGCAAAGGGCACAAGGAACTTTCTGGGTCAGTGGAAATGCCCTACATCATGATTTGGAACTGGGTATATAACTGCACACATTTGTCAAAACAAAATGAAGTGCACGGTTATAAAGTTATGAATATTAATGAATGTAAATTATGCCTTAATAAGGATGGCTTTTTAAAACATACCATGAATAAGCTCCAATTTATCTTAGAGTTTCAGTTCAACATAGAGTTAGAGAGAAATGATGGGACCTTGACCTCAGGTATCTCATCACTCAGTTAAAGAGAACTGTCTTGGGCATCTGTAAGCACAAGTTAGGGCAGGACTGCCAACCATGGCTCTGGGCCTTCGCCTCGACGGCCACGTGCTGGTTTTTAGTGTTGCCATCTTGGATTATTTTTTAATTGTTGTATAATATACACAATACTTGGGCCACCTGATGAGAAGAGCCGACTCACTGGAAAAGACCCTGATGCTGAGAAAGACTGAGGCCAAGAGGAAAAGGAGGCAACAGAGGATGAGATGCTTGGATGGCATCACTGACTCAATGGATGTGAGTTTGAGCAAGCTCTAGGAGACAGTGAGGGACAGGGAAGCCTGGTGTGCTGCAGCCCATGAGGTTGTAAAGAGTTGTTCACGACTTAGCAAATGAACAACAACAACAACAGACACAACATGAAATTTGCCACTGGAAGCGTCAAAGCCCATGAGATTAAGTACGTTCACCATGTGCAACCACATCCTCTGTCTCCAGAGCTTTTCCATCTGCACAGACTGAACCTCTGTCCCCGTTAAACAATGGTTTTCCATCCCCGGCTCCCACCAGTCCCTGGCGGCCACCATCTGCCTTCTGTCTCTGAATTTAACTGCTCCAGGGGCCTCAGGCAAGTGAAGTCAAGCAACGTCATGCTCCCTGTGCCTGGCTTGTCTCACTCAGAACGAGGTCCCTGGGCTCAGCCAAGCAGGCGGGCTGCTTTCACTCTGCCACGGGGTCTTCGGACGCACACGGCCTTCTGTGTCGATGCAGCCCGACCTTCCTGTTTTTCCTTTCGTGGCCTGTGCTTTGGGTATCGCCATCTAGGTTCTTTAGATGCCTTCATCTGTGCACTTGTGCTTTGTGTACACACCTCATGGACAGTAGTTTGTGCATGAGTGCGTGTGTGTTGATTTCCTCACTGCTCCACTCACGGAAGGTATTCAGGGGCACCTTGGTCTCAGAATTCGAGTGAACCTACAGTGCAGGACTTTGACGAGACTCAGAAGGAACACAAGGCCAGCAAATAACCCTAAGACCAAGCAAGCAGAGGGCTGGCAGCCCCCACTGGAACCAGACTTCCTCCTAACGCAGGGAGACGGCTATGGGTTTCTGGAAAATACAAATGACCGAGCAACTCTGTTGAGACCGGCTGGGACACGGGACCCTTTGCTGCAGTGCTTGGACCTGGACAAACGTCTCCTCAAGCAACCAACTGCAAAGAAACCATAAAGGACTAAAATAGCTGTATTGGGGCAAATTATGGACAATGAGATACAAAAAGACCAAAAATCCAACTGCCAGTTCTGAAGTAGTAGCAGTATTAGTTGCCCAGTCGTGTCTGACTCTTTGTTACCCTGTGGACTGTAGCCCACCAGGCTCCTCTGTCCACAGAATTGTCCAGGCAAGAATACTGGAGTGGGTTGCCAACCCTTCTCCAGGGGATCTTCCCGACCCAGAGATTGAACCCGTATCTCCTGCATTGCAGGCAGGTTCTTTACTGCCTGAGCCACCTTCTGAAGAGCTAGGGGCAAAAGCAGAGTACTGTGTGTGCCAACTACACTGGACGCCACCAAAGGCACGGGCAAAGCTCCTGAGCCACCCCTCCAGCCTGACCCGCGGACACACCATTACCCTCACCTCACACAAGGAATCAGCTCACACATCCCCTCAGGGACTGAGCAAGGGGCCCTTGCACTTGTTCTCATTTGCCGCTGCTGCAGCAGGGGCCCAATAAAGCCTTGCTTGAATTTCTAGTCTGGCCTCTTACCAATTTCTTTTTTTTGAACTTTTTATTTTGTATTGGGAGTACAGCTAATTATCAAACACGTTGTGATAGTTCAGCTGGACAGAGAAGGGATTCAGCCATATATACACATGTATCCACTCTCCCCCAAACTCCCCTCCCATCCAGGCTGCCACATAACGTTGAGCAGAGTTCCATGTGCTATATGGTACGTCCTTGTTGGTGATCCATCTTAAATACAGCAGTGTGTACATGTCCACCCCAAACCCCTAACTATCCCTTCCCCCCACCCTTAAACTGGTAACACTCTCATATCTGTTCTTACTTCTGTTACAGCCCTTCCTAGCCACACATTTATGCTGAAAAGAATGGCCTAGAAGGAAAGGAAGAGATGGGCAACCACAGTCCCCTTTCCTTTCAGTCCTTCCTTACTCATCAGTAAAGTGAAATAGAGAGTGTGGGTAAAATACCAAGGAATGAAATTAAAATCTGAATTGGTTTCTGCAGAGTTTCCATTGTTCTAGTAAGAATACATATATGCATGGATGAGATTAAAAAATAAAAATGGTGTCATTTCAGTAATTTCACAGATGAGGTCAATGCTTTTGTATTTGTGTCTATTTGTCTTAAAACTGGCATCACATAATACAAAGGCGAACAGTAAAATTTATGGTAATAATTTAAAATTTTAATTGTTTTTACTTGGACTAACATTCAATAGCAAATAAAAACCATCATAACAAATCAAGAAAAAGACCACAGAAGAAAGGAAAGAGACATATTTTAGAAACTTAAATGACTATTTTCCCCAGATTGTTTAACATGGGGGTCCACGCTTTCATTTTGTACTGGTCCCCACAAATGACACAACCAGACCTGAGTGAGGGGCCATTTATTGGGGAAGTATTGCATAGAATTAGAAAACAATTGCTTCTTGGAAGGAAAGCTATGACAGACTGAGACAGTGTATTAAAAAGCAAAGACCTCACTTTGCTGACAAAGGTCCATACAGTCAAGGCTATGGTCTTTCCAGCCATCATGTACAGATGTGAGCTGGATCATAAAGAAGGCAGAGTGCCAAAGATTTGATGCTTTTGAACTGTGGTGTTGGAGAAGACTCTTGAGAGTCCCTTGGACTGCAAGGAGATCCAACCAGTCCATCCTAAAGAAAATCAGTCCTGAATATTTATTGGAAGGACTGATGCTAAAGCTGAAGCTCCATACTTTGGTCACCTGATATGAAGAACTGACTCATTTGAAAAGACCCTGATTCTGGGAAAGATTGAAGGTGGGAGGAGAAGGAGATGACAGAGGATGAGATGGCTGGATGGCATCACCAACTGGATAGACAAGAGTCTGAGCAAGCTCCTGGAGATGGTGAGGGACAGGGAGGTCTGCTGTGTTGCAGTCCATGGGGTCGCAAAGAGTCAGACATGACTTGGCAACTGAACAACAACATTGCATGGGAAGTCTTCAGAGTTTTGTTCCCTGTGATTGAGGGCTGACACAGTGGGACGCACACACTGGGATCACAGCTAAGCTTCCTTCCTGGGTATTACGTCAACAGTGAGGAGCAGACTGTGACTCTGAGCCCACACATCTTCTGTGCACCCTGGGCCCCTCTTCATGTCCATTAACTGACACACGATCCCTTTCACACACCTAAACCACCACCGCTGAACAGGCTTCCTCTGAAACTACAGAGTGCCACAAAGCAGCTACACTGGAGAAGGCAGCACTGTCCAGAACTCATTAGCATGGAGCTGAGCGCATCTGTGGCTAAAATCCTGAGTTTCATGAACTTTCTGTCAATGGAGGGCTGGATCAGAGGCTCTGAGCCCTCCGTAGAGTAGGGCCCACCCCCTTGCTCCTGGTTGCAGTGGCTTTCTGGGAAGAGGCTTCTTGTCCTCAGTACAGAATGGCAAGCAATTTGTTGTCTGCTTTAAGAAAATCATGCCCTCATTTTTGTCTTCAGCCCTGTTTGTTTCTCTGATACATTATTATTCCTAAATTCTGGATATTTTCCAAGACACTCCTTTTTGGAGCTGTCTCCAAGTCTTCTCTGGAAGAAGAAGGGATATAAATTAGACTCACAGAGAGGAAATTAAATAATTTCTCTATTAGGAATTTGATTAATGAAAAGGGGAGTAGGACTGACCTCTGTTTTGGAGCGTCATTTTGGCAAACTAGAGCTGATGTCTGTCTGTCTATCCATCTGTCTGTTGATCAGTAAAAAATGAGTGACTCTGGAAGGGAGCCTAACATACATATCAAATCAGAGGACGCTGTGTTCCATGCCTGAAGCCATCAATCATCATTCACTCTGGCCTCAGGTTTTCAGCTAAAATACACTTGGTGCACTTTTGTTCATTCATTCACTCACTCACACACATACTCCACAATGTTTCTTGAAGGCTGACCTGTTGCTAGGAGCACAGCCATGAGCTAGAACAGATTAGGGACTCCTTTTCTTATGACGCTCCTAGTAGAGGTTCACACCTGTGCTTCTTCAAATCCAGGGCTCCTATGATTTCCCTCTTTGCACAGATACAAAGGTTTTAAATACAATACGGTATCAGAATATTCACATGCCCCAAAAGTTCTCTTTCTTTTGAGTGCGAACAGAACCTGTAAACACGATGGGCTATCATTGCTACAACTAAATTACGTTATATCACAAAAGGTTCTTGCAGATGCAGGTGAGGTTGTTAATCTGTTGCTGTGGAGCTAATCCAAGGGAGATCATATTAGGTAGACCTGACTTAATCAGATGTGCCCTTAAATGAAGTCAGAGGGATTCAAAGCAGTGAGACTGTCCTTCTGACCTTGAGGAAGCAAACAAACATGCTATGAACTGCCCATGGCCAGAAGCACATGACAAGGCCTGAGGACAGCCTCAGGGAGCTGAGTGCGCCAACCAAGCCCCATCAAGACAATGGGGACTGCAGTCCTACAGCCACAAGGAGCTGCATTCTGACAATAACCATGGATCTTGGAAGAGGCCTCTGAGCTACAGATGTGATCACAGCCTCATCTGACACCTTGATTCAGCCTGGAAAGACCCTAAGCAGAGGGACCAAAACTGTAAAATAATAAATAGGTATTGTTTTAAAGTACTAAGTATGTGATCATTTGCTTTGCAGCAATAGAAGAATAACACAGATAGTTATCTGCCCAGATTGTTTGAGACAGGAATACCAGACCACCTTACCTGCCTCCTAAGAAATCTGTATGGAAGTCAAGAAGCAACAGTTAGAACTGGACATGGAACAACAGACTGGTTCCAAATTGGGAAAGGAGTATGTCAAAGCTGTATATTGTTACCCAGCTTATTTAACTTATATGCAGAGGACATCATGTGAAATGCTGGGCTGGATGAAACACAAGCTGGAATCAAGATTGCTGGGAGAAATATCAATAACCTTAGATATGCAGATGACACCACCCTTATGGCAGAAAGCAAAGAGAAACTAAAGGGCCTCTTGATGAAGGCAAAAGAGCAGAGTGAAAAAGCTGGCTTAAAGCTTAACATTCAAAAAATGGAGATCATGGGGAAACAATGGAAACAGTGACAGACTTTATTTTCTTGGGTTTCAAAATCACTGCAGATGGTGTCTGCAGCCATGAAATTAAAAGAGGCTCCTTGGAAGAAAAGCAATGACAAACCTAGACAGCATATTTAAAAACATAGACATTACTTTGCTGACTAAGGTCTGTCTAGTCAAATGGTTTTTCCAGTAGTCATGTACGGATGTGAGAGTTTTACCATAAAGAAGGCTGAGCAGCAAAGAATTGATGCTTTTGAATTGTGGTGCTGGAAAGACTCTTTAGAGTCCCTTGGGTATCAAGGAGCTCAAACCAGTCAATCCTAAAGGAAATCAATCCTGAATATTCATTGGAAGGACTGATGCTGAAGCTGAAATTCCAATACTTTGGCCACCTGATGTGAACAACTGACTCCTTAGAAAAGACCCTCATGCTAGGAAAGATTGAAGGCAGGAGGACAAGGGAACGACAGAGGATGAGATGGTTGGATGGCATCATCAACTCGATGGACAGGAGTTTTGAGTAAGCTCCAGGAGTTGGTGTTGGACAGGGAAGTCTAATATGCAGCAGTCCATGGGGTCGCAAAGAATCGGACACAACTGTGTGACTGAACAGAACTCATAGCCAATCAGAGCTGAAACTACGTATGATCCTACATGAAATTGGTATTATCTCATAAGTAAATAAACAATTTCCTCAGTTAACTTATATAGAGCACAAGGAAACAAAGAAACAACTTCCTTAGGCTGGAGAATGTTGATTGATAATGCTTGTGGACCACCACGGTGGAAACACTGAAATATATACTATTTCACATGACATGGGCCAATCTTGCTGATCTGGCCTCTGCCAAGTATATCTGGCTTATATATTAGGCAATGCTTTGATATAAATTCCACTACATTATGAAAATTTTTAGCCATTAAAACTTTTCCGTACCCTTACTCCATACCTATTCTTTCTAAGATTCTAATTATATGGGTCTTGGATGTTTTTATATCGTTCCCTCTCTTGTTTTCTCCTTTGTGTTCAATCAGAAATTTCACTGATCTTTTCTTCTATAGCATCCAATTTCCTGTTACTACCACCTAGTAAAACTTCCATTTCAGATAGTATTAAAGAATCACTTTATTTTCTTCTCTATAAGTTCTATTTGGTTTATTTTTATGTCAACTATTTCTCTTCCCATTTATTGTAATATCTTCCCTTAAATCCTTGAATTTAAAGGGATAGTAATATATTTATAGTATTTACAAGAGCTTCTTAAAAAGTCCTTGCTTGCTATTCCATCATCTCTCCATCCATTTAGGGATCTGCTTCTATTAATCATAATTTCCCCTGGTTAAATAATACTTTCCTGCTGCTTTGAAAACATAGAAAGCTTTATCTGGATGCGAGATATTTTTAATTTTGTATTATGACTTGATGGATTTTGTTGTAATGTTTTAAAGAGTGTTGAACTTTGTCCCAGGCAGGCAGTTGAACAACTTGTGAAACAGCTTGATTCTTTTAAGACTGTTTTAAGTTGTTACAGGATGGACCTGGAATGGGGCTTCCCAGGTGGCGCTAGTGGTAAAGGAACCTGCCTGCAAGGCAGGAGATGTAAGAGATGCGGATTCCACCCCCGGGTCAGAAAGATCCCCTGGAGGAGGGCATGGCAACCCACTCCAGTACTCTTGCCTGGAGAATTCCATGGACAGAGGCGCCTGAAGGGCTATAGTCCATGGGGCCGCAAAGAGTTGGACACAACTGAAGTGACCTGAGTACACACGGACCTAAAATTGCCTCTGCTCTAGGGCTGACTCAGCAGACTTTCAAGGCGGGGCCCTTACTGAAGCTCCACTGAGCTTGCCATCCGTTCAGGGAGGTCTCTGCACTCTGGATGGCTGGGAACATCCGTGACCCCGTGGCCCTGAATGCGCTCTGAGCACTGTTCATCTGGTAGCATCCCAGGAGCTTTTCTTCCCTTGCCAGGTGTTCTTTGGTCTTGTGGAATTCCACAGCACAGATTGGTCCTCAGCCACAAACTCAAGGGAACCCGAAGGAAATTTCAAGACCTCTTTCTCCGCCTGGCTCCCCTCTTTCAGCAATTTCTGCAAATTCTAGATGCAATTCTACAGATGACCGGGTTTTGTTTAGGTTCTCCCTGCCTGTGCCACCACCTAGAAATTGCCATCCCATCTGCCTGAAGTGTCTTCCTTTGTTCCATTCTTACCCCACACTCTCCTGCTCCCTTTGGGTCACGGGAAACTCACATTCTTCTGTGAAGAACATACCCAAAGCTCTCTTTACCGGCGCGGTCTCGTGGAGTTCTCTGTAGGCCCCGACTTGGCACCGATGGGCTGCCTCCCTAAGCAGAGGACAAGGGACAGCAGCACTGCCCTCTGGACCTCTGTGTCCCCAGCACCAAGCGCAGCTCCTGGCACACACCAGGCCCCTGATATACTTTTTAAAGCAATCCAGCCCAGTATCTCCCCTTTGGTCCATCTGCTCCCCTAGAGAAGGAAGAGGACCTGGGACAAAAAAACAAACAGAGGACACTATGAGCCCACGTGGGACTCACAAACTGCAAGGAGGTGCTTAGTGGAAAAGCCGCAGGAAGAAGAGCTGCCCAAAGCAGAAGGAGAGCTGGGGGCTCTATAACACCTCCTCCCACCCGATTTGGGCAGAGCCCACTTTCTCCAGGGCCCACTCTGACGTCCTGGGGGTGTCCCCAACTATTGCTGTCCCGACAAAGGCTGCTTCCCGCTCCTCTGCCCCAACACCAGGCCAGAAGCACTGCGGCAGAGCTGACGCAGCTAAAGCTTCCTTTGGCTGCTCCTAACAGGGTCTCTGGGCCTCATTTCCTGGGTCTCGCAGAATTTTCTCTTTGGAAAAACAGGGCTCATATGCCTCGTACAGCTGTGGTGGAGATCAATGGGCAATTCAGAGACCAACCAACACAGTCCCCTTTGTTCCAGCCCCATCTCAGCTCTCCTTGCACGGAGTGGTGCAGACACTCTGCCCTCTGATCATTTCGCCCCCATGCCCTCTCCCCCTTCACATCAGCTTTCTCAACACAGGCAATTCACATGGCCTTCTTTGTCACTTTCTCCTTGGCTCATGTGGTTGGAAAATATCAGTCTGAAACTTCCAGATCAAGGCTTTGGACCTGTATCCTAATCACCTGGTTTTCAAGTTTAAAAAAAGAGATTTTTGTACTCCACCATAAAGAAAGATTTTAAAAGCCATTAAAAAAAAAAGATGCAGCAACGTGGATAAACCTAGAGGTTGTCATACGAAGTGATATAAGTCAGAGAGAGAGAGGCAAACGTCACATGACTTCACTTATATGCAGAATCTAAAAAACAAATTATATAAATGAACTTATTTACAAAACAGAGACAGACTTACAGACTTAGAAAATGAACTTATGGTTGCCAAAGGGGAAGGGGACGGATAAACTAGGAGACAGGGATTAATATTGTATGTAAAGTAGATAAACAAGAAGGCCCTTCTGTATAGGACAGGAACAATATTCGACATTTTGTAATAAGGGAAAAGAATCTGCAAAAGCAGATAATGCCTATATTTGTGTGTGTGCTTCACTTTGCTGTGCACCTGAAACCAACGCAGCAATTAAACACGAGACTATGTCTCTTCTCTGTTTAAAATCCAGTGATTGCCCAACGCGCTTACAATAAAATCTAAAAGCTTCAAAATGAAAAAAGACAGCCAGAGGTTTCTGCACTCTCCCCTTTCCCAGAGCCTAGGGGTCTATATTCTTAGAAAGGTCTCCCCAGGGCTTCTGGAGGACTCTACAGCAGGAGGGCCATTCAGTCCTTTATGAGGGGACAAACCCCATTCAGAGCAGAGCAGGTCTTCTAAGGGAGGGTGCATCTTTCATGAGAGATGCCCTGCTATACTACCTGACCTAACCCTGGCTTTACCAGGCAGGAATCAGATGTGTGTGAACTCACCTTCTCTATCATCTCTTGTCAAAGATGGAACTTACAGGTGGCCATGGGACTGGGTGAAATCTGAGCAGAAAATTGTTCATTCAGCTCAAGCACAAGGTGGTGACTAAGTCCTGAGTTGTCTGGGGATGGAGATTGCTGAGCCAAGGGTACAGAAGGTCACCAGTCCCTGTCACTTGGCACTTTGAGGGTGGAGAAGGAGAGCAGGGATGTTCACCCAATTTAAACAGGATTTCCAGCAAGGGGCGGCATCCTCAAAGCACTGGTCACAATTAGCCCTGGCCCCAGGGGCCACGTCTTCATGCCATGGCTCTGCTTCAAAGTTGAGGGTGACAGAAAATGACACACCAGAGCATGAACTCCAGTGACGACTCACCTCATGGAAGGCTGCCTCTGTGCCATGCCCGAAGCTCAGCTTTCTCATAGGTTATCTCCCTTAATCCTCCCAGCAGCCCTCTATGTTGGATGCCACCATGGTTCTCATGAACACAGATAAGGAAACTAAAACTCAAAGAGACCAGGGAACTTGCCAAGGTCACTGAGCTAACAAGACCCCAGGAAGACACCATCCAGCGCCTCCACCCTTAGTCACACATCCCACCTTTGACCTACATCTCCTCTGCCTTGGCTTGGCAGAAATGTAGCCATGGTCCTCCTACCCACGCCCAGCTTCCTGATCAGTTCATTTCAGTCGCTCAGTCATGTCTGACTCTGAGACCCCATGGAGTGCAACATGCCAGGCCTCCCTGTCCATCACCAACTCCCGGAGTTTACTCAAACTCATGTCCATTGAGTCAGTGATGCCATCCAACCATTTCATCCTCTGTCATCCCCTTCTCCTCTTACCTTCAGTCTTTCCCAGCATCAGGGTCTTTTCCAATGAGGCAGTTCTTCGCATCAGGTAAACAAAGTTTGGAGTTTCAGCTACAGCATCAGTCCTTCCAAAGAATATTCAGGACTGATTTCCTTTAGGATTAACTGGTTGGATCTCCTTGCAGTTCAAGGGACTCTCAAGAGTCTTCTCCAACACCACAGTTCAAAAGCATCAATTCTTCGGTGCTCATCAATTCTTTATAGTCCAACTCTCACATCCATACATGACTACTGGAAAAACCATAGCCTTGACCAGACAGTCCTTTGTTGGCAAAGTAATGTCTCTGCTTTTTAATATGCTATCTAGGTTGGTCATAGCTTTTCTTCCAAGGAGTAAGTGTCTTTTAATTCCATGGCTGCAGTCACCATCTGCAGTGATTTTGGAGCAACCCCAAATAAAGTCTGCCACTGTTTCCACTGTTTCCCCATCTATTTGCCATGAAGTGATGGGACCGGATGCCATGATCTTAGTTTTCTGAATGTTGAGCTTTAAGCCAACTTTTTCACTCTCCTCTTTCACTTTCATCAAGAGGCTCTTTAGTTTCTTCTTCCTTTTCTGCCATAAGGGTGGTGTCATCTGTATATCTGAGGTTATTGATATTTCTCCCAGCAAGCTGGCCAAAATGATGTCAGATCAGTTTCAAGAGGCTCAGCTGTAAATGTTCCAGATCAACCTGCACGTCACCTTTCATAGAATTCACAGTGTAGTTAAATTGCAGATGTCCATCAGCAGGTATGCTTCTTGGCATACCAAAACTCATCTCCAACCTCAGACCTCTGTGCCTCTTCAGGACCTCATGGCCAGCCTCCCATTGGCAAGAGCAGGGAGGTGAGGGAAGACAGTGATCAGTGGAAGCACTGATTCCCAAGGGTGGTCACTCCATCTTTTGCCTCTTGGATTTCCTCCTGCATCTGGAGAGAGACTACCAACCATTGTCAATGGATGCATGGCTGAAGCTTCTAGGAAATTCTAGAAGGATCACCAACTACACTCTCAGGTCCTGGGCATGAGGCACAGGATTCCAACCTGTTCACCGGGTGGCAAAGTGAAATGAAATACTTATTGTCCTTTGCGAAATGTCCTTTTCTGAGTCCTGACTCTGGAGGGCTCAGCACCTTTGCTGCAGCCAGAACCACCAACACATCCCAGGAAAGCATCACTCGGAGGCCAAGACTTCAGGAAGAAAAGCGAGACTCAGAAGCCTCTGATCTGGGGAAGTCTCTTCAGCTTGGTTGGGAAACAAGTACATTGTTCTGCACCTTTTGGCTACTATGACCAGAAAGGGAATGTTTGTTTCATCCTCTCTTAGGTCTTGATGGCTCTTTATTCCCTGAATAAAGTTCTCTGGAAGCTCAAGCACTGAAAACTTGAGTGTTTTTCTTTCATATTACCTAAGGGCTCCTTTCAACAGCTGGAAAACTTTCATCAAAGCCCAGAGTGGTGTTTCTCAACTTCCAGTGTGTGTGTGTGTGTGTGTGTGTGTGTGTGTGTGTGTGTGTGCACGCTCAGTCATGTCAAACTCTTTTGTGACCCCATGAACTGTAGCTCACCCGGCTCCTCTCTCCATGGCATTTTCCAGACAAGAATACTGGAGTGGGTTGCCATTTCCTTCTCCAGAGGATCTTCCCAACCCAGGGGCTGAGCCCACTTCTCCTGTACCTCCTGCACTGGCAGGCAATTCTTGACCATTGGGGAGCCTCAGGGACATCACAACCATCCTACCAACCATGATGGAGAAACCAGACAAAAGCTATGAAGCAACTGTTTGAAGATGCTGGACACACACAGTGGAGGGCTATAATCCTGGAGGGATGGGGAACCAGAGAAATGAGCCCTACACCTGTCCCCACAGAGAGGTGCCTTCCAGGCTGTGTATCAGGAAGGGGAAACTTGAGAGCCTGGCATCTCACTGAGCGGAGGAAGCAGAGGTGAGGATTCAAAGAGGCTGAGGTAGCCAGAATTAGTGCAGTGAAATACCAAAGAACAGCAAGGGAAGAGAGCTACAGTAACCTGCAAAGGAGCCCACCAGCCTTTGACTGAATGTTGACTTGCATGTGGGAAAAGAAACTGTCTGCCAATGGAAGAGATGCAGGAGTCATGAATTCATTCCCTGGGTTGGGAAGATCTCCTGGAGAAGGAAAAGGCAACCCACTCCCATATTTCTGCCTGAAGAATCTCATGGACAGAGGAGCCTGCAGGGCTACAGTCCATGGGGTCACAAGAGTCTGACACAACTTCGCAACTGAGCATGCAAGCGCACACACAGGGAGAACAACCTGAACGCAGGAAAAGAACTACAAGACAGAAGCCCGCCAGACGCTCCCAGGAACTCACTCAGAGCCGGAGACAGTTCGTGTTCCCACTGACCCTGGTAGTAAGATATCACAAACACGGGGCATTAAGTGATGTTATGAGAACTGTGACTTGTGGGGCTGAGCTGTGGGGCTGGAGGAGACTCTTGAGAGCCCCTCAGACAGCAAGGAGATCCAACCAGTCCATCCTAAAGGAAATCCACCCTGAATATTCATTGGAAGGACTGATGCGGAAGCTGAAGCTCCAATACTTTGGCCCCAAGATGCAAAGAACTGACTCATTGGAAAAGACCCTGATGCTGGGAAAGATTGAAGGCAGGAAAAGAAGGGGACTACAGAGGATGAGATGGCTGGATGACATCACTGACTCGATGGACTTGAGTTTGAGCATGGTCTAGGAATTGGTGATGGACAGGGAATCCTGGCGTCCTGCAGTCCATGGGAATGTAAAGAGTCAGACACAACTGAGCGACTGAACTGAACTCACAAGGAGTGGGCCTTAATAGTGGGGCTGAACTATGGAAAAGAGTATGGAGGTTCCTCAAAAAAACTAAAAATAGAGTTGCCGTATGATCCAGCAATTCTACTTCTGGGCATTTATTTTACTTCACTCGCTCAGTCATGTCTGACTCTTTGCAACCCCATGGATTGCAGCACACCAGGCTTCCCAGTCCATCAACCAACTCCTAGAGCCCACTCAAACTCATGTTCATGAAGTCAGTGATGCCATCCAATCATCTCATCCTCTGTTGTCCCCTTCTCCTCCTGCCTTCAATCTTTCCAAGCATCTGGGTCTTTTCCAAGGAGTCAGTTCTTCGTATCAGGTGGCTGAAGTATTGGCGCTTCAGCATCAGTCCTTCCAATGAATACTCAGAATTGATTTCCTTTAGGATTGACTGGTTGGATCTCCTTGCAGTCCAAGGGACTCTCAAGAGTCTTCTCCAACACCACAGTTCAAAAGCATCAATTCTTTGGTGCTCAGCTTTCTTTATAGTCCAACTCTCACATCCATACATAACCAAGGGAAAAACCATAGCCCTGACTAGACGGACCTTTGTTGGCAAAGTAATGTCTCTGCTTTTAATATGCTGTCTAGGTTGGTCATAGCTTTTCTTCCAAGAAGCAAGTGTCTTTTAATTCCATGGCTGCAGTCACCGTCTGCAGTGATGTTGGAGCCCAAGAAAATAGTCTCTCACTGTTTCCATTGTTTCCTCATCTATTTTCCATGAAGGAATGGAACTGGATGCCATGATCTTCATTTTTTGAATGTTGAGCTTTAAGCCAACTTTTTCACTCTCCTCTTTCACCTCCATCAAGAGGCTCTTTAGCTCCTCTTCACTTTATCCCATAAGGGTGGTGTCATCTGCATATCTGAGGTTATTGATATTTCTCCTGGCATTTCTCCAGTCTGTGCTTCATCCAGGCAGGCATTTAGCCTGATGTTCTCTGCATATAAGTTAAATAAGCAAAGTGACAACATACAGCCTTGCCATATTTCTTTGTCAATTTGGAACCAGTCTGTTGTTTCATGTCTGGTTCTAACTGTTGCTTCTTGACCTGCATAAAGAATTCTCAGGAGGAAGATAAGGTGGTCTGGTATTCCCATCTTTTGAAGAATTTTTCACAGTTTGTTGTGATCCACACAGTCAAAGGCTTTGGTGTAGTCAATACAGCAGAAGTAGATGTTTTTCTGGAATTCTCTTGCTTTTTCTATGATCCAACAGATGTTGGCCACTTGATCTCTGATTCCTCTGCCTTTTGTAAATCCAGCTTGAACATCTAGAAGTTCTCAATTCATTAACTATTGAAGCTTAGTGTGGAGAATTTTGAGCATTACTTTGCCAGCATGTACAATGAGTGCAACTGGGTGGTAGTCTGAACATTCTTTGGCATTGCCTTTCTTTGGGATTGGAATGAAAACTGACCTTGTCCTGTGGCCACTTCTGAGTTTTCCAAATTTGCTGGCATACTGACTGCAGCACTTTAACAGCATCATCTTTTAGGATTTGAAATAACTCAGCTGGAATTCTATCACCTCCACTAGCTTTGTTCATAGTGATGCTCCCTAAGGTCCACTTGACTTCACATTATCCAGGCAATACTATAATTCAAAAAGGTATGCACCCCTATGTTCATAGCAGCTCTATTTACAACAGTCAAGACATGGAAGCAACCTAAGTGTCCACTGATAGGTGAATGGATAAAGAAGATGTGGCACAAATAACAACGGAATGATATTCATGCATTAGAAAGAATGAAAATAATGGCATTTGCAGCCACATGGATGGACCTAGAGATTATTATACTAAGTGAAGTCAGAGAATAACAAATATCACATGACACATCTTATAAGTGGAATCTAAAATATGGCACAAATGAACATATCTATAAAACAGAAACAGACTCAGGACGTAGAGAACAGACTTGTGATTGCCAAGGCGGAGGTGTGTGGTAGAAGGTGAACTGGCAGTGTGGGATTAGCAGATGCAAACTATTATATACAGGATGGAGAAACAACAAGGTCCTACTCTATAGTACAGGGAACTATATTCAACATCTTGTGATAAACCATAGTGGAAATAAATATAAAAAGAATATTATATATATATATATATATATATATATATACACACACACATGTATATAACTGAATCACCTTTTCGTACAGCAAAAATTAAAACAGCATTGTAAATCAACTATACTTAGATCCAATAAATTTTTAATACATAGTGAGGCTGAATTAGCCCGAGACCAGGGTTCCTCAGCCTCTGCACTGAGGACGTTTCAGGATGAGCAGCTCATTGTTCTGAGGCTGGGGACTGTCTCGGGAGCTGCAGGATATTTAACAGCATCCTGGCCTCTACCCAGCGGGTACCAGGAACATCTCTCTTGCAACGTGAAAACCAGAAATGTCTGAATGTCTGCAGGCATCACCAAATATCCTCTGGGGAGTAAAATCATCCATGATTGAGAAGAATTGCCTTGATTAAGTCTGCCAAAAAGTAAGGCTCAAAAGGATCAAAGTGTTTTCAAGTAACGTAACCTCACATCAGAATCAAGTTTAATGCTCTTTGAAGGAATACAGCAAACTTGACACACACACACAGCAAACTCGGGTCACAAGGGCCTTGGCTGGGTCATAGGCATGTGTAGCTTTTAAAGTTCACCAAGAGAAAACAATCCAATTATCCACTGACAGATAAACAGATAAAGAGAATGTAATACATCCATGTGCATGTTTGTGCTAAGTCGCTTCAATCCTGTCTGACTCTTTGCGACCCCGTGGACTGTAGCCCGCCAGGCTCCTCTGTCCATGGGGATTCTCCGGGCAAGAAGACTGGAGTGGGCTGCCGTGCTCTCCTGCAGGGAGTCTTCCTGACCCAGGGATTGAACCTGCATCTCTTATGTCTTCTGCACTGGCAGACAGGTTTCTTACCACTAGCACCACCTGGGAAGCCCCAGTACATACATACTAGAATATTATTCAGCCTTAAAAAAAGAACAAAACTCTACCATTTGTGACAACACCAATAAAACTAGAAGACATTGTGAGAAGTGAAATAAACCACTCACAGAAGGACAAATGGCATGGTTTGCCCTGCAGTATTCCACTTATATGAAGTATCCAAACCAGGCAAATTCGTGGAAACAGAAAATAGAACAGTGGTTGCCAGGACCTAGGGGAGGAGGAATGTGGAATGCTACTCATAAAACTTCAGTTACGCAAAATGAGTAAGTTCTAGCACTTTCCTATGTGACACAATGCCTATGCTTCATCATATGACATTGTTACTTCAAAATATGTTAAGGAGATAGATCTCATGATGCTTTCACTGCCAAAAAAAAAAAAAAACAAATAGAAAAAGCAACACAAAGAACATAAGGAAATCTTTAGCAGTGATGGGTGTGTTTAGTACCTTGGTTGCAGTGATATCATGGACGTGTGCATATGTCTAAGCTCGTCAAAGTGTAGTTAAAAATGTGCAAAAAGTCAGTAAATAAAAAAAATGATGAAATGTTGCCATGATGCTTATATTCAGTTGGAATTGAGTGCCACAACCCCCCATTCCCTCCCTCCAAAAAAAGATGATTAGGAAGAAGAGGCAGAAATGCCAGAGGTTTGAGGAAATGTTGAGAAGCATGGCCAGATGGTGACCCCCAAACACAGAAACTCTCCCTGGTCCATCTAATGATTAAATGCATCAGAAACTGTCACCTACAAGAAGACAGATGGGTAAGACGTGGCTGGCGTGTCCTGGCCTGTGCCTATCACTAGAAAGCCTCCAAGTATCAACAGATGCCACCTCACACTCCAACACTGGGAGACATGAGCACATCTCTGGATTCTACGTGGCTTCCCTTCCTGAATCAGGGAATCAGCCCTTCACAGCAGATCTTGGAAGGCGGCCACGCTTGCAATGTTGACAGCAACCAGAACCCAAATGCACATGCACCTCCTTGCCCAGTTACAGTTATTCTGATGTCCGAAATTTATCAAGTATGCTTGCAGAAGGACAAAGGTCCTGAGCATACTGTGCGTTTTTAATAGTTTGGGGCATTGTTGGAGTCAGCAGGGATCGCGGCTTTACAAACATGAAGACCGGGGTCTTCAGCCTCCTCACCACCATCTGCCTCCAATCCTCTCAGCCTTTCAGCAAAACACATATACTTGCTGTTCCTATTTAAAGGTAGCTTCAGACAGGGACTGGGTGTCGCTGGACCATCCTGGGGCCAGAGTTAAGCTGAGTCACTGCCTCTCTCGGATGAGAGGCAGTATCTTCAAGTGTGAACACAGCTCAGAACTAAGGCGATAGTTTTAGAAAATGCCAGCCTTAGACCTTAAACTCAGCTCAAATAAATCTGTAGGTCCTCCTGGGAAGGACCTGAAATCCGTAAGTTTTTTATAGAAGCAAAATACCCCAAACTCACTTTTCCTGGAGAGGCAGCCAGTTTCTTTAATCCAGCACCTCTGTGCATTGAGAGTTCATCCCACTGACCAGGCTCATTTTTCACCCCATCAGGTACTTTATGGTTAAAGCCCTGGCAGGTTAACCAATGGCCTTGAAGCCTTTGAGAGAGAAGGGGGTCATTGGGCCAAGTCTAACAGAACCCAGAGGCTGTTAATTGGGCTCTCATCAGTTCAGCTTGAGAAGTGAGCCAGGAAGTTGCCTTCTTGCTGGGTTTCCTAACCTAAATGGTGCTGCCGTTCTCCAGTGGGAATAACAGGAAGAACAGTTCAATGGATGTGGAATATTTTAAGCTGAAATGTTTGCTAGTGAAAGAACAGAGCTTGGAATTCAGGGGGATCAGAGGCTCAGATCCTGTCTGAGTGTTCAAACTTGGCCTGCACTTGAGCAGAGGAAGCAGGCCCTGCCTGGGCCACCTTTCACATCACAGACATGGTGAAGAGAGTTCAGTTGACCTGATTGCTGTGGGTCTCAGACTCACTTTAACCTAAGACTTGAGACTCCAGGTTACTCTCAAGCAGCCGGCACACAGCCTCAATTATTGGCTGTATTTGGAAATGGGGGTTGGAGCAGAGTTGAGTCACGCAAAAATGCTGTAGCTGCGGCTGTCAGTATGATGGAAGTTTTTACAGTCTCCTACCAAGATGCAGTTTTCCACACTGTTACCTTCAATACTGCTAAAGGAATAAACAAAGTTTTATGCATACAAAAAAAATTGAGGACACAGGAGCTGCTCTTTGCCACTGAGGGTTTAAAATGGACCCATGAACACTTTTTAAAAATGCAAGCTGATACAATTCAACAAGTTTTTCTCTCTCTCTGGAGGACTGAAAAATAACCTCAGCAAAAACTGCACAATGATAAAATTCTGTCCCCATCTGATTAATTCTTTGTGAATAATAACATCTCTGGTTTCCTTCAATTATATTCTAATTGCACACCTTTTTCTCTGGTTGATTGGGCAATGAACTAATGAACAACTATTACTGAATTTAATTAACACCATTATTTCTGTGGCCTTTATGTCTCTGTGGTGAACATGGAAATTCACAATCCTGGGGCTGGCACTGGGAGAAGCCAGCCTTGAACCCAGCAGAACAGGTTCTGACATTGCCCTGGAATAAGGAAGCCCAGTGTGGGGAACAAAAGAACTAGGGATTTTGCCAGCATTCATGGGAAGCCTTTCCTAACAACAGCATCAGTATTCAGAAAGGTTACCTCTTCATAAAACATTAGCCATTTGCATGTTACATTTATCAAAAGGGATGGGTAAGTGAGCTATATGGGAATCAATTACAATGTCATTCATAATTTACTCCATGTACAATAAAGACCTGATCAGATTTCGTGTGTGTTTACCTTCTGGAGGATAACTGCTTGTGGCTTATTCTAGTTACAGAATACAAATATACTCCAGAGTAATGTGTTTATCTAACTGTGACATTCTCAGTCTCCCAAGTTCTCCTTTTTTCTCCCACAAAAAGTAGTTCCTGTTTAAAAATAAGATCTCACTATCACAAAATAAAAGCCCATTCTTACTGGTGTAACTTAAATCATCCTATGTTAACTTGATCAAAGCAAGGCATAGATAATCTCCTGCAAAATGCATCAGGAAACAAACGGGAATTTGTTTTTAAAGACAGATGATTGCAAACACACAGAGCTAAGAAAATTTAATCCCCAGAAATATACTGCAGTTTCTAAATATGGATACAAATTATCCAGCTCTGTGGAGCACTATTAAATGTTTGTAAGGGCAGAAGTGTGTCATGTGTAAATTTCAGTTATCCAATTCCACCCTCCCCCGCCCCCTGCCTCATATTGCAAAAACTGAAGTAAATTAAGGGATGAGAAAGTCTTTTCCAAATCCTCTGAGAAAAACTAAACCGATGATTAATTTATCAGACCAGATAGAACATCTGAGCTGTCTGTCTGAAGAGTAGCACTCCATTTCTCAGAATGAGGTGTGCGCCCCAGTTCAGCCTTACCTCATATCTGCTGGCTGGCTGCTCAGCTGTCTTCAGGCCTTGATACATACGGATGACACAAACTTTGGCTCTTCTCTGGGAGGGAAACCAGTTCCTCTTCACAAAATCCATGACCATCACATGGTTTTTCAACTCTGTACTAAACGTTTTGATCTGAAAAGTCGGGTAGACGACTGTGTCCGTGTGGCGGGCCACATTCCCTTTCTGATGAGTTTTTGTAGGAATTCCAGACTGCTGCATGATACGCGGAATCCTGTGACTTCAGCGAGCGAGCCTTGGCAAACACAATTTTCTTTGTTTCATCCAGGTATCAAGTGCAGCAGGAGGCACTTGGAAAGTGCCTGAGCTCAGACCTCTCCCAGAGTTTTCCAGTTCCAGACTGCGTTGTTTGCAAACCCCAGCCGTAAAGCATGTAGGGTCTGCACGTGGGAACCCTGAGGGTGACCTTTATGTGCCATGAAAATACTCCTTCTTGACGCTGTCTGCCCGCCTCCAGCACTTCCACCTGTGTTCTCGGGTCACTCAAAGTCTCCTCTGATTTCAAAGGCACACTCCTTTCTCCCACTACACTCAAGTTCTGAACACAGAATCCACCCGGTTGCAGCAAGATCCAATATATGTTTTCAGTCTCCAGTCCCTCGATCCAAATAAATTATTTACGGGGCACTGTACAAAGGAACCAGGAGGGGTAATTGCCGATTTTCAGAATTCCTGCTTTTTCTTGCCAGGACTGAGAGGAACAAGAACAGACTCCTACTGACACAAAGGGTGACCTCAGCCCTGGAGAAGATAAGAAACGCATTCAAGTGAGAAGGAGAAGTCGGCACAGAGGCAGTGAGGGCTAAAGCGGGCACCAGAGACTCGGAGCTCGGAGCTCGGGTAGGACGCCCTGGGGGCCACTCGGGGTGCCCTGGCTTAGCTGAGGGCTCCAGTTCCCGCACAACCCTGCGAATTCTCTCAGTACCCAGAGCCTCATTTTCCCCATCAGGAAACTTGAAGTAATAAGACTTGCCCTTCACAGGGTTGTTGGGAGGATCTGGTTAGCAAAATAGTGAGACAGTAACTTCCAGGAGAGTCACATAAGGCGACACTTCCCAAGAACAGTTAGATGTTTTCTGCCCAAACTGTGTTGCACACAGTTCTTCCCATAAGGAAGAACCAATCTGACTCTGTATCAGATCTCTTTCTTTTACTGTAACCTTTGCATTCTGTTGCTTTGGCTGCAAGTTAAGAACTGGTTGCCTAGAGCCTGAAACTGACAGAAGGGCCCATTCCCAAGGCTCTGACCTTCAAGGGTATAACACCTTTCCATTCACATAGAGATAAAAACTTGCATAGCAGAGAATAGTGTTTGCCTTATTAGAGGTTTATAGTAACATTGTGACCTCCCTGGACAGTTGTGAGAACAAAGGACTCTGGCTCCAGAGAGGTTCCAGCAACCAACCACTTTCCCTCCCTTTTAGTAAGAAAGAAACCCGAATTCTAGCTTGGGGAAGGTGGTCCTTGGGATACTAGTCACCATCTTCTCTGCCTGTCGGCTCATATTAGAAAATTATACTTTCTCCAATTGAAATAAATAAATTAATTTTAAAAAATAAAATAAAAAGAAAATTATACTTTCTCTTAGTATCCTTGCATTACTTGTCAGATGCAGAGTACTGCAGAAAGGAGGGTTTATTAAGAACAAAGAGTAGAGCTAAAGTGGGCACTGCAAACGTGTTGGGCCAACAACTCCTAACAGACTAGGGAGAGTTGACAGTTTTCGTGAGTTAGTAGCCAGTTTTTATAGCCTCAAGCCAAAGAAAATTCCTGCTGGAAGATAGGCATTAGCTGATTGGTTAGGGTGCTATAGAGTGAGTACTGTAGCATGCATCTTTGACTAGTTTGGGTTCAGGAAGCTTGTTAGTGATGATCAGGGGCTTTGGGCAATGGACAAAGGGGTTCAGTTAGCTTTGGAGGTGACCTTGGTTCTGGGCTCCACTTCTGTGGCCTTGGGGTGGGACTCAACACCACTTTCTGCTTTTTGTTTAGTCACTATGTCATGTCCGACTCTGTGCGACCCCATGGGTGGTAGCCCGCCAGACTCCTCTGTCCATGGGATTCTCCAGGCAAGAATACTGGAGTGGGTTGCCATTCCCTTCTCCAGAGGATCTTCTGGACCCAGGGACTGAACCACATCTCCTGCATTGGCAGGCAGATTCTTTACCACTGTGCCACCAGGGAAGCCCACTTAAGTCTCCTTCAGGTTTAAACTGTTTGAGTTTCTATCAGTTGCAACCAACAGAGTTTGGGCTAGCCCTTGAATACGCATTATGTTATTAAACAAACACACATGACATGCTTCTTCATGCTGGGTGCTGTACAGGCGGCAGAGACTCAAAGATGAGCGGACACTGCTTCCAGAGTCCACTGCCCTGCAGTAGGATGGTCACCAGATGAGCAGGTCCCCACAGCACAGGGAGTGCTTCCAATAAGGAGGTGTGCACTGGCTGATGGAGACCCTAAACCCTCAAGGAAGAAGGGTATTGCAGTCTTGAAGACGCCTGCTGGGCTGCTGAACCTCCAAGGCCAGCCTTGCAAGGACAAAATCAACCACAGGCCTTCACTTTTCACTTTCCGTGCACACATTTTGCTGTAAAACATCACAGCCACGAATGGGAAAGCATTAACTGCAAATAATCATCACTCTTTCTGGAAGACAACTACCTGAACGTTTTGCTAATATTTTTTTTCTTCTTAAACCAACTCACTCAGTCATCTATAAAAGCTAGACCTCTGACCTTATTAATGTCCTGCAGTAGATCCTACTTCATTTCCCCAAATTGGTCCCAGGGGCTACTAACTAAAAAGCTGTACCACTGTCAGCAGTTGCAATCCAGTGACACCAAATCAGCATAAATAAGCCTCGAATGTATTTAGTGCTGAAATATCTGTGGAGTTAATGTTTCTCCCTTGCCCCTGATACAACATGCAGGATTGTATAAGATGCACAGTGAAGTATTTAAATAATGAATTATTCAGAAAGAAAAGGAACTTCAGATACCTGGTGCCAGGAATTTATGCCTATGAATTCTTAATCTGTTCTCCAGTGGGATTAGCATTTACGACTATGAAAGATGTCCTAATTATGCCGTTTCAGAGCTGATTTTCTGCAGGGCCTGTGCAGATCTAAAAGCATTAGGCAACAATAAAAACAGATGACTATGAAATTCTGAATTCATAATTTGATTTCCCTCTCAGGGGAAATGACATTTTTATTTATGGGTGCTTCACTCATCAGGTGGGAGCTGAGGTCTTCTCTCAGAGGCAAAGGGCTTACTGTGAGCACATCTAAACCGTCATCCATTTCTAACAGATGAGTGAACTTCACAGGACTTTTGGACTTGGGAATGATGTGCTGTCTTTCTCCTGCTCTTAATCCCCACCCACAGGGGTTCTAAAATAAAATGAAGCAAAATAAAACAAAAGGACTGAGAAAATAATACAACCGATTATGGGGTCCAGCACCTTTTAACCAGGGTAGGAAGAGAATGCAATTTCCCTGATGAACCTCAATCTCTTGCAAATTATTCAGCTGTGCTGGGTTTTAGCATCAATGCACGGGCTTCCCTGTGGCTCAGAAGGTACAGCATCCACCTGCAATGTGGGAGACCATGGCTCAATCCCTGGGTTGGGAAGACCCCCTGGAGATAGGCATGGCGACCCACTCTAGTATTCTTCCCTGGAGAAGTCCATGGACAGAGGAAGCTGGCAGGCTACACTCCATGGGGTTGCAAAGAGCAGGACATGACTCAGGGACTAACAGTTTACTTACTTTATTTATATGGAAAAGGGGTGACCCTTCCAGTAGGCAGTTATAGGTGCTCAGCAGTTATTTGTTCAGCGGATGAATTAAATGAAAATGTATCAAATATCTATTCCTATTATGGTATACTTTCTCTCCCACAGCTAGGCTTGCATGCACAAAAGTCAACCAAGGACCTTCACTTTTCACTTTCCGTGCATACATTTTGTCATAAAGCATCACAGCCGAGAACAAGGAAGCATTAATAGAAACCACTGTATTCACTACAAATAATCGTCATTCTTTCTGGAAAACTACTACCTGAATCTTTTGCTTTTTTCTTAAACCAAATAAGTCAGTCATCTACAGAAGTGAGATGTCTGACCTTATTAATGTCCCACATAAGATTCTGTTTAATTTCCCCAAATTGGTCCCTGAGGTAACTAACTAAAATTGTATATTTTTTCTCTTCTGTAAATGGAAAAAAAATTTTTTTCTTCTTCACTACACTTTGTTTGGAAACTACAATAATTTGATATTTCTCCTAAACTTTCAAGAGGAAGTGGCAAAACCAGGGAGAAACCTGGATCAGTTGCATGAACTTTGGAGTCTTATACCAAGGTCACAGGACAAAAATCTCTGGAACTGACCCAGCCCCATAGCAACTGTTGCCATGAGCCTCTGGATATAAACTTGGCCAGTTCCCTGACCCCATAATTAGGTAAATATCCACCCTATTATCCATCCTATAGCATCTTAACCAGTCACCTAATGCCATCATTCCAGTAGGAATTTTCTCTGTCTTTAGGTTATAAAAATTCGCTACTAGGCTGCAAGAGGGAGCGGCTCCCCCTGGAGCTGGCCTACAGTCCTGCAGCATCTCGCACTTTATAAGACGCTATTCTCCTCTCATTCTGCCCTGTGTCTGGAAATTCTTTTCCAACCTGCACACAGACCATGACTTGAACCATGACTTGAAGCCATATTCATCTACAAGATTCATTTTCTCTCCCTTTCCAAATCTTTGCACCTGCTCAGTGTTCAGCTCTGGGCCAATTAAACATTCACAGCCACTTGCAATGATGCTAAAAACCAAACCAACCCATGTTGAGGGAAAGACCACACAGCCCTCCTTCAAACCCATTGGGAGGAGCGAGTCATTTGAAGACAAGTGGTATCTTTGTATTTTCTCTTCAATGTCTGAATAGATTTTGAATAAAGAAAACCAATGACTTTGTTAGAAACTATGCTTGATTTTTAAGTATATATTTCGGCAAGTGTGAAAGGGTGGTAAAGATTGTGGTTGAAATTTTGAGGAAATATAAAATTCAATTTGCTGTCTACATCCTTGGTCAATTTTATCCAAAAGGAAAACTATGTTGTCAGCCCCTTGCCACTGTTCTCCCATGAGAAGCAGTTGCCAGGCTGGGCTCTGGGCAACGAAGCGGGTGGGGTGGGAGGTACTATGGCCATTTCCCCAAGTGGACACACCCCTCTGTCCATATTTCCTTCTCACAAATATTGGCTGTCACTTTTGGCCATGTTTCCTTTCTTGTATGAATAAATGAGTGTGTTGGACAAATTTGTGAAATCCAGGATTTATCAGAAAAATACCCAAGTCCCAGGGGAAACCGCAGGCCTAGCAGCAGCCAACTGCAGACCTCTGGGACCCCCAAGCCAGACCCTCCCTCCCACGGGGGCAGCAGGTAGGCAGCTGCTTGGAGGGCACCCAGACCCTCACCCTCAGTGTGGAGGGGTGGGCAGCTATGTGGACGAGGTCCCACCCCAGGCCACAGCTGACACTTATTGAAAGAGAATAGCCCTCTGCACGCACCCACTGGCAGTCAGGCTCCTGTCCTGTGCCAGGAAGTCCTGCACTGGTCAGAGGCCGGGCTTTTCTCGAGCCCCTGAGGATGCCCTTACTACCAAGGTGGTAACTCCGAGATTCTCTCAGACTTTAGGGAGGAAACAGGTACTGTAGCAGGACCTCATGGGGCCTTGGGGGCAAGGGTGGGGTTGGGGGATGGGAGGAAGACCACCCTCCCAACCCTCTGAAATATTAATACCTAGATAACAGGATTTGGTGCGCCTTTCCTGTGTTATTTTGTAGATGAAAAAAACCTCCCCCTCTCCAACAAAAGGAAGATGTCAACTACTTGACCACCAAGAGCACACAGCCCCTGGCCTGTGCCCTGGAGCCTAAGGACTGATAATGTTCACCGCTGAGACACCACCCTGCTACCTCACCATCAGCCAATCAGAGATCTGCTGCCTCAGTTCAGTTCAGTCGCTCAGTCCTGTCTGACTCTTTGAGACCCCAGGGACTGCAGCACGCCAGGCCTCCTTGTCCATCACCAACTCCCGGAGTTCACTCAAACTCATGTCCATTGAATAGGTGATACCATCCAACCATCTCATCCTCTGTTGTCCCCTTCTCTTCCCATCTTCAATCTTTCCCAGCATCAGGGTCTTTTCAAATGAGTCAGTTCTTCACATCAGGTGGCCAAAGTATTGGAGTTTCAGCTTCAGCATCAGTCCTTTTGATGAATATTCAGGACTGATTTCCTTTAGGATGGACTGGTTGGAGCTCCATGCAGTCCAAGGGCCTCTCAAGAGTCTTCTTCAGCACCACAGTTCAAAAGTATCAATTCTTTGACGCTCAGCTTTCTTCATGGTCCAACTCTCACATCCATACATGACTGCTACCTCACCATCAGCCAATCAGAGATCTGCTACCTCTCCATCAGCCAATCAGAGAATTGTGCACAGTCTGATCACAAGTTCTGTGACCCGCATCCCTCACCCGGCTTTTAAAGGTGTTTTGCTGAAAGCCTTTGGGGAGCTCAGAGGTTCTCAGAGTAGAAGCCACCCATCTCCTTGCATGGCCCTGCAATAAGCCTTTCTCTGCTCCCAACGCCAGCATTTCACTTTGTCTGGCCTCACTGAGCACTGGGCACGTGAACTCGCATTAACAAGTTGACCAGTTGGGTCATCCTCACACTCTAAGCCCAACAACGAGTGTGGGCAGGTTCCTGGTTTCCCAAACATAAAACCATTTCCATGTAATGATTGTGCATGCGCGTGTACACATACACACAGAAGATGTGTAACAGTCCGTGTGTGTTTTCTGAAAACAAAATAGGCCCAGTACAAGTTATATTTAAGCATTTCATATAAGTATAAGAAATTTCTAGCCACTTCAGCTGTCCATCAATGAATAAGACCAGAGGCCTGCAACTATGACCTTTACTTTTTTGTCAATAAAGTTTTATTGGCACAGAGCCATCCTCATTTCTCTACATATTATCTACAGTGCCTTTGTTTTTCACAGGGTGACCAAGTTGAGTGATTGCAGCACAGGCTGTACGGCCTCTTGCCGGGGTCCAGCCCCGGTGGAACCAGGGTGATTCAAAGGAGAGACGGAGTAGGCAAGGAAAAAACTTATTTATTTAGAGACATAAGATTAGATTAGGAAGAAATGGTGTAGTAGGAAAATTAAGTGGAGAAAAGAGGCTGAATAACTTGGTTTACGTGGAAAGCCAATAAAGTTCCAGACAAGGAGCTTGCACCATCTACGTTAGGCCATCGGCATCCATTTGAATATCGGAGAGTGCCCCGCCTTGGGCTCTCTCTCTTACGAATCTTAAAAGCCAGGACAAGTAAGTAGACATGGTGAGCCTCCACGCCCCAGATGGGAATTCAGCCTGAAATTAGAGTAAAGAAGAGACATGGGGGAAACCAGTCCTTCCAATGACTGGCTCTGGCCTCCACTGTTCAGAGGGCCTTTTATACCTTTTTGATTGTACATAGAGATCAATGGGTAATACAAAATTATGCAGTGTTAGCAGTCCAGACTCTTATCTAAACCAGGCTTTTCTCTCTGCATACCTGATTGTATACACAAGTCTTAGGTAATTTACATCATCTTCCTGCCAAAAGGGCCAATTAACATTTTACAGCCTTTTTTCTGATAAGGGTTTGTCAACCAGAAGACTTATTTGTGTTGATCTTCCCAAAGTCTTGGTGCCACTCTCAGAAAACATTAAATAAAGTTACATTCTTACATAGCAAGGACACAAGAGGAGTGCAGTGATATATAACAAAGAAAAGTAATTACCTCAAAAGTCTAGTGTTGCTAACATCAAAAATACTATATATCTTTTTCCATATCCCATTTACATTGATTAACATCCTCCCAGGTGCCTAAAAGATAAAGAATATGGAGGCCTGGTGGCAATCATTAAGTCAACAGTGAAAACCCATCACCAATATGATTTTTAACTCTTTAGAAAAGACTCTGTATCTTTAAGATGCTTTTAAGCTTTGTGCCTCTCCTGGTTGGGGGGCTGTAAGCAATTCACAAGCTGTAAGAGGTCCGGGGGAACCTGTTAGGCAAGGTAGAGGGCGAGGGGTTTTAACTGAAACATCCCTTTCAAATGCAGCAGACTAAAGCTTAGAGATAACTTTTTCCAGAGTATATCAGAAGAGCAGAATACAAAAGCAGGGAAAGATTTTTGGTTTTGGGGGGTACATGCTCAGGAGATTCCAGGGGGAAAACCTGAGATCTGACTAGACCTTGCACATCAGATCTTTGCCGCACGGTTGGAATTCCTCACGCTGGCTCCTGGCAGCCTCCAAAGACAAAAATATCTACTATTTGGTCCTTGACAGATTTTATTTTCTCCAGCCCCAAAATCACTGCAGAAGTTGACTGCAACCATGAAATTAAAAGACCCTTACTCCTTGGAAGGAAAGCTATGACAAACCTAGTTAGCATATTAAAAAGCAGAGACATCACTTTGCTGAGAGTTAAAGCTATGGTTTTTCCAGTAGTTATGTGTGGATGTGAGAGTTGGAACATGAAGAAGCCTAAGCACCAAAGAACTGACGCTTCCAAATTGGGGTGCCAAAGGACTCTTGAGAGTCCCTTGGATTACAAAGAGATCAAGCCAGTCAATTATAAAGGAAATCAATCCTGAAAATTCATCAAGGACTGATGCTGAAGCTCCAGTACTTTGGCCATCTGCTGCAAGGAGCTGACTCATTAAAAAAGACCCTGATGCTGGGAAAGACTGAAGGCAAAAGGAGAAGAGGGTGGCGAGGATGAGATGGTTAGGTAGCATCACTGATGCAATGGACATGAATCTGAGCAAACCCCAGGAGACAGTGAAGGACAGGGAAGCCTGATGTGCTGCAGTCCATGGGGTCAAAAAGAGTCAGACACGACTTAGCAACTGAACAACAACCCTGACAGAGAACCCTGAAGTGAGACCCTCTGGTGAGGCAGTTAGCTTACCTGAACCAGGAACCAGAGGGGAGACCAAAGCTTTGACCATGGCAGGTAGATTAGCCAGGGTTACCAAACCTACATGCTACAGAAGCACTGGGTGCTTCTGAAACCACATACCCTCAGGCCCCACCTGACCCTCCCCACCTCCCCTATCAGAATATCCTGGTGAGGGGCTGGAGCAGGGGTCTGGGAAACTTGGGTCTGGGAAATTTTGCATGGGGGCAGGCAAGCCTCGTACTCATCCATGCAAAAAACGGTCCCAAGGGCTGGGCACCACGCTTGGCCGAGGCTGAGACTCTGGCTTTGACTGTGGCTAAGACTATGGCTGAGGACAAGGCAGCACAGACCCTGACCTCACGGGGCATTCTGAGAGTTGGGGGGGGCGGGGGTGGGGGGGACCCTGACCCAGGTAATTCTACGAAGATTTACCTGCAGTCCTAACTTGCAAGTGACACTCCCACCTTGTCCCCATCCCTGTACATCTGCTCAACTTCTCCTCACTTCACGCTGCTCCCAACTCAGATGCCGTCTTCCCAGTGGACTTTCCCAGCCAAACGCCTCCCTTGCCCCACTCGAGTCTTCATGTTACCTCTCACTCTGATGTATGTATTCATGACTGTTTTCTGTAGCTTCTCCCTTGGCCCAGGAATGCCAACTCCAAGACAGCAGGGCGTGGTGGCAGTTCTCATGCTGGTTCCTCCCCAGCCCTCCTTCTTTCCCCTCCTTTTCACTGCCTGAAGCAGGGATGGATGGCAGGGTTATGCCAGGACATTATGAATGGGGATGTTGGGGGCTTTCCCTTACAAGAAGGACTTACAAGATTAGACATTCTCAGTGATATCTGGAAATGTGTGGTCCACTGTTACATGCAGTGGAACTAAAAGTCGGTTTGTCATGTCCGACTCTTTGCGACCCCACGGCTTATACAGTCCACGGAATTCTCCAGGCCAGAATATTGGAGTGGGTTGCCATTCCCTTCTCCAGGGGAGCTTCCCAACCCAGGGATCAAACCCAGGTCTCCCGCATTGTAGGCAGATTCTATACCAGCTGAGCCACCAGGGAAGCCCAAGAAGACTGGGGTGGGTTAGCCTGTCCCTTCTCCAGTGGATCTTCCTGACCCAGGAATTGAACCGGGGTCTCCTGCACTGCAGGAGGATTCTTTACCAGCTGAGCCATCAGGGAAACCCAATCTGTTTCTAAGCCCAGGCGTGGAGCCCTCTGATGCTGACTGCAGTCTGGTGCCGTCCAGCCCCCTCCACCCACCTCTTCCTCTTCCAGCAGCTCTGGCCAGCTCTGTGCAGGGCCACCAGCAGGACCACCCTGGCCGGTGGGGGGTTGGGGCTGGAGATGCAAAGGGCAGCCTGAGATGCACTTCCTAAGGCTCATCTGCATCCCTGTGGGCCACCAGCTGAAGGAACAGACGTCCTCACCGTGAGCTGTTCGCCTGTTGCTTCTCTGAAACTAGCCAGCACGGGGATCTCCAGCCTCCGTCCACACTCCATCTCTGCCCGGAAATGGGTGACTGTCCCCACCCTGTTATAGAAGTACCCCTCTTGGGGGTAACAGCTTTCTGTTAAGAGGTTTGCCTGCAATGCAGGAGACTTGAGTTCGAGCCCTTGGTCAGGAAGATAGCCTGGAGAAGGGAATGGCTACCCTCTCCAATAGTATTACCTGGGAAAGCCCATGGACAGAGGAGCCTGGTGGGCTACAGTCCATGGGGTTGCAAAGAGTCAGACAAGACTAAGTAGCCAACACACACTTTGAATATAACTGAGCAAAGCGCATACCTCTTTAGAACAGGATCCCATTTTTAAGCTGCAGTTGATCTCATGCCCACTAGGAAGCAGACACCTGCCAGATCTCCTCAGGTGTCTTCCCTCTTTTTTACTAACATTCAGCTCTGTTAGATTTTTTTTTTCTTTCCCATTCTAGTTTATTACAAGATACATTGAATATAGCTCCCTGCGCCACCCAGTAGGACCCTGTTGTTTATCCAGGTGTGTTCCCTCTTGATTACTTGGTGGACCTCCCTCCCCCCACCCCCACAGCATCTATGTGAGAGGGCTTCATGGGACAAAGGGGACAAAGAAACCGCAGTGTCTCACTGACAGGGGTGGAGCCTGCTGGACCGGTCTGGTCAGTGTCTGTGTCCAGCACACACTGTCCGCCAGGCCCACCTTCTGTACCTGGGCACCAGGCATGGGACAAGGCCATCTCACCGTGCAAGTTCACTCTCTCCCCTCTCATGTGGCCCCAGGCTCTCAATCTGGGGCTGCGCCGCCGCGGCCGCTGTTCCGGGCCAGCCCATCATTGCAGCGAATGGAGCTCAGATCCCGTCTCTCCTCCCTGGGGCTGATCACAAAGGGCCCTCCTCGGGTTTCCTGCCTGCTTTCTCCTTCCGGTTTTGGTTTCCCTGCTCTGCCTTCTGCTTTGGCTAAGGTTTCTCTGAGTTCCTCATCGGACAGGTAACATTTAAATCAGTTGACAGCCCTATTTTTTTTTTTTTCATGAGACAGACATTTATTTCTCACTGTTACTTTTTCTTCCCTTAGGTTAATATAAGGCAGGTCACTGGGGGTAAAATCAACCTCTCCAAAACTGGGCTGAAGAAAGAAGGGAGGGATGGGTTTTCAACTGGACCATTCAAAGAGTTTGTCATTCAGCATCGCACACAAGGTTATTGATCAGAATTTTGAGAGCACTGTATGATAAGTCACTTCAGTCATAGCCTACTCTTTATGACCCTCTGGACTCTAGCAGGCCAGGCTCCTCTGTCCCATGGAGTGGGAGTGGGTTGCTGGAGTGGGTTGCATGCCCTCCTTCAGGGGATCTTCCTGACCCAGGAATTGAACTTGCATCTCTTGTGTCTCCTGCATTGGCATGCGGGCTCTTTACCACTAGTGCCACCTGGGAACCCCACTAACAATGACCAAAAAGGTGTAGGGGTGGTGGTGGGGGTGGAGAAAACTATTCATTTCAACTCAGGTAGCTGACTTCACAGAAACATTTCCTATAACAATGTGAAATAACAGGCAACTCCCACAAGTTAAGTAATTTCTATCCCAATCTGAATTTAGTTACAAATTAGAATACTATGAGATATTAGCCTAAGTTAACATGGCAATGAGCGCTTTAACGTGCTTACTGACCATAATACCAGATTCTCTGCTTCATAAACAAGGAAACCGCCTTGTTTTGGAAAACTGAAATGAACTAAGTATATAAGGCCAGACCTATCCATTGCCCCTTTCAAAAAGAAGAAAACAGAACATCTGAGGGTTTGGTTTGGGGTTTCTTTAAACATGAGAAATCCACCCTGCCAGCCAATTGCAAAACTAGTTTTCAAAGATGCAGCTTGAGTCCTTTGAAGAAAGGAGTGGCAGCCCTTTTGACATCTTACCTAGGAAATGAGTAATTCAGAGTCCAAGACTGAGCCCTGCCAGGGGAAACCCTTGGAGGGCCTTCCCGTGGACTTTGCCACTCTCACACCTGCATTGCCCCTGCTGAAGCTGACACTGTGGGCTTCCCCGACTCGACCAGAATTTCAGTGAAACTAGGCTGCCTCCTGCTCGTATGTTCACTCCATGGACGTTTTCTGAGCGCCATCCCCAGATGACAGGCACAGTTCTAGGCAGGAGGAACACAAGGTTAAGTAAAACACTGTCCCTGAACGGTGCTCTCTTGGTGGGAATGTAGAACGGTGCCACCATCATGGGACAATACGCCAGATCCTTAAATAATTAAATGTAGGATTCTCATGTGAGACTGGGATTCCACTTCTGGGTATATACCCAAAAGAACACAAAGCAAGGTCCCAAATAGATATTATACACATGCGTTCATAGAAGCTTTTTTCACAACTGCCAAGAGGTGGAAGCAATGCAAGGGTCCATTAATGGACAAATAAACAATATGTATTTTTCAGCTGAAGCTGAAGCTCCAGTACTTTGGCCACCTGATGCGAAGAGCCGACTCATTGGAAAAGACCCTGATGCTGGGAAAGACTGAGGGCAGGAGGAGAAGTGGGTGACAGAGGCTGAGACAGTTGGATGGCATCACCAAATCAATGGACATGGAGTTTGAGCAAACTCTGGGAGATGGTAAAAGACAGGGATGCCTGGCATGATGCAGTCCATGGGCTTGTACAGAGCGGGACATGACTTAGTGACTGAACAAATAACAAAACAAAATGTGGTCTACCTATAAGATGCAATATTACACAGACACACAAGAAAATGTTCTGATATGCGCTACAATGTGGATGAGTTGTGAAGACATTCTAAGTGAAACGAGCCCAATCCAAAAGGACAAACACTCTATGATCCTGCATACACGAGGTTCCTGGAGCTGTGAAATGCGTAGCGATAGAAAGTGGAGTGGAGGTTGCCAGGGGCTGGGGTGGGGGAGGGGCAGGGAGCTGCGCCTGAGGGGCTGGCGCGGCAGCCCTGCAGGTGAAGAGAGTTCTGAAGATGGCGGTGGCGATGGCTGCACCGCGCTCTCAGTGCCGAATGCTGAAGTGTGCCCGTCAGACAGTTAAGACGGCAACTCTTCGTTATGCATACTTCACTGCAGTTAAGAAGAGTTAAAGGACACGGTGCCTGCGCTCAAGGCTCCTGAAGTCTGGGGGCCCTGGGACAGCAGTCTCCAAAGCTGCCCAGGCACCTGACAGGCATGCCGGTGCCCACAGGGGTGGGGAAGAAGGTCCCATCTTTCATTCATATACGCTTTTATTCCATCTTTTCTCAAAATCCACATAGAACATATTAATGAAATCGTTTGTGGTCATATACTTCAGAGAAAAAAACTGGGCCTGTATCGGGTGCATGCGTGTGTGCCCAGTTGCCTCAGTCATGCTCAATTCTTTGCAACCCCATGGACTGTAGCCCGCCAGGCTCCTCTGGCCATGGGATTCTCCAGGCAAGAATACTGGAGTGGGTTGCCCTGCCCTCCAGGGATCTTCCCCGCCCAGGGATTGAACTCACGTCTCTTACATCTCCTGCATTGGCAGGCGGGTTCTGTACCACTAGGGCCTCCTGGAGTGCCCTCATGATTCTTCCCTGGTGAGATGAATGGTGGAAAGCTGATGTGGTCAAATCTCATTTTTATCCCTTGCTAGCTTTGGTAGGGAGAAGGCAATGGCGCCCCGCTCCAGTACTCTTGCCTGGAAAATCCCATGGCTGGAGGAGCCTGGTGGGCTGCAGTCCATGGGGTCGCTAAAAGTCAGACACGACTGAGCGACCTCACTTTCACTTTTCACTTTCATGCATTGGAGAAGGAAATGGCAACCCACTCCAGTGTTCTTGCCTGGAGAGTCCCAGGGATGGGGGAGCCTGGTGGGCTGCAGTCCATGGGGTTGCTAAAAGTCAGACACGACTGAGCGACCTCACTTTCACTTTTCACTTTCATGCATTGGAGAAGGAAACGGCAACCCACTCCAGTGTTCTTGCCTGGAGAGTCCCAGGGACGGGGGAGCCTGGTGGGCTGCCGTCTATGGGGTCACGTAGAGTTGGACACGACTGACGCGACTTAGCAGCAGCAGCAGCAGCTTTGGTAGACCAGGAGGCTCTCCTTGGACTTCACACAGCCTGGAGCTATTTCTGGTGGGCTGCAGAGTGTGGGCTTCTGTGTTCCATGCTCTCTTGGGAGCCAACAAGTTCCACCCTTCAATCTGTGGTCACTGTTATCCATCTGACTTCACACCACTTCTCTCTACACACGCACCCAAGCCACCCACAAAAGACAAATCATAGGAAGGAGGGACAAGACCCTGTGTATTTACTTGGAACAAAGTGGAGGGCCAAGCACCATGATTTCAAGCGTTTCTGTTATTCTCACCCAATTCCCCTTAGTTGCCTCATTTCCTTCATGTCTTACCTGACTGTTGGGGAAACAGGGACATCCTTATGTTTTCTTATATCTCAGCCAATTGTGTCCCCAGGATGCTTCCTGCACTATGGTCTTTAATCTGATTAATAGGCTTATGTCCCATTTTTATCTTGTCTTGTCTTGCTTTTATTCTATCAATCAAGTCACGGTGTGGAAAGTAACGAACTAATATAACAGAAGCTTATTCTTCCCTGACTGATGTATCCTGGTCTCATTCATCTTGCTGTTGCTCTTTCACCTCTTTTCTTTTGAGGATTACATGAACACTCATGCATGTTGAATTAAACAGGTATACAGCCTTGTAAGAGGGGTTATTATTTACATAAAGTGCTGCAATCCCATGGCCAGAGAAGTCTAGTGGGCTGCAGTCCACGGGGTCACAAGAGTCAGATGCGACTTAGTGACTAACCTGGCACCACTGGCACCTGACAGCCGGGTAAGTCACTGTCTACGTGACCGGGCTTAACTGTGAGGGTCAAGGCTGCCTCGCCGGGAGCAGACATCTCCTGGGAAAACCCCCAATGCCTGCCAAGAATACTGTAGTTGGGTCATTCTTAAAATACTCTAAAGGATCTCGATTTCTCTTCTTTTAACTGAACTGGTGGTAAGTCACTTCCTACAGTTAACAACACTTAGAAAACTCTTCATTACTTGCCAAGGTTGCTCAGAGTTTAAGTTACTGAAATAATTCTTAAGCAGTTTGTACTGAGAGCTTCTCCCTCCATCAGAGAACTCCTTAAAATCACATGACCCCACTGACCACAGATGACTGGCTGAGAGGTGGAGGTTCCAGTCAAGCTTAGCCAATCATATTTTCTCAGGGAAACTTTATCATCAGGAACAGAGAATGAGCCAACTTGCTGAGGGCTGCCATTTAAAGCTGACTGTGCCAGGGCCTCATGAGTGATTTCAGAAATTTTGTTTAATTTTCAACCTATAGATTATTTTTGTTTCAGAAGATGTTCTTCCTTCTTCTGCTGGGGATCAGAGCATAAGGGTGGACCCAGTAACTAATTTCAAGGAGCTCACAGTCTGTGGAATGTCAGGCATACATAGTGAATTAGGATTCTTGTGGCTGCAAATGGCAAAAGCCCACCCAGATCAGGCTAGACAAAGAGAGGAACCCATTGGCTCAAGGAATCTCAATGGGGGATCAAGGAATCACCCTTCCTGCCAGAAGGGTGAGGACTTCTTGGGAATCAGAAACAATTGGATCCTCCATCTGGACCCTCCCCTGCCTACAACTTTGAGGCTCAGTTTACTTAGTAATGGGCGGGAGGAGACTGTCTCCCATAGAGGAATGGAATAGAGATTAAATTTCAAATATTAATATATCAGAGAAGTGCCTAGGATGACATCTAGTAGGAGCTCAATACATTTCCCTTTTTCCTCTTAAAGGAATCTCATGGTAATGAAGCCCAAGAACAATGTGCTACCTGACATGCTTTGTGTGGGGTGTGATGGAAAATGGAAGGTGAGGAAGAGGAGCAAAAGTGGAGATCAAGGAACACTGGAGTCACTAGAGAGAATCTTCTAGGCATCTTTGAGTCCAACAGAGAGAGTCTTTTCTCACAAAAACCAGAGAGGTATATTCAACCTCTCTCCCTCCCAGGATAGTTGCAGAAATTATCTCAAAGAAAGCCTCATCACAAAGGAAACCACACCTCCTAAATAATGAACAGATAAGTAAAAATTTTAAATGGAACATCTTAGAGTTAGAAAAATAGAAATGCATTTATAGTATTTATGGACCTGAGTCAGAAAATTGCTGTAGATTCAAGAATGAATTTGGACTCAGAGAGACTGAAAGCTCTCAGGAATTAGCATATAAGTATTGATTTAAAAATAAGTGAGCACTCTTAGAGCAACCGCCATGGGTTGGTGTTGATTAGTGGATCAGAAGTAGAAAGACTCAAGGAGACCAAAGGACCCAGGACAAAATTGCAACACCATCCCTAGCTAAGGCTTCACCAATACACTGATGAGGAGAGATCCAAAGGAAATAATTGGAAGTGAGGAAAAAGATATTTTTAATGGCAAAATTGCTAATTATAATATTAAAAAGAAAAGAGAAATGTCTAAGTAAAAAAGGAAATTACACATTATATGACAAAATTATACTCACAGGAGACATCAAGAGTCAAGGAGATTCTTGCTAAAGGCAAGCCAAGGTGATCAGATATCGAAGATGGGAGACAAGAAGTTTGATCAGATATCAAGAGTAGGGGGTTCTTGCTGATGGGCTGGAGAAGGCAATGGCAACGCACTCCAGTACTCTTGCCTGGAAAATCCCATGAACAGAGGAGCCTGGTAGGCTGCAGTCCATAGGGTCTCTAAGACTCGGCCACGACTGAGTGACTTCTCTTTCACTTTTCACTTTCATGCATTGGAGAAGGAAATGGCAACCCACTCCAGTGTTCTTGCCTGGAGAATCCCAGGGACGGGGGAGCCTGGTGGGCTTCCATCTATGGGGTCCCACAGACTCGGACACGACTGAAATGACTTAGCAGCAGCTGATGGACTGGGCAGACCAAGGATAGGACAAGGGCCAAAGTCAAGACCTAGAGGAAAAGAGGTCTCAGAGGAGGGTAAAGTTAGCCCCATGAGAAAGTGTCTGTCAAGTGCAAGAATCAAAGAAGATGCCCTGTAATCTGCACATTAGGGAAACTGTAGCAAACTATTTCAGTAACTTTTTTTGTTTCCATCTTGTACAGACACTCACTCTAGAAATTATTTAGAAATAATTTGTGCTTAATAGCTGGTTAAAAAAAAAACAGAGTTGGCATTTCGAGTCTAATCCAACCAAATACACAATCTTTGGGCTCTGAAAACTCTGAGAAATAAAGAGTTCAGGAGCCAGTGATGTTGTGACCATCTGGTTAATCTCTTTTCACTACCGTTGTATCTAATGCCACGTGGTCCATGGACCACTGGGGTCTAGACCTTTCAGCATCTGAGCGATCGACCCAGCCAGCTGAGACTCCTGGGATGGTTCCCAGTGCACAGTTGGGATACGGCTCAGAGGTCAGCCATAGAGGGCTGTGCTAATCAACCCTGTACTTCCACCCTGGGGGAAAACAAAAGTGGAAACAAATCAGAGAGGAACTTTCTCATCATATGTCAAGTCGTCCTAATCATTTTAAGGACTGCTACTTAATATCTGCCAGGATCTTAGGAGAAGTCTTCAACTGACTTCACAGATTAGCAAGCATTTCTGGGAAAAGGATCGTCTGGCCAGCAGGGTGGCTTCTCCCACCATGCTGCATTTACAAGCACCCTTACCCATCCAGAGAGCTTCAGCATGTGCCCAGAAGTATACCAGCAAATGAGGTCAGAAGACCCAGAACTGAAATGGTCTTCAGAGCCAGGGAAACAAATGAAATCTGACTAAGGGAAGACCATTGGGTTCAATAGTCCATACAACAGAATATAGACCACGAGGATGTGAACTCCTGGGCCTGGACCATTCTTCCTCTGTCCAATAACCCACATCATTTCTTCACTTCAGTGGTTCTATCCTCTACCTACTCAAAGTGACTGCTGGTAGATACAGAACTGCCTGTCGGTGTGTTATTGGGGAATTCAAAATTTTCATCAACTTTGAGGGCTCCAACACTCATCGAAAACTGCCCTAACGAAAACAAGAAGAAGGACGCAAGGTCTTACCCCAAACAAAGCCTTCCTAATTCCCCAAACTCAACACAAACTTCTCTCAGCCCTCTGATATTCTGTGAGGTTTCTTCCAAACACATTTTACTGTTTATCCTGGGGTTATTTCTGCCTCACCCTCCATATTCCACCACTTCCTTTGAGGATCTGTTAAGACCTCTTGAGTACAATCAAGACATAGCTTCTACTGACCCTGGTTGAGCCTCCCGTGCCTCAGTCACCCTCCCAAGCAGACACTGCTGGTGGGCCAGGACTGGCATCGGAATTAATGTGCTAATCAATCCTGTACTTCCACCCTGGGGGAAGACAAAAGTGGAAACTTTTAGAAATAAAAGTCAATTCGAAAATAAGACTATATGTTGCCATTTTGAGTCTCCATAGGGAGGGTGGGACAGCCTCTTCTCCATTCTGGTTTCTCTCTCCTGTGCTGGAGTGAATGGTTTCAAGGCTTAATTTGCCTTAGATTCTCAGCTGCATTCAAATAAAATGAGAAGTCAAACTCTCTCACAAAAAGCAAATATGGTGCTTGGCAAGGTTGCATTGTCAGTCCTAGCCTTTCTAAGAAGAGAGAATGTAGACAGATCTTAAGGGGCCCCTACACCCCTCACTTTTCCCCTCACTTCATCCCTGCATGAAGGAACTGCTCCCACAAGGGGGTATGGATGCTCCATCAGCCAATCCAGTCAACTGGCTAATGTGGTCAGCTTTGGGGTGGCTCCTGCCAGAATCTCACCCTTTGCAGACGTCGGATCCTGCAGAGTTGTGGTCCCTGGAAAGGTTGAGATGTGGATGGTGGAGATAGGGGTCAGGGGCTCTTACTTATTCTGGAGGGTAAAACCAGAGACTTTCAAAGCAAAGTGTCATCCGCACCTGACAATCTGCCCACCTCATTTCTTTAAAGATGTGTTTGTCTGTGGAAGTGCTGGACTGTATCGTGGATGGGAGTTCCCTGCTGGGAAAAGTCTTCTTCCTTTTGGTTATGAAACGTTTGAAATAAATAATGTGCTCCTCCCATGATGGGCATCAGTGAAACACTATACACAACCCACTGGCCGATCTCTGCCATCTGTACAGAATAAAACAGCAGAGGCTAGCGGCCATCGGACCACAGAGTCAGAGTCACCTGTGAAGTTGAAGACTGGGAAGAAAGAGAGAGATGCTTTTTGGAATGCTTTTGGGCGCTGAAGATTTGATTCTGTTAACCTGCTGAGTCTAATCAAAGGAAACCCTCTTCAAAAAGAGATAACACACATTACTTTGCCAACAAAGGTCTGTCTAGTCAAGGCTATGGTTTTTCCAGTGGTCATGTATGGATGTCAGAGCTGGACTATAAAGAAAGCTGAGCACAGAAGAATTGATGCTTTTGAACTGTAATGTTGGAGAAGACTCTTGAGAGTTCCTTGGACTGCAAGGAGATCCAACCAGTCCATCCTAAAGGAAATCAGTCCTGAATATTCATTGGAAGGACTGATGTTGAAGCTGAAACTCCAATACTTTGGCCACGAAGAGCTGACTCATTGGAAAAGACCCTGATGCTGGGAAAGACTGAAGGCGGGAGGAGAAGAGGATGACAGAGGATGAGATGGTTGGATGGCATCACAAACTAAATGGACATGAGTTTGAGTAAACTCTGGGAGGTGGTGATGGACAGGGAGGCCTGGCATGCTGTGGTCCATGGGGCCACAAAGAGTCGGACACGACTGAGTGACTGAACTGAACTGACCACACATTTATATGATGGGGGAGATATATCTGTCTGGAACCCAGCAATAAACTCACATGAAAGTATAAGTGGATGCTTATAAGTGTGTCTAAGTGTGGCTGCAGCACACACAGCCAGCAAGACTACAAAGCAGAGAAGGACACACAGATGGCTCCTCCAGGCCCCCACGCTTGGCTCTCTGGTGTTCTCCAAGTCCTCCGAGCCTGAGGACTGAAGTCTGCTCACAGACTGGTGAGGCCACCTGGCTGTCCCTCACGGTCAGAGGTGACCTGGTTGGAGTGCATCGCAAGACAGAGCATGGGGAGCTGCTCCAGAGACCACAGAGAAAGTCAGAGAGGCAGGGGTGCAGACTCTGAGCTGGGCGGACTTGGAAACTGGGGGCTGGAGACTGCTCCCAGGGCAGAGCCAGCGGGGCCAAGAGGGAAGGAGGCCAGGGAAGCAGTTCGTGACTGGGGACCAGTTTGCATCCCCCCCACACCCCGGGGAACGGTTGGCAACATCGAGAGACATCTGTGCTTATCAAAAACCGGGGGGACAGGCTGGGACATCTGGTGGGCGGAGGCCAGGGATCCAGCTGGTCACCCAATAACATGCAGGACAGTCCCCGGCAACCACAGTTATCCTGCCTCCATTCTCACTGGTGCCGAGGCCTAGAAAGCCTCCATCCGACCAGCGCAGAGGACACTCCAAGTTTCCAATGCAAACTGGTGCCACACGTGGGCAGTTCCCACCTTATGAGAATTTCTGCTTCCAACCTCAGACATGCCCCCAGAGCTCCGGGAACACCGGCGTTCTCACTCACGCCGAGAGTGAAGAGACCTGAGACCGGAGGGTCCTGAGGCTGGAAGGCTCCTTTTTACCCACTCTCGGTTTTCTTAGAAGTGCTCCTTTGTAGGGAGGGAGATGGCCTGAAGAAAAGCAATTTAGGAGAAATGAATTGTTCCCTTCTCTTGCAATGAAATGGGAAAGCTGCCATTTGACTAAACAGGGGTCATTACCCTTTGAAAGATGTCTTCCCTTTTGTCTGATTCAAACTAGCCATTTTTCATGTAAAATATAAGCTAACTGGGAAATTACATTTCTACTCTTTTATAATACAGATTAGAGAGATGAAGAAAAATCTGCCACAAACAATCGGAAAAGCCATTATTCAGAAGAGGAGCAGCCTGCAGGAGGCCAGCGAGCTGGAGGAGCCAGCCCTGAAACGAGCACACGGCCCCACCAGTCACTCACAACCTCAGCTGCACCCCAGGATCACCGGAGAGGCTTCGAAACTCCTGACAATCAGGTGACACCGAGGACCAGTGACATCAGAACCTCAAAGATGGGTTCTTCATCTTGTGAATCAGAATCACCTGGAGGGCTTGTTAAAATTCAGGTGGCTGGCCCCACCCTTTCAGAGGTGGAGGCTAAGAAATTGCATTTCTTCCCTGCCACAAGTTCCCTGGTGACACTGAGGCTGCTGGCCTGGAAACCACATTGGACCCACTGTCCCCAGGAAGGGACCTAGGTTCCCCAGGTGTGAATAACTGCTCAGGTACTGACTCCACCAAGGGAGGCAAGGAGGAGGTAGAGTCCCGTGGGTGCTTTGTGCCTCTCTGCTTTATCGGATCAAGATGCATGCATGAGTCGCTTCATTTGTGTCTGACTCTTTGCGACTCTATGGGCTGTAGCCTGCCAGGCTCCTCTGTCCATGGGATTCTCCAGGCAAGAATACTGGAGTGGGTTGCCATGCCCTCCTCCAGGGGACCTTCCTGACCCAGGGATCAAACCCGTGTCTCTCACGTCTCCTGCATTGCAGGCAGATTCTTTACCACTAGCGCCACCTGGAAGCCCAGAGTCCTGACAATGAGATTCCCCTGGTGAGCAGAGGATAGGAACGGGGAAATGGTAGCTGTGGAGTGGACCGAGCGAGCAGACGCAGCCTCAATCGAAGGTTAAGTTAATGTAACTCCACTGGGACTGAGTCACATTGCCAAGGGTCCCCTGACACGACATGACAAGCAGGGCACGTGGCCCCTACGGTGCGCATCCCCCAGCTCCATCACTTCCACCTGACAATGAGAAAACGTCAGAGAACCTCAAGTTGGGGGACATTCGACATCATTACCGATCATTACTCTTCGAGAGTATGAAGGTCAAGGAAAGACTGAGGAAATGCCACAGACTGGAGGAGGCTAGCGGCTGCTGTCTACGGGGTCGCACAGAGTCGGACACGACTGGAGCGACTTAGCGGCGGCAGCAGCAAGACCTGAGAGCTAAATGCATGCGGGATCCTGGATTAGATCCGGAGACAGAATGAAGACCTTAGAAATCCTGAGGAAATTCAGGTACGTCTGTAGCTTCATTCATGTCGTTGTACCAATGCCAAATTCCTCGGGTTTGACAAGTGTGCCATGGGTATATAGGGTGATGACAGTAGGCGAAGCAGGGTGAAGGGAACTGTCTACTGTCTTTGCAACTCTTCTGTACTTTCTAAATTATTTAAAGGACTTCCCTGGCAGCCCAGTGGTTACGAACTTCACTTCCCAGGGCAGGGGTTGCAAGTTCAGTCACTGATTGGGAAGCTAAGATCCCATAGGCCTTGGAGGCAAAAAAATCAAAGCATAAAAACAGAAGCAGTATTGTAACAAATTCAATAAAGACCTTAAAAATACTTTTAAATTATTTAAGATAAAATATTTTAAAATGAAAATCCTGGGACTGTAAGATTTTTCTCAACTCCTTTCATAACTTGGAATTTATGAAAAGGTCCACAGAAGAGATGCTGATGGTTATAGAGACACCACTGTTCTCTAACTCAGTTCCCAGTGGCTGCTGGTGGCAAGGACAAGGTAGGGTGCCAGATGGATTGAGGCAGGACATGGGCATATGTTTTACTTTTACTCATAAGGTCCTTGGTCATTAGAAAAAATGACTAATCCAATTGTGACTAGGATAATACTGAGCAGAAATACAGAAATGGCACTGTTTGTGGAACACAGACAGGGTACAGAGGGTCAGGCCTTTCTGAGTCCTCCTTCAGCTGCAGTTTACCCAGCTATGAAATGAGGGACTCAGATAAGATCTTCCGAAGGTCCTTCTCACCATCCTGTTCAACAGTTCACATGTACACTGGGATTTTTGAATGATCATCTTTCTGTGAAAGCAAAGCATGCCTATTTCAAACCCACTGGGAAATATAATAATCTTTAAATAAATTATTATTTCAATTTCTTCTTTATACTTTCACAGTATCTTCCCAATTTGAAAAAAGTGATATGTCATGGTTTTATGAATCGGGGGAAATGAACTAAAACAATACACAAATACAGGAATATCAGTACTGTCAAGACCGACAGAAAACAAATCACCGGAGCAGACCACTGATGGCTTGGAATTGCCGATGACACTCTTCTCTGAGAAATATCACAGATTGATAAGATGTATAAATACGAATGCCTGAAAGCTCAACAAGATGCTAAAAGAAATGAGTTTATTCTGCTTTCCACAATGCACAATTGATTTCTCCTTTGCCTCGAAGTCTCAAATTCTGCCGTTTTCAATCTATTCCACCACCAGGTTGTCAGGCTGTGAGTGTGATCAAAAGTTAAAATCTACAAGTACAGTTTGAATCCAGTGTTTCAGAGTGTTAAATCAAAACTCAACAATGGAGATGTCCATGTCTGGCCATGAGAGAGTAACTGGTTTCAGATGAATGCATGTGCAGTTACAACTACATTGTAGATTTGGTCATCTCCAAGTAGAGTTCCGGGTTGACATCTCCTCTTGTTGGAAGAACTGTTACCGGCTGAATGCTTGCGTTCCCCCCACCCCCANNNTTCGTATGTGAAAGCCACACCAAAGTGACGGTGTTCAGAGGTGGAACCTTTGAGAGTTAATTAGGTTTAGATGAAATCACAAGAGTGGAGCCTCCGTGATGAGATTAGTGGACCCCAAAGCTTCCTTTCTCTGTGCATCTAAGGAGGGGCCGTGTGAGCACACACGATGGTGGCCACCTACAAGCCAAGAGCAGAGGAAATGAAACTGGCCTTGCCTGTGCCTTCATCTTGGACTTGCCAGCCACCAAAACTGTGAGAAGTACATTTCTATTGTTTGAACCCCTCAGTCTGTGGTATTTTGGTAGCCTATGCAGACTAAGAAAATAATTGTTTATAAAACTGAATAAAACGTATGTAGCAATGGTTTTGGAAAAGGCAATGGCAACCCACTCCAGTACTCTTGCCTGGAAAATCCCATGGATGAAGGAGCCTGGTAGGCTGCAGTCCATGGGGTCACTAAGAGTCAGACATGACTGAGCGACTTCACTTTCACTTTTCACTTTAATGCATTGGAGAAGGAAATGGCAACCCACTCCAGTGTTCTTGCCTGGAGAATCCCAGGGACGGGGGAGCCTGGTGGGCTGCCGTCTATGGGGTCACACAGAGTCGGACACGACTAAAGCGACTTAGCAGCAGCAGCAGCAGCAGCAATGGTTTTGAGGTTCTAGGCAATAGGCAATGTAGAAGAGCAATCCCTGAGGGAAGAGACATGCCAGGTGTCTCAGAAGCAGCTGCTCATTTGCTGGGGGCAGGTCACCTCCCACACAGGGGCCTGGTCCTGCTGGGCAGAGGTTGGAGCTGCTAAAAACAGCTGGAAGTTAGAAGGGAATATGCTACAATGGAATATTACTAAGTGATTTAAAAAGAATGAAATAATACCATTTTCAGCAACATAGATAACCTAGAGATGATCCCTAAGTGAAGTATGTCAGAGACAAATATCATATAATATCTCTTGTATGCAGAATCTAAAAGAAAAAAAAATACAAGTGAACTTATTTGCAAAGCAGAAATAGGCCCACAGGCATAGAAAATAAGTTTATGACTACCAAAGGGGGAAGGAGTGGGGAAGGATAAATTAGGAGGCTGAGATTAACATATACACACTATTATATATCAGGTAGATAACCAGGACCTACTGCATAGCACAGAACTATATTCAATATTTCATAATGACCTATAAGGGAAAAGAATCTGGAAAAGAATATATATATAAATATAAGTGAATCACTGTGCTGTACATCTGAAATCAGCCAATTTGATATAATTCAAGTAAATCAACCAAACGAATTAAAAATATGTAATTAAAAAAAAAAAAGAAAGACAATGATAAATGGGGGCAAAATGTAAACAGTTGGTGAATCTTGGTAGAGGGATGTTGGGATTTTTCATAAAATTTTTTGCAACTTCCTTTAAAACCACATGCAAATGAAATGTGACAAAAAAGCATGGTGTCACTGAAAGGAACAGGAGCTTCCCACATAAGCATGATTTTAACCCACCATTCTCACCCTCTAAGCCACATCTTCCTTCCACCAGCTGGACATGGTGCCCAGCGATGGCCAGTTGGTTGGGATGACCCACAATGTCATTTAATGCTTGCTGGCCATGATACACCCAGTGAACAAGCGCAGGTGAGTAATCTGGGGTGGGTGACTGCTGACGTTCTCTCCCCAAATCCCACACCTTGACCCTCTGAGCAAGGAAGTTCCACTTCCTGGTCACCTGTATCCCTAGTCCATACTCTGGGTACTTAGCTATGTGACTTACTGAGATACCACAGGTGAAAAATATTTGTTAACTTTGATCTTTATCAAGAACACAATTTTCAGTATCTGATATCTATAGGAATTGCTGAAAAGAGATGTTGAGGCAGCCCATCCATTCCTTGTTGTTGTTCATTCACCCAGACGTGTCCAACTCTTTGTGACCCCATGAACTGCAGCACACCAGGCTCCCCTGTCCTTTACCATCTCCCGGAATTTGCTCAAACTCATGTCTATTGAGTCAGTGGTGCCATCCAACCCTCCCATCCTCCATCAGCCCCTTCTCTGGCCCTCAGTCTTTCCCAGCATCAGAATCTTCTCCAATGAGTCAGCTTTTCACATCAGGAGGCCAAAGGATTGGAGCTTCAGCTCTATCATCAGTCCAGCCCATACTTTCCTTAAGCTTTTCCAAACTTCACCCCTGCATCAAGTCAGCTTATCAGGGACCTGCACATCTGGCCATTGTTTGTTTGGGCCACTTGGTGGGTTAAAAATGGCTCCCTGTTCCTTGCCATTTCTGCCATCAAGCAGTGGAGTCAATTTCCCACTCCCTAGAATCTGCGCTATCCCAGTAATCTGGTTTGACCAGCAGACTGTGGAGAAAGTAGCACTGTGAAACTTCCAAGGCTGGACCTTGGAAAGTCTATGTATCTCAAAATGTCTGCAGCTTGCCCTTCACTGTTAGAATGGTTCTCTTGGCCCCCAGAAGCCATATTCTGAGAACTGGAGCATCCCAGTTGACAGCCCAGCTGAGCCCCCAGCTGACAGCCAGCACCATCAGCAGCCAAGTAAGGGAGCCCGGTGGGATGCTCACCTGGCCAAGCTTGTGGACGACGCAGCTCCAGCGGATGCGACTCCATCACTGCCCAGCTGAACCCGATCAGTCGGCAGACTCAGGAAAAATAATAAATTGTTGTGTCAAGCCACTAAGTTTGATGGATCTTAATGCAGTAGTGGGGCTTCCCTGGTGGCTCAGTTGTAAAGAATCCATCTGCCAGTGCCTCCCGATGCAGGAGCTGTGGGTTTGATCCCTGGGTCAGGACGATCCCCGGGAGAAGCAAGTGGCAACCCACTCCAATATCCTTGCGCTGGATATCCCATGGACAGAGGAGCCTGGTGGGCTACAGTCCATGGAGCTGACTTAGCAACTAAACAACAACAATCAGCAATAGGTACCTGAAACCACCCTCCACCCCTACAGTCTTCATGGTGTCTTTCACTAAAAGGTACTTTGGTACTGGGTCATCTACTTGCATTAAGCAACACGGTGTGAAAGTGCCATTCATAGAGAAGCCATTACTGTCTCCACCAGAGCTCTTCCAAGGACAAAGTTTGCATCAACATACACTACTGCTATGAGGCCCACAGCAGAAATTCTCAGGTGTCAGCCACAGGTGTTTGACCATCTGCTAAACAACTCACCTGTATTTATCTTACTGCTGCTGTGAACTTTATAACTGACCTTGTTTCTCTATTTGCTTTGTGCACTAGGAAGCTTGAAGCTAGTTTGTGAACCATCTCAGTCAGCGATGAACTAACCTTCCCCCTTCACTTTTTGCTACTTTAAATTTTTGTTTTCCTGTTTCCAACTATTTATTCCAACATTGTATAGTGCTTGCATTTTGGGAAGTTATATCAAATACTTTGTGGTCTGAGACAAAATATAAATAAATATGAAGAAAATACAGGTAAATAAACATCACAAGGTAAACTTCCAACTTTGCCATTCCTTGTTTTTCCGTAAATGTCATAGAGAGACTTTAACATAAGAATAGGGAAACTTAATTATGCCTTGTTCACCAGGAAGGACATAAAAAGGAATTCATGATCCTGTTTGTAAACTTGCTTTAAGATCATCATTCTCAAATTCTGATATGTTACTCTATAGGTTAAGAACTTTCGGTGATTCAAGAGGCAGTGGACAGAATGATGCCCCCAAGGGTGTTCACCTCCAAATCCCCTGCACCTCTGAGTATGTCAGGTTATACTGTGAAGGGAATTCAGGTGGAGGGTGGAATTGCTGTTGCTAATCATCTCATTGGAGAAGGAAATGGCAACCCACTCCAGTATCCTTGCCTGGAGAATCCCATGAACAGAGGAACCTAGCGGGCTACAGTCCATGGGGTCACAAAGAGTTGTCCACGACTGAGCAACTAAGCCCAATCATCTCATGTGAAAACGGGGAAACCATTCTGGATTACTTGGATAAGAGCAATATAATCCCAAGAGACCTTAAAACTAGAAAACAGAACTGGAGAGATGGCTTGAGGATGCTACCCTCAGTTGCTGGCTTTGAAGGTTCAGGAAGGGGCCAGGAGGAGAGTGGGCACCGCTAGTAGCTGGAAAAGGCAAGAAAACAAACTCCCCTTCTAGAGCCTCCAGAAGGAGTGTGCCCTGCCGCCGACCTTTGGTTTCAGCCAAAACCATTTCTGGCTTCTGACATCCAGAGACATAAGCTAAAAACTGTACTGTTTAAGCCACTAAAGCCATGGTAATCTGTTACAGCAGCCACAGAAAACTAACACACAAGATAACAGACAAGCCTGGGAATGCATCCAGGACTCTACAGCCTGGCTGCACTCTCCCATCTCATTCCAGCCATTCTTCCATCTCTAACCCCTTCCCCTCCCCATTCTCCTCCCACCTATCCCCATTCAGTCCTCCCTGGACCACTTGGCCTGGATTCCGCATGCTTCAGGCACTGGCACACATGTCCCCCACCTGCCACGTCCTGTCCCTCCCCCTCTTCTCACAACCTGTCTACCTGCTGAACTCTTCCTCACCCATCAAGACCCAGCTCAATGGTCACCTTCTCCCTGGAGCCCTCCTTGATTCCACCTGAGTCCTACCCACTGCTGCATGCCCCACAAAAAGGGCCTCTAGCTGAGAACACACGTGCTTTATGCTATGATGTCAGCACTGTAGGTTTTCTTTTCTCTAGCCCTACCCAGAACTGATACTTTGAAAACAAAGACAGTGTTTCAGTCACCTTTGCCCCCCTGGTGCCTGGCTCTTAGTAAATGCTGTTCTAATAGGATGGAATTGAACAAAACCACAAGGAGATGACCACATTGCCCAGGCTGGCAGCTCTTTCACCATCTGTAAAAACCCTGTGTCAACAAATTGGAGGCAGCACAGGGTCAGGAGGCTGGCTCTGCCAGCAGGGCCCCTGGACTCCCTCCAGCTCCACCGCCACCTGCCGCGTGGCCACGGGCAAGTTTCCGGATGTCTCTGCGAATCCCTTTCCTGACCCACAAAACTAGGAGTGGAATAGAAAGCCTCCACAATCCAGAGCTACCAGAATAAAGTGCAGGGACGAAGCACTCAATAAGCACTGTGTGTTATTATTTATTTACCACCCTTCAAAAAGAAGTCTCCATTCTTACACGAGTTCAGAAATGACACGGGAGTTCAGCTTCTGCTACCAGTAGGGGAAACTGCTTTGGCCACCATGAAGGGCCCCCTGATTGTGGCCCACGTGTGCCCGCGCTCTTTAGGCCTCTCCTGTCCCATCATACCTCCCTGTCTTCAGTCTCATCTTCACAAGTGGAGACTCAAGGAAGGCGATTCTTACAGCATCAGAGAGTGGCCAGCACACTGCTCTAGAAATGAAAAAGCCTCAAGGGCAACCTAAGTCCCAGATGAAATTTACAGGAAAGCCACCACGGAAATGTACTGACACGCACTCTGAGCCCACCCAGCCCCTGAGACGGATTCTGTGGGATCAACCAGCTCCCCCAAGACGTATGCACTGGTGGGACGCCTTAGGAGAGAGCCTGGATGGTGCTCCTCAAGTCTTTCCTTGTTGGATGTCTCCACAGGACTTCTGCAGGAATGCTTCATGAATCCCCAACTAAATGCTAGAGTATTTCCAGAGTGGAGACTCATGGAAGGCGATTCTTACAGTGTCAGAGCACAGCGTGGACGCACGTGTGTTTCCCTGCCCACACCCATTCCCCTCCTGCAGTAGCACCACACTTGGCCTTTGGAATGTCCCCCTCCAGCATAGTAGCGGTGATGCCAGGATCACCAGCTGAGCCCCTGCCCCAAGCCCCAGTGCCCAGCTACCGCTGCTCCTGGCAGAGGCCATCCGTTCACTGCCACCCCCCTAGTTCTACACAGCAGTCCCTGTGAAGCAGGGGTCTTCAGCTTTCCATCTATCTTTGTGCTGCCCACCACCCTCCCAGCAAATGCCTTTCTGGGTATCAAGCCAGCTGATGTTCGTTTCTGTTGCTTGCAAAGAAGCACCTGAACCCCTGCTCTGTCTGTGACCTGAACCCGAGCCGAGGACCCACGGGCAGGGATGTGACAGGTGTTTGCCAAGAGGGTTTCCTAGGCTGCCTCCAAAACAGGGATGAAAAAAAAAATCTGTATCATGTTCTAGGTTTCTGCAATAACAGCTATCAATATTCAAGCTGCTTCCGGGTGATTTAACATGAAAGAGCAGCCTTCGAAGGCAAAGCCCTGCCTCCTGTGAGTAGCATTTTAAGAGGATGAAAAGTGCCCAGGGAGCCTGAGTGACAGCAAGGGGCACTGTGCTGCACAGCTCGAGTGGCACCAGGAGAACCGCAGGCAACATAAGAAGCCAGGGGTTGTTCTCAGCGCCGCCCTGAGCCAGATCCCCCACAGGCAGGGGGCATACTGGAGACCCAGCAACCCCTTCAGGCTTTAGATATTATATCCGGCAGGCTGATACCTGCTTGGTGACTGCAGGACCCAGGATGGAAGCAACATTCAGGTCTAGAGAACCCAGCGGAAGTTATCCCTGCCCATGGGAACTGGAGCGGGAGGAGCTTCACGGACACTGGGATAAAACCAGAGTTGCCATAGAACCCAGCAATCCTAACTCCAGGGCATATGTCAGAAGAAAACTCTCATTCAAAAAGATTCATGCTAACCTGTGCTCACAGTGGCACCATTCACAACAGCCAAGACATGGAAACAAACTCAGTGTCCACCAACAGATGAATGGATAAAGAAGACATGGTACACAGATACAGTGGAATATTACTCAGTCATAAAAAAGAATGAAATAATGCCGTCTGCAGCAGCATGGATGGACCTAGAGATTATCACACTAAGTGAAGTAAGTCAGAAAAAGAATGACACATACCACACTCATGTGTGGCCTGTAAAATATGACATAAACGAACGTATCCAGGAAACGGAAACAGACTCACAGACACAGAAGACAGATTTGCGGCTGTCACGGGGGAGGGGCTGGGGGAGGGACAGACTGGGGGTCTGAGACCAGCAGAGGCACAGTATTATAGAGGATGGACAAACACCAGGGTCTCGTCGCATAGCACAGGGGACCATAGTCAATATTCCATGACTGACCACAATGGAAAAGAATATAACATAAAGAAGAACGTGTATATATATTACGTATATAACTGAATTACGTAATATATAGCGTGTGTGTGTGTGTGTGTGTGTGTGTGTGTGTGTGTGTTAGCTGCTCAGTCATGGCCAGCTCTTTGCAACCTCACAGACTGTAGCCCATCCAGCTTCTCTGTCCTTGGAATTCTCCAGGCAAGAATACTGGAGTGGGTAGCCATTCCCTTCTCCATTCTCCAGGGGAGCTTCTTGACTCAGAGGTTGAACCTGGGTTTCCTGCCCTGCAGGTGGATGCTTTACCATTTGGCCACCAGGGAAGCCCCATGCATATACATACTTTGGTATATACCAAAAACTAACCCAACATTGTAGATCAACTATACTTCAATTTAAAACAACACAACACCACCTATTTCAGTCCTTTTGGGTATATACCTAGGAGTAAAAAGAAGAGGTGGCAAGAATACAGAAAAACATACAAAAGAGGTCTTAATGACCCAGATTACTCCTTGGAAGAAAAGTTATGACCAATCTAGATAGCATATTCAAAAGCAGAGACATTACTTTGCCGACTAAGGTCCGTCTAGTCAAGGCTATGGTTTTTCCTGTGGTCATGTATGGATGTGAGAGTTGGACTGTGAAGAAGGCTGAGTGCCAAAGAATTGATGCTTTTCAACTGTGGTGTTGGAGAAGACTCTTGAGAGTCCCTTGGACTGCAAGGAGATCCAACCAGTCCATTATGAAGGAGATCAGCCCTGGGATTTCTTTGGAAGGAATGATGCTAAAGCTGAAACTCCAGTACTTTGGCCACCTGATGCGAAGAGTTGACTCATTGGAAAAGACTCTGATGCTGGGAGGGATTGGGGGCAAGAGGAGAAGGGGACAACCGAGGATGAGATGGCTGGATGGCATCACTGACTCGATGGACACGAGTCTGAGTGAACTCCAGGAGTTGGTGATGGACAGGGAGGCCTGGCGTGCTGCGATTCATGGGATTGCAAAGAGTCGGACATGACTGAGCGACTGAACTGAACTGAACTGAACTGAATAACCCAGATAACCACAATGATGTGATTACTCACCTAGAGCCAGGCATCCTGGAGTGTGAAGTCAAGTGGGCCTTAAGAAGTAAGAAACGAATCGCCAGTCGATATCTGATGCAGGATGCAGGATGTAGGATGCTTGGGACTGGTGCAAGGAGAGGACCCAGAGAGATGGTGGTGCAGGTATACTATATCTTTGTGTTTCCCCCCAGATTTGATTGAACTGTTAATCTGATTTGAAAGTTTGTACATACATTTTTCTAGTTTAATCAACTATGTGTATCTGCTTTATGTCCTTTGTATTAATAAATTGTGCTTTTTATATTAAATAAATAAATAAATGCAAAAAAAAAAAGAAGCATCACTACGAACAAAGCTAGTGGAGATAATAGAATTATAGCAAACTTATTTCAAATCCTAAAAGATGATACTGTTAAAGTGCTACACTCAATATACCAGCAAATTTGGAAAACTTGGCAATGGCCATAGGACTGGAAAAGGTCAGTTTTCATTCCAGTCCCAAAGAAAGGTAATGCCAAAGAATGCTCAACCTACCACACAATTGCACTCATCTCACACGCTTGCAAAGTAATGCTCAAAATTCTCCAAGCCAGGCTTCAACAGTACATGAATGCAGAACTTCCAGATGTTCAATCTGGATTTAGAAAAGGCAGAGTAATTAGAGATCAAATTGCCAACACTCATTGGATCAGAGAAAAAGCAAGAGAATTCCAGAAACACATCTACTTCTGCTTCATTGACTATGCTAAAGTCTTTGACTGTGTGGATCACAACAAACTGCGGAAAATTCTGAAAGAGATGGGCATACCACCTTACTTGCCTCCTGAGAAACCTGTATGCCGGTCAAGAAGCAATAGTTAGAACTGGACATGGAACATCAGATTGGTTCAAAATTGGAAAAGGAGTACGTCAAGGCTATATATTGTCACCCTGCTTAGTTAACTTATATGCCGAGTACATCTTATGAAGTGCCAGGCTGGATGAAGCAGAATCTGGAATCAAGTTGCCAGGAAAAACATGAATAACCTCAGATATGCAGATGACACCACCCTTATGACAGAAAGCTAAGAGGAACTAAAGAGCCTCTTGATGAAAGTGAAAAAGGAGAGTGAAAAAGCTGGCTTAAAACTCAACATTCAGAAAACTAAGATCATGGCATCTGGTTCCATCACTTCATGGCAAATAAATGTGAAAACAATAGAAACAGTGATAGACTTTATTTTCTTAGGTTCCAAAATCACTGCAAATGGTGACTAAAAGCTTGAACTTAATTTCTGTCTTAAATTTTATCCACCTGTGGCAGGAATGTAACTTTTTTATTGGCCACTTGGCATGAGGGATCAGGGCTCCCCAGTGAGGGCCTGAAACTCCACTCCTTGTACTAGAAGCACAGTCTTAACCACTGGACCACCAGGGAGGTCCTAGGAATGTAACTTTAGATTATTCAGGTTAAGCCCAGTTAATTCAGGCTCTTCCCTCCTCCTTCTTCCTTGGTCAGCCTCTAAATTCAGGGAGGGGGTTGTATTGTGTCAAGCACAGAAGGGGAAGGGGAAGGGGACTGCAGTGTCATCTGTCCAAGTGACAGCTGCCTTCATCCCCTCTAGTCACCAGTCATCGGCATCAGTTTCGGCTAGCATCTAGGAGACAGCCTCATGCCATCTGGTCAACTAGCAACATCAAAGAGGTCACGGTGAAGCCCTCCCACCCAGCCTCCAGGGCTCCTCGTTTCAACAGCTATCTTTGCTTACTTCTGCACTCTCCCCACGCCCCTCCAACCTTTGCCTGGTTTGCATGCGTTCGTGCCCATTCACTCAGTCGTGCCCTACTCTTTTCAACCCCAAGGACCATAGCCCCGCCAGGCTTCTCTGTCCATGGGATTCTCCAGGCAAGAATACTGGATGAGTTGCCATGTCCTCCTCCAGGGGTTCTTCCCAACCCGGGGATCGAACCTGAGTCTCCTGTGTCTCCCTGGATTGGCAGGTGGATTCTTTACCACTGAGCCAGTTGGGAAGCCCTTGCCAAGTTTAGCAAATAAAAATGCAGCATGCCCTGTTTTACCTGGCAACTCTTTCTTTCAGACACAGGCGACTGTAGACACCCTTGCCCAGTGCTTTGGGGCTGTGTAAGCCTCTGAATCTCTAGGATCTTCTCTGTCTAGGCCCCTGCCCACCGCACCTACCCTCCCTGGTTGCTGCCTGACACAGGGTGGGGGACCAGGATTTCTGCTTTCCTCAGCCCAACCAGGCAGTGGGGCTCAGCCCTCTGTCGCTCTAAGATGCCCATGCTTACTACTACTACTAAGTTTCTTCAGTCGTGTCCGACTCTGTGTGACCCCATAGACGGCAGCCCACCAGGCTCCCCTGTCCCTGGGATTCTCCAGGCAAGAACACTGGAGTGGGTTGCCATTTTCTTCTCCAATGCATGAAAGTAAAAAGTGAAAGTGAAGTTGCTCAGTTGTGTCCAACTGTTAGCGACCCCATGGACTGCAGCCTACCAGGCTCCTCCATCCATGGGATTTTCCAGGCAAGAGTACTAGAGTGGGGTGCCATTGCCTTCTCCAATGCCCATGCTTACTTTGAGGTTTTTATCATCTCTCTTCCTTGGGGATACTCATCAAACTCCTTGGAGTAGAGAGAGGGTATGGAACAAGTCCCTTTTCAGACCCTCATGCAAGTATCTAACTCAGGTTTTCCCTCTAACCCTCTCCAGCAAGAACCCAAGAAAATTTTTTCTTCTCTAGAGCACAAAAATTGCTTCCTTAAGTCTTCTCCTAAGTCTTACCTTCTTATACCTAGACCTCAGCTTCTGAAATAAAAGCTTAAATTTGCTTCTCTTCATTTTCTTTGAACTTTGGCTAACCTTACCAACACCGCCCTAGAGGCAACATGTTTAAGGGGAATAGAAAAAAACTAGGGGGTGAAATAGATTAGCAGTTCAAAATATTATTGAGACATTCATGTCCAGATGGGCTGGAATCACTGATAACTGACCAGTGCTCCCATCTGAGACAGCAGCAACAGCTTACAGTATAGAAACAGCCTGTGTTAATCCAGGCTCTCCAAGAAGACATCAAGATGACATTGACTGTGCAGTGACTTTATTAGGGGGAAAAAGTGCCCTGTGAGAGCAAATGAGAGGGAGCTGGGAAAACCCATCAGATCATGATGCAAGTCTTATGACAAGTGAAGGAGAAAAGGAGGGAAGGAGAGGGTCCAAGCTGTGGTGCAATCTGAGGAATGTTGGGCAAGGCCCCCAGGAGGCCCTCAAGCCAAAGTCAACAGGTACAGGAGTCCTGTGTCTCCCAGGACTGGGTCTACCTTAACATACAAGGCACCTTCAGTCACTGACTGAGAGCAACTCATGACAATGCGGCCTTAATACAAACGCCGAGATGGATCTCAGAGCATGGCCGCTGGGATTCTTGATCACTTGTGCTCCAATAATTGAAGGTTGTGAGGATCTACTTTTTAGAAGCAGTAGAAAGGCGCTGAGGCAGTGAGAATTAAAGGGGCTAAGATTCCAGAGAAGGAAAATTTTTAGGCAGGAAAACTGGCTGTCACAGGCTGCTGTAACTTTCAGGACAGTTTCCAATTCTAGGGATGGAAAGACGCTAAAAATATCATAACGCCCAGTGAAAAACTAGGTGAAGGGGGCTGCCTGGAGACAAGCAATCCCGACATAGTTCCGGTGGACCCTGGAAGTCCTCAAGAGCAATGTTTCCTCTCAATAAAGCCGAATTCTGAGGCTATGCAGAATGGAAGCTAAAAATTTAGGTATAAGCCTCTGAAAAGTAGAATCTCAAGAGACAAAGATTTGCATTTAGGGCCCTCCAAGAAAAGAAGGCTTGTACACTTAACTTCGATTTTAGCAGAAAAGGCATGGAGATTCGGAGATGATCATAACTGGAGCCTTTAGCTGCTCAGTTAAGCCCTGACTACACTGGGTTGATCAGCCATGCTCCCTGATTCCAGTGGGGCTTACCTGGTGGCTCCAATAGAAAAGAATCTGCCGGCAATGCAGGAGACCCAGGTTCAACCCCTGGGTCAGGAAGATCCCCTGGAGAAGGGAGCGGCTACCCACCCCGGTATTCTTGCCTAGAGAATTCCAAGGACAGAGGAGCCTGGCGGGCTACAGTCCACAGGGTTGGACATGACTGAGTGACTAACACTTGCCCTGATCCCAACAGAGAAAAGGGGTAAGTCCCATCTAGAAGAGAGAAAAAGCCATTAATCAACTACTGGGTGCTCCAAGGGACAAAACCACATGACCAAATAAGAGGGGGAAAGTTAAACAATACAAACATGCCCGAAAAGACCCAAATTTAACACTAGCTGACAAACTAAACTGTAATCGTGATTAGCATGTTTGAGTAATGACATGCGCATGCTAGACTGCTAAGCTGTGTCTGACTCTCTGTGACTGCATGGACTGTAACCCGCTAGGCTCCTCCGTCCCTGGGATTCTCCAGACAAGATTAATGGAGTGGGTTGCCATGCCCTTCTCCAGGGGATCTTCCTGATCCAGGGATTGAACTCAAGTCTCTTTAAGTCTCCTGCACTGGCAGGTGGGTTCTTTACCACTAGCACCACCTCAGAAGCCCCGGGTAGATTATTTTAACATAGAACTATTATCTATGAAAAATTAAATGGACATTCTCTAATGGCAATAGATAATACTTGAAATTAGGAACTCATTAATTGAATTTAACATAGTAGAATACAGGATTGTTGATCTATATCGGAAGACAGAGTCATAGAAAATATACAGCAGAAACATGGAAAGGGAAAAAGGAGAGAAGAAAAGAAGAAAGGGACATGTAACAGTTAGGTGGGCCACAGCCAGAACATCTAACACATACTTATGCACATATATATAACATTTAACTGGTGGTCTGGACAGAGAAAAGTAATGAGACAGAAGCAGCATTTGAATGCATGATGGAACAGAACTTTTTTAAACTGATGAAAGCTTAATTCATATATACAAGATGTTCTATGAAGTATAAAGATAGCCAGGTGGTGAAGTCGCTCAGTCGTGTCCGACTCTTTGTGATCCTGTGAACCAGGCTCCTCCGTCCATGGGATTCTCCAGGCAAGAGTACTAGAGTGGGTTGCCATTTCCTTCTCCAGGGGATCTTCCCGACCCAGGGATCGAACCCAGGTCTCCCGCATCGTAGGCAGACGCTTTAACCTCTGAGCCACCAGGGAAGCCCCTAAAGATAGCCATAACAATGTATATTATGGTAACACTAAAAAAGATTTAAAATATAGAGAAAATCATTCAAGTAGTTGAGAGGGAAAAAAATTGTCTTTAAAAGACCAACAAAAAATCTAATAGCTGAGTTATCAAAAGAAACTGTGGAGTCTAGTGCCAATGAAAAGAAAAACCTGAATGTTCTTCAAGAAAATACTGCCAACATAGAATCTAAATCTCAGCAAAAGAGAAAAATCCTTCACAGATAAAGGTGACATGAAGACATTTTAGACAAATAAAATCCAAGAAAATTTGTTGTCAAAATTCATTTAAAAAATTAAGGAGTTTTCTTGGCAGTCCTAGCCACAGCAGCCAGACAAGAAAAAAGAATCCAAATTGGAAAAGCACTAAGACAGTCACTGTTTCCATATAGAAAATCCTAAAGATGCCACCAAGAAATTATTAGACTAGTAAATGAATTCAGTAAAGTTGCAGGATACAAAATTAATACACAGATATCTGTTGCATTTCTATACACTAGCAATGAACCAATGAACTATCAGGAAGAGAAATTAAGAAAACAACCCTGTTTACAAGTGCATCAAAAAGAATAAAGCACCTCAGAATAAATCGAACTATGAAAGTAAAAGAACTGTTCTCAGAAAACCATAAAACAGTGAGTGATAAAAGAAAATGAAATTGACACAAACAAATGGAAAGCTATACCATGCTCATGGATTGGAAGAATTAATATTGTTAAAATGACCATACTACCAAAGGTAATGTACAGATTCAATGTGATTCAAGTTTTTCACAGAACTAGAACAAAAAATTTTTTAATTTGTATGGAAACACAACAGAGCCTGAATAGCCAAAACAATCTCAAGAAAGCAGAACAAAGCTGGAGATATCATGCTACTTGATTTCATACTATACTACAAAGCTACAGTAATCATAAACAGTATGGAACTGGCGGAAAAACAAACACTTAGATCAATGGAACAGAATAGAGCACCCAGAAATAAACTCATATAGCCATGACAGAGGAGGCAAGAATAAGCAATAAAGAAAGACTGCTTCTTCAAAAAATGGTGTTGGAAACACTGGACAGCTACACGCAAAAGAATTAAACTGAACCACTTCTCACACCATATACAAAAACAAACTCAAAATGGATTAAAGACTTAAATGTAAAACTCAGTCCCAGAATCTGTAATGTTTGGTTTTAATTGTGGTGCTAGAGAAGACTCTTGAGAGTCCCTTGGACTGCAAGGAGATCCAACCAGTTAATCCTAAAGGAAATCAACTCGGAATATTCATTGGAAGGAGTGGTGCTGAAGGTAAAGCTCCAGTACTTTGGCCCCCTGACTCAAAGGGCCCACTTACTGGAGAAGACCCTGATGCTGGGAAAGACTGAGGGCAGGAAGAGAAGTGGAAGACAGAGGGTGAGATGGTTGGATTTGCATCACTGGCTCAATGAACATAAGTGAAATTGCTCGGTTGTGTCCAACTCTTTGTGACCCCATGGACTGTAGCCTACCAGGTTCCTCTGTCCATGGGATTTTCCAGGCAAGAATACTGGAATGGGTTGCCATTTCCTTCTCCAGGAGATCTTCCCAACCCAGGGATTAAACCTGGGTCTCCTGCATTGTAGGCAGCAGCTTTACTGTCTCAGCCAAAGTTTGAGCAAATTCTGGGAGATAGTAAAGGAAAGGGAACCCTGGTGCACTGCAGTTCATGGGGTTGCAAAGAGTCGAACATGACTTAGTGGCTAAACAACAACAATACACCTAGAAATGTATAGGATTCTTTTTTACATAAATACTGTTTGGCTGCAACCTGCCTTTTTTTTTCCTCTTGACAACATGACTTGGAGATCTTCCCATGTCAGTTTTTCTACACTAGGTTCTAAGTGCAGCCACATAGTCAAAAGTTGTACACATCTTAATTCTAAAGACAGTATTAACCTGACCTCTCAACATCCCAGAGATCTAAAGCGTGCCAGTCTGATAAGCCAAACGTTCTATGCCTCAGTTTCCAAAATTGTAAACAGGTAATTAGTAATCTATCCCGTGCTACCTCCCGGGGCACTTGTGAAAACCACATCAGAGCCAATGTGTATTCACACTACAAAATGTGCAAAGGTTGGGGATGACCCAACAAGGGCTTCAAGGTAGCTGGTGGCCTCCCAGCTGAGCCAGGCTGGCAGGAGCTACAGCCACCCCCATCTCACTGCTGACGCCTAGAAATACTGTTTGTCACTGGCGTTGTTTAATGAGCACCAAACCTCCTCAATTGCACAGAGAACAAGCACGGGCTCTGTCAGGAATACAAATTGCACGCTTCCTTAATATATTCAGAGCATGTATGCTTGGCATTAATTTAAAATCATCCATTGCTCTTCTTATCAGGGTAGAGGACACTGGTGCATTTTAGTGTTATCTTGAAGTTAATTTGAGGCTTTAAATATTTAAGTGTTTGATAACTTGTAGTCTGGATGGATGAAACACTGAGCACCATAGACTGTATTTATTTATCTGCCGGTGAGATACGGAACGCCTTCCCCTCTTGAAATAACACTGACTCTTAAATAGGTCCCTTTAAAAATTCATTTTCCAGCTATTGATTCTTTCAATAAAGATGCTCTCTCTTATAGGTAAGGAAATAACTTCTGAATAACTTCTTATTCTATGGACTATTTGGGTTAGAGTACACGCTGGGTGAGCTATGCACCTGGGCAAGGAAGTACATTTTTAATATGAACTATGACTGTCTTAGAAGCCAGCCTTGTGACCCTGCAGCTGCCCCAAGGCAGCACACGCCTCACCCCACCCAGCATTACCGTCACACCTACAAAATGCGCCGGGGAGCTGCTCCTTCAGATAGCAGGCATGTCTTTTGCTGTTTCCTAGGAAGAATGATGATTTTCATGGAACACATAGGTACCCTTTGTGCAACTCATCCATCCATCCATCCATCCATTTATCAAGGAAGGCTATCAGCTGAGTTGATAGGAAGATAGGAAGGATAAAGGCCTCCCAACCCAGGTTCGACCCCAGTTCTATGTTTACCAAATATTTGACCTTGGGCAATACTCTCCTCCACTTAAAGCAAAATAGGGATTTTTTTTTTTAGGCATCCTCTTCTGACATTGTCTAAAGATGAATCACATAACGCACAGAGGCACTGGGCACACAGCCAGGTACAAAGAAGTGAACCCAGGGAACGCCGCGCCCTGCTGCTTATGCTCCGAGCTGTGTGCAGAGTCTGGGCAAAGCCCACTGGAGCTGCCAAGATGGAGGCGGAGAAACCTGCACCCACACCTTGAAGGTCCGTGTAGCCACAGCTGTGGTTTCTCCAGCAGTCATGTACGGATGTGAGAGCTGGACCATAAAGAAGGCTGAGAGCCAAAAAATTGATGCTTTCCAACTGTGGTACTGGAGAAGACTCTTGAGGGTCCCTTGAACTGCAAGGAGATGAAACCAGTCAACCCTAAAGGAAATCAACCCTAAATATTCACTGGAAGGACTGATGCTGAAGCTGAAGCTCCAACACTTTGGCCACCTGATGCAAAGAGTGGACTCATTAAAAAAAAAGACTCTGATGCTGGGGAAGATTGAGGGTGGGAGGAGAAGGGGGTGGCAGAGGATGAGATGGTTGGATGGTATCGCTGACCCAATGGACACGAGTCTGAGCAAACTCTGGGAGATAGTGAAGTGCTGCAGTCCATGGGGCTGCAAGAGTTGGATACGACTGAGCAACTGAACAGCACCACCACCACCTCGGAGCTCAGACAATATGTAAAATGTGATAAACCACAACAGTCTGCAGAGGAGGAGTTCCAGAAACTAGACTGGCATTTGGAAATACCAGCATCTAGGGACGCACTATATGGAGAGAAAAAAACACCAGAAGTTGGGATTCTGGAAAAACCCACTGGAGGCTTCTGGGGAACAGAAATTACTTTCGTGTGGAACAGAGATTCGTGGAAAGGAGTCCGTGGTTTTGACACATGCTGCTGCTGCTAAGTCACTTCAGTCGTGTCCCATTCTGTGCAACCCCATAGACGGCAGCCCGCCAGGCTCCCCCGTCCCTGAGAGTCTCCAGGCAAGAACACTGGAGTGGGTTGCCATTTCCTTCTCCAATGCATGAAAGTGAAAAGTGAAAGTCAAGTCGCTCAGTTGTGTCCAACTCTGTGCAACCCCATAGACAGCAGCCCACCAGGCTCCTCCATCCATGAGCAGGCACCATTTTAGCCATGTCCATGAACACTGCCCCATTCCATGGAAAGACGGACTGGGACAAGGGAGGGAAGCACCGTGAATGTCCACTGAGATGTGAGGACTTGATTTGGTTGGAAAGGGGGCTGCCGATCATTGTTGAGCGGAGTAGGGCAGTGACGTAATCGGAGCTGGGCGCCAGAAAGGGCAATCTGGCAGCAGGATGAAAAGCAGGTGAGAAAGGAAAAGTCTGGAAGCAGGGAGGCCAGGTGCAGCCTCGAAGGAGTGCTCAGCAATGCCTGATTGGCGGAGGCTGGCTCAGTAAGTCCTCACCTCTCACTCCTCCACCTGCTGCAGCGTCCCTGCTGCTGCTGCTGCTGCCGCCGAGTCGCTTCCGTCGTGTCCGACTCTGTGCGACCCCATCGACAGCAGCCCACCAGGCTCCCCCGTCCCTGGGAGTCTCCAGGCAAGAACACTGGAGTGGGTTGTCATTTCCTTCTCCAATGCAGGAAAGTGAAAAGTGAAAGTGAAGTTGCTCAGTCGTGTCCAACTCTTCGCGACCCCATGGACTGCAGCCCACCATGCTCCTCCGTCCATGGGATTTCCCAGGCAAGAGTACTGGAGTGGGGGGCCATCACCTGCTCCAAAACTGCAGCACCCCAGCAGCTTTCAAACATACTAGAATTTCCAGTCTCGGCAGGTGGCAGTAGGGGGACGCCCAGGGGGCTCAAAAGAAACACTTTTAAAGATCAATTAGACAACAAACAACTTTTTTTAAAAATATGAAGATGTACCTTTCTGCTGGGAAACCTAACATCAAGGATTCAGTTTAAAGGCAACAACATCACCTGTCCTGATGCTGTTGTGATTTGAACACGATTGTAATTTTGTTTGTATTTAATGAATCGTTTGGTTTGGCTTTAATTGGCAGAAAGACCTACCAGCCTAGGACTTTATGCTTCAGTCTATGTTGTTATATACCTTGTGCGATGATAATAAAACAGTTTACATTATCAAGCTCCCCCTTGGTCCTATCAAGTCTGCAGCCATCCCTCTGTTGGACTTTACAAGGAATGGCCACAAGTATCTGACCAGCACAGTGCAGCTCCCCACCTGTAATTTCCCATGCTGGTCATTCCAGTGGAGCTTTCACTGCCAGGCTCTCCCCAAGTGGCCTCCAGGACCCTCCACCCCTTGCTCGCGCTCGTCTCTGCCCTCATCTTCTTTGACCGTCAGCAGCTTTTGACTGCGCGTGAGTTCTGCTTACCCTCTGCGTCCTTTCTCTCTCCTTTCTCACCACTGCTCCTTCTGAGGAATCGTGCCGGCTCCTCTGCGTTCTCCTGACCACTCAGTCCTCCAGCACCTTCTCCAGCTCCACTGTCTCTCTGAGGATATCCATCACGGGCTATTAGCTCTCACCTTTACAGTCTAGTCCAGACTTCTGCCCGGGTCTCCAGAAACTCCTCCCACTTGCATGTATCATGCGCCTCTTGAACTCAACATACCCAAAAGGGAACGCCTGATTTCCTCCCCTAAATCTATTCTTCCTAAAATGTTCACAGCCCTAGTAAATAGCAACACCGTATCAAAGTCTTGGAATCATTCCTGTCTCCTCTTTCTCTACCAACCCACATCTAAGTAATCAGCAGATTCCATCCGAAGTCACTCAGGAGCCAATCACTGCTCACTCTCTTCTGGGTTGGTCACCAGCATCACCGTCCTGGATTACTGTGATAGCCTGCTCCTCCCCCTGGCTTCTGTCCTTGACCTTCCTATAACCTCTTATCAACACTTCAAGTGTAAGTTAGACCAAGTCACACACCTCTGCAGTTAAAACCTTTCAAAGTCTTTTGGGGGAAAAGTCCTTACACCAGCACTATGTGACCTGCCTTGCCTGCCTCTTGAGGTTCATCTACTTCTCTCCCCTTTGCTTCTTCCACTCCAACCACATGGTCTTTCTAGTTGCCCCAGGACCACACCAGGGACATCATCCGCCTCCATGGTGTGCTAGGGCCAACTCACACCCACTGGACCTGGCTCATGGGCGACGAGTATGAGTGTCCCTTCCCGACTTCACATTCAGTGACATCATTTGGTGGCTTAATATCAGCTATGGTGGGTGTGTTTAAACAACAAAAATCAGCCAGTGTTGCAGATAAAATCTCATTGTTTCTTCAGAGAGCTGATGACTCACAGCACACCGTTGCTATACCTAGAACAACCTGCCCTGATTTATCTCCCTACCCTCTTTGCTTCCTTCATGTCTCTGCTCAAATGCATCCCTGATCACACTATAGAAGATAGTATCCCCTACCCACACACTCCTCTCACACAAACCCTGTTGTTCTCCACCCGACTTGCTATGTATTTAACAGTTTGCATTTTCATTCTTTATCTCCAGCACCAGGAACAGTGCCTGCCTGGCATGTAGAAGGCATTCAATAAATATTTATTGAATGAATGTATAAATTCATTATACTAATTATTCCATGTATTGATAAAATTTTCTGTAATTATTCAATACATTGAAACAGAGTTCTAACAACTGGACTGCCAGGGACTTCCTGAAAGAGCAAGTTGCTAAACGTGTTGTAAAATAAAGCATGTGCACATATGTACATACGCATACACAAATATGCATATATTTTATTTCATAACACATTTAGTAACTTGCTCTTTAAAGAATTCCCTGGTGGACAAGTGGTTACACATATGTATATACAATATGGAGCTTCCCTGGTGGCTCAGATGGTAAAGAATCTGCCTGCAATGCAGGAGATCCAGGTTCCATCCCTGGGTTGGGAAGATCACTTGGAGAAGGGAATGGCTACCCACTCCAGTATTCTTGCCTGGAGAATTCCATGGACAGAGGAGACTAGCCGGCTACAGTCTATGGGGTCGCAAAAGAGTCAGAGACAACCGAGAGACCAACACTCTCACTTTCAAGTATGCAGACGGTTCACTTACTTCAGCTGCTCAGCCGTGTCCAACTCTGCAATGCCACGGACGCATGCTGCAACCACCGAAGCTCGCTCAAACTCACGTCGAGACGGGGATGCCATCCAACCATCTCATCCTCTGTCGTCCCCTTCTCCACTTGCCTTCAATCTTTCCCAGGATCAGGGTCTTTTCCAATGAGTCAGTTCTTCGAATCAGGTGGCCAAAGTATTGGAGTTTCAACTTCAGCATCAGTCCTTCCAATGAATATTCATGATTGATTTCCTTTAGGATTGATTAGTTTGATCTCCTTGCAGTCCAAAGGACTCTCAAGAGTCTTTTCCAACACCACAGTTCAAAAGCATCAAATATATGTATATACATATACAAATTTATATATCATATATAAATATATTTATAAAAATGTCACAAAAATTATGGAACTCTTCCACACTAGTTAATTTATGTACAGTACTTTCAGAATGTGACTTTTTAAATAATTAGCATTCACAAATCAACTATACTTTAATAAAATTTTAAAAATAAAACTAAAACAATGACCTTGTGTCATTTTTGATACATCTCAAATCTGGCAAAGCAAAGCATGAAAATCCTCTGGGGTATGAGCTCCATGAAGAGCATACCTTCACTGAAGAGCACTCCATTCACGGCATACCTTTATCGTCTAGACACTTCCTGGCAAACAGGAGGTGCGCAAAGATGCTAAAGAATGGTCGAGTTCAAGCGAGAGCTGACAGAAGCCCGAACCCAGAAGCAGGGATGAGGGGAGGGTCGTGTGATGGCTAAACGAGCAGCGCCAGGAGCACATGAACCAGCACCCGGGGCTTCAGGGGCCAGTGAACAGGAAGTGACAGAGGTATCACCATTTATTCACTCACATTGCCCAAGTGCCAACTTTGTGCCAAGTAGCACACTGACATCTGGGAACAAAGAGATGAACAATGGTGGTCTACCAGACCCTAAGGGCTTCAGCACCAGGAGCTAGGGGGTGAACCGGGCTTGGGAGAGAAAGCAGGAAGCCCCCCGAAGGAGTGTTGCCCCTGCAGAGACGCCCCAAGCCGCAAACCTGAGAAGGCAGCTAGCACTCAGCGCTGGGCTCTATATGTTTGGCCTCAAGTGCCCGCCTAGTTTGGGGCCCTTACTCACCAGGATTTACTGCCTAGACTCAACAGTGACAAACCAACCACCATGGTGAACCCCAATTTAGGGTGCAAGACCATTAACTTGGAAATGCCTCTCCTACCAATCCGGTAATATGGCATGAGAAACGGACAGAATTAGACCTAAACGATGATGCCTTTCTTCTTGGGAAACCAAACTTGCCCTTGGTCCGTAATGATACCCTATTACACACACCATTATCTACATGTTCAGTCTAAGAGACATTTATCTTCTATTTTAAGGAATTGTGATAACTCGTTATGGAAAAGAAAAAAAGAGATCAGCCACACTTCATTACGTGTTTTCCTTCAATTAGGTAGAAATCTCAGTGGATTATATTCAAAAAGACACCAGTTTTTCCTCTGACCCAGATTTTCACTGGGGGTTCTCAATAGCAGGCAGTGGATACTGAGGCAAAGTCAATGATATATGGTAAGCAAGCATATGCATTACTGCATTTTCAATTTTTGCCAAGTCAACTGCTTCAGTCATAGAAACTAGATAGAAATAAATAACTTCCCTCTACTGTTTCTAATGATTTTCACTCTAGAAATATGATGGACATGATGGAAAAAGTCTTAAGATTGGTATAACAAGCTTGCTTCTGCAGCTAAGCAGGAAATTTGACCTCTATTACTTTTTTCATCTGCAAAAATGGTTAGATTGATAATCACTTCAAAATGCTGTCGTGAAGGTTAATAATGCACTTCACAAAGTCATTATAACAGATTCTAGCAAGAGCAATTATTACTGTATTCACTCGTTAAGTAAAAGAGTTTAAGTTGTATAGACATATTATTAAAAATAATTGCGTCTTAAGCTTGTGTAACTACTAATTATGTACATTTTCCTGCAACTCCTGCTAAATAACTAGCTGGTTTAAAAAAAAAAAAATCTACCATGCAAATCATATTTATTTTCCCAAATGGCCATAGCCATCATGATCACTTCTGCTCCCCTAAGTTTTATAAGTCCCTCCTTCCACTGTGGTAACATCCCTTATATGACCCTTACATTTAACATAAGCAAGGTCAATTTTCAGGTATTTGGTGTTCTTTTGGTAAAAGACAGGGCTTCCCCGGTGGCTCAGGAGTAAAGAATTAGCCAGCAGTGCAAGAGCCACAGGAGACATAGGTTTTTTCCCTGGGCTGGAAAGACACCCTGGAAGAGGAACCACTCCAGTGTTCTAGCCTGGAGAATCCCATGGCCACAGAAGCCTGGTGGGCTCCAGTCCACAGAATCGCAAAAGGCCAGACACAAATAAAGCAATTCAACACACGTGGGGAAAGACTGCATAAATAAAAGGGAAAGACAAGAACTTAGCCAGCAAAAGTACAGAAGTTTCCTCATGAACCAAGTCTCCATGGGTTATCTGGTGAGTAACTGAAGCTGGTTTAAGAACCTGGATGCCATGGAAGCAAGTTTTTTTTCACCTGGAGCCAAAGATTTCCATTATTCAATTTTGTCTGAAAGCAGAGTTGTTGCTGTTCAGTTGCTAAGGCATGTCTGACTTTTTGCGATCCCAGGGACTGCAGCATGCCAGGCTCCTCTGTCCTTTACCATCTCCCAGAGTTTGCTCAGATTCATGTCTGTTGAGTTGATGAAGCCATGCAACCATCTCATCCTCTGCCGCTCTCTTCTCCTTTTGCCTTCCATTTTTCCCAGCCTCAGGTTCTTTTCCGATGAGTCACCTCTTTGCATCAGGTGGCCGAAGTATTGGAACTTCAGCTTCAGCATCAGTGCTTCTGATGAATAATCAAGGTTGATTTCCTTTAGGATGGACTGGTTTGATCTTTCTGCAGTCCAAGGGACTCTCGAGAGTCTTCTCCAGCACCACAATTCAAAAGCATCACTTCTTTGGTGCTCAGCCTTCTTTCAAGCAGAGCAGCCCAAAGTTGATAAAGCAGGCAGGAACACGGAGTGAAGACCCTTTGGGCCACATCACGTTGTCAGGGCTGGAAGGGTGGGGTGGTGGCAGAGGGTTCTGAGGCTTTGGCCCTTTTGGCAACTTACATCCCATTCAATTTTTCACAAGAATGAGCATGGAGCCACACACAAACATCAGCCTTGTTGTCTCCCTGATTAATTTCTCCTGCACTTACCCTCCTTCGCTCTTCGGCTCTCCTCCCTTCAAAATATCTCTCCTCCAGCATCCCCGTGGTTCTGAGAAGAATCAGAGGCTGGTGGGGAGGGAGTCATAGGAGGAAGGGCAAATGCCCTTGAGTTGTTCCCATCATCCCGACATCTCTATTCCATCATCTTAGTTAGCTTCAGATTTTATCCACCTTCCCACTGAGATCTCAGCCTGCACTTCAGAGTTTTTCTTCTGAAAAGATCGCAGGGCGTTTGTGTTTTAAGCAAAACATTCATCTTTAAAAGTGACCCTCTTGTCTGTGGCCTTCATATTAAATGAAGGTCAGGATTAAAATTCAACCCTTTCTGCCGGCACTTTCCTTAATGAGAAAACCAAACTCGGGTCTGAAGTAGATTAAGTAACTCGTTTGGATGTCACTCGAGGCGACGCTGAAACATGAGGCATCACGAGAAGCAAGCACGCGTGTTTCGCCATTTAAACGTCTTGAGGGTTCAAATCACTTAGCGTTTGGTAACACGTTGTCCCTGAGGATCTGCCCCAGACTGAAGCTGAACACCTCAGAACCGTTTATTTCTTTTTCCATCACCCCTACAACATGCAGAATCCCAGGATGTGAGGCCTTTGGAAATATCCACAAATTCCCAAGCTTTCACTGCTTGAGAATCGTCTGGGGTGTTTGTTCCCATGCATCTTCCCAGGCTGCTCTGCCAGAATGCGTCCTCATGAGGTTTGGGGGCAGGAGGAGAGTCTCTGAATTTAAATATTTAACAGGTTCTGCATGTCATATTGATACAAGCAGCCCATGGAAAACACTTCAAAAATACTGACTAATATGGTGGCATTTTCCACTGAGGGTGCTCTTCACTCACCCTGCAGCCTTTGACATGATCAAAGAAACACTCCACACTTGCGATAGATTTATGAAGAAAACAAACCCAGCAGAAAGGGGACTCAATAGTATCAGCCTCTTCCAGGTCTCACATGTGACTATTATCTGGCCTGACTCATATTTCATTACATGGGACTTGACATACGAGATTAATATCATACACAGTTATTTCATCCACACACAAACTCCCTGCCGGCACTTCAGAACAGAAGTGAACTAATTTTAGTAAATCATTCGTGGTGACTTAAGGAGACTTGGGCTGTTCAAGGAAGTCTAAGAAAGGGTAATACACAGCAGCTTCAAAATACAGTCCAGGTGAAGCTGAATTTTGGGAACATCTTCAACCCTGTGGGTTCATGACTCAAAAACGGGGAAACTTCTTGCATAGGAGCTGGAACATCTCCCAAGTGGGCAGAGATCAGCCACGAACTCAAACACTGAACCTCTGACACAAATGATAATTTCAGTCTGAAATATATTGCATTCAACAAAGCTTTGACTGTGATTTACCTTTGTTAGTGTTTCTTGAGCATCATGTTATTGGAATATATTCTTGTTAGTGACTCAGAGGGGCCTGTACTCAAATCTCTGCCTTGTCACACTGCCTCACTCATGATTCAATCGTGAGCCTTTAGATTTGTTTCCCAGAGTGGCTCCTGCTCTTGACGCTTCCTAAAAGAAAGGGAATGTCCATGTGGGATGGTTGGTTGCAATTCAGGAAAGGTGTGCAGTTTTGAAAAGCCCATCAAGTTGCTCCCTGCTTGGAAGCTCCCTGGTGTTCCTGTGTGTGCGTACTCGGTCACTCCGTGGTGTCCAATTCTGCGACCATGCACTATAGTCCACCAGGCGCCTCTGTCCGTGGAATTTCCCAGGCAAGAACATCGAGCGAGTTGCTATTTCCTACTCCAGGGGACCTTTCCGAGCCAGATGCATCTCTTGCATCTCCTGTGTTGGCAGGCAGATTCTTTACCACAGAGCCACGTGGGAAGCCCAGGTGTTATTGACAAAGGATCTAAAAGAAGAAATTAACATCTTGGCTCTTAACCTGCTGTATCTCAAGATGCACAGACACAGAACTGGCTCCTGCTACCGTTGCTGTTTTGTGCACACACACTTTCTCTCTCAAGAAGGAATCCCTACTGCTCTTTTTGAATGCCAGGACCACCTTGATCTGGGGCTCCATGAATTCTTGTTCCTCTTATGAGGATGACAATCATCCTTTAAACAACACGCCAGGAGATCAAAGATCTGTGTAGCACTTCACTAAAATCAGAGTGTCAACTCCTGGGGGCATGACATACACTTCTCATAATTCCTACTGACAATACTCTCACTAGATGGTTTTGTCCTTGCAATCCTGGTGGGTGTGCTAGACGAGACGCTCCTGCAAGCAGGATGGAAGGGCCATACACCATCTGCTCAATGGAAACAACCCCCATTAAAGGCACGGAGCTTGAATGCATTTGTCTGCAAGCCGAACCTCTCCGAGTGGCATTTCACTACACCAGCGTTAATCCTACTTACATAATCAACTGTTTGGGACTTTCTAGAGACAGTGTGATTTAGCAAGAAGCTGTTCTTGTTCTGGGTATTAAATGGGATCCCAGGATAAGGGTCCCGTTGGCGTCAACTTTGGGTTGGCACGCAAGAGCTCCTCCTGCAGCTAAAGGGTCTTCGAAACCAGTGCTCAGGCAGCAGTGAACCGAGGTGATTCGCCTGGTTTCCAGGCACACACTCCAAGGTTAGAAGGAAAAGGAGTAAGGAAACGAGGGAAGCTGGACTGTTTGGGATGGTAGTAAACTTGGAGGGGCTGCTACGTCAAAAAGGACCTGCAGATACAGAGCTCCATCTAATGCTGCAGGCACGGTGGCAGCCCCAAGCCACCAGACCCCCTGTGGCTTGCTTTTTTTGAGAAGCCAGATGATTGTTTTTAAGGTGAAAGCCACTGATTTTTTTCTTAATCGACTTAATGCACACATATAATGAAAAATCAAAGGCTTAGAAAGCATGGAGATGATAAAAAGATCCGTTTCCAGGGGTTGAGAGGAGGTGGAGGGAATGAACAGGCAGAGCTCAGAGGACTTTCAGGGAGTGAAACGCTTTGGATGATATTACAGTGGTGGGCACATGTCATGATACGTTTGTCCGAAGGTAAGCCACCAGGACTGAGCCCTAATGTAAACCACCTCTGGGTGGTGACGCGTCAAGGCGTGTTCGTCACTTGTAACTAAAGGACCATCTTGTGGGGATGTTGAAGGGAGGGAGGCTGTGCGTTTGTGGGGGGAGGTAGACAGGAAACCTCTGTACCTTCCCCTTGGGCACAGTTTTGCTGTGAACCCAAAGGCTCTAAAAATCCAAATTTAAAAGAAAAGAAAGCGAATTCCCTGGCAGTATAGTGGTTAGGACTCCACCATCGAACCCAGGTTCAATCCTGGTTGGGGAATTAAGATCCCACACGACACACGTGTGCGAGTCGCTTCAGCTGGGCCCGACTTGGTGCGACCCTACGGACTGTAGCCCACCAGGCTCCTCTGTCCATGGGATCCTCCAGGCAAGAATACTGGAGTAGGTTGCCACACCCTCCTCTGGGGATCTTCCCAACCCAGGGATCAAACCCGCATCACTTACGTCTCCTGCATTGGCAGGCAGGTTCTTTACAACTAGCACCACCTGGGCAACCCCCAACATGACGCGTGATGCGGCCAAAATAAATACATTTTTTTGAGAAGAAAAACTGAAAAAAACAACCACAGGCTTGTAGTATCAGTGGCCTCTGCCCCACTGCCCTCTAACCACCATCCTCAGTCACCACTTCGAACTGCTCTATTTACTTGTTCTGGTATGTTCTTCTCTATCACTAAAAAATGTGGCTGTTCTACTCTTCATTAGCTTCATCATTCTAAGCGTTGCCTATATCTTTTCTGCACTCAGCGAGGCTGATATTTTTAGCTCTTCCTGCACTGACCCTGCCCATATAGTCACAGTCCATCTTCAGTGACCTAGGTCTCACCAGCTCTCAGGTTCTGCTCTCTCCCTGGGGCATCCATGTGCCTTTCTACTGAGTTGATAACCCTGTTTTCTGGATTCCATGATTTTCTCAGTTGCCATTTTGTTGAAATATATTTCAGGTAGTTCCCTTATAAAGCTGCTTGGATAGTAAAAATTTGGAGACTTCACACGTTGGAAATGGCTTTATTCCACTCACACCTGACTGTAATTTGGCTGTTAAGGATTTCTGCCTTGAAAACCACCTTCCTTGAGTTTTGAAGGCAATCTCTCCCTATCTTCCTGTTTCCAGGGTTGCATTAAGTAGATCTGACCCTCTCATATTCACGTTCCTTCAGCTGTGTCCTGCTTATCCCTCGTGAATGTTGGGCTCTTCTCTTCATGCATGCTATCTGGACATTTCACAGGGACAAAGGGAGGTGTCAGGTTGACCCCCTGGGCCTCAAGCACCGCTGTACCCCCGTGAGTGAGTGATCTTCAGCATGTGACATGACCTCACTGTGCCTCTGTAAAACCAGGGTGAGTGTCCTTCAGGTAGGGTGCTTGTGCAGAGTAACAAGCTAATACATCAAAACCCTAGAACAGTGCTGGGCCTCTAGTGAGCAGCCAATGAATGCTAAGTTGCTTCAGTCGTGTCCGACTCTGTGCGACCCTGTAGATGGCAGCCCACCAGGCTCCCCCGTCCCTGGGATTCTCCAGGCAAGAACACTGGAGTGGGTTGCCATTTCATTCTCCAATGCAGGAAAGTGAAAAGTGAAAGTGAAGTCACTCAGTCGTGTCTGACTCCTAGCAACCCCATGGACTACAGCCTACCAGGCTTCTCCATCCATGGGATTTTCCAGGCAAGAATACTGGAGTGGGGTGCCATTGCCTTCTTGGAGCCAATGAATACTGGGATGAATACTGGGCTTTTTGACTGCTGATGCTATCATCATTCTTCATTTCAGCCTGGCTTTTCCTTATGGTAGTTTGTATCCTTCTGTTCTGCTACTTGAAATACATCTTTGGTAATTTCCTGCCTGCTTTTTCTCTCATCCTTTGCCTTGGAATTCTCATCAGACAATGCATTCCTAGACACATCCTCTCCTGCTCCCAGCCTTTCCTAGTTTCGTTTCTCTTTTCTTGTTTTAATTATTATTCTATTTCCTGAGATATTGCCTGGACTTTGGTTGCCCCATCCTGTTGAGTTTGCTGATGGCCCCCGTATGTCAGTTTCCATCTCCCTGAAGGTCACTGTCCCTCAGCATCCTGCTCTTGGTTTCTGGAGGCAGCGTGTCCTCTTAACTCTCCAGGAATAATAAGTAAACTCTGAAACTGCTTCCTGATTCCAACAGTGGCATTTCCTCGGGATCTTTCCCCTTCTCTTTGTCTGCTTTGTTCTCTCACTTTCAAGTATGGGATTTCCCCCTCAAAGTTCTGGCCTTCCTGGAAGGTTCATCAACAGCCAGGAGGGAGGCCTAGAAAGACTGTGCCTTTGGGTTGTGCTTGTAGACTGGTGAGCTTCACCCCAGGGGACCCAGGCTCATTTCTCCAGTGTCCTGCCCGCATCCCTGGAGAGGACTCCTCCAGTCCTACCTGAGGACACGATCTGGTTGCAACATTCCAGACAGGGTGGGGGCTGGAGCTGGGCGTCCAGGCTCAGGGTGCAGACTTCCACAAAACCTTCCATGCCTAGCCCTGCACTTCACCCCGCCGTCTGCAGCCCAGATGCTTCTCAGTTTCTTTAGAGAACGAATTTCCTAGATGCACAGGAGGCCAGCTACTTGGTACAGACTTTCTATCCATAGAAAGTCTACTCCCCCCCACCCCGCCATCTTCATAGCCTGGGGTCTTGCCGGGCACTTGGCCTGCTTCTCCCTGACATTGCTCTGTTAAAACAGTTTCCATTCCTCCACTCTGTCCAGGTAAAAACAATCTGGTACACTGAAGCTAACTAATTCCAATTGTGTTCTATTCACCGGGACAGGCTCTGGGCTTCCCTGACGGCTCCAACGGTAGAGAATCTGCCTGCAATGCAGGACCCCCAGGTTTGATTCTTGGGTTGGGAAGATCCCCCCCGGAGAAGGGAATCTCTACCCACTCCAGTATTCTAGCCTGGAAAATTCCATGGGCAGAGGAGCCTGGTGGGCTACAGTCCATGGGGTCACAGAGAGTCAGACATGACTAACATTAATTGATAGATTGGTACAGGTTAAGGGACAAAAAAATGTGTCCAGGCATTATAAGCAGCCCTTTGGCCAGTCGTTATCCTAGGACAACCCTACTTCAGCCCACCTATAATAAGAATGTTGTTAAAAACCCAGATTCCTGCCCCAGATCAGACCCACTAAACCAGAAGCCCTGTAGGTGGTGCCCAGGAGTCTGAATGTTCAACCAGCTGCCCTGGGGAAGCCTGGATGCAGGTGGCCTGGTGTTTGTACACATGGACGGACACCACTTGGAGGAAAGCCAGCGGGAGCCAGGCCTGCTCACCGGGAGGTACAGCGTGGCCTCCTGATTAGTCAGGCCTCCTTCTAGTTCCTGGCCACTCGGCAATTATGCACTGTGTGTCCACTTGCCCTTGGACTCACTCTGAGTGGTTCTCATGTGCTGTGAGCCGAAAGACACAGAGCTGCACTGACCCCTCTGGGGCGGGCAGTGGTGGCCTAGTCCTTGTTCTAGTTGGCCCTGCGCTGGGAGCACCTTTTGGTAGGAGCCAAGGTGAACTCCACCCCAATGGCAGCCCTTGAGCAGGAGCGCATGGGCCAGTGCGTACTGGAAGGGGGCCCCTGATGGACACCACACAGCTACAGAAAGGTGCGATCACCCGGCAGGGCATGCTCTTGGGCACGTGACGCTGAGCTCTCATTTCCAAGAGAAGAGGGCTGCCGGGCAAAGCAGAAGATGTCCTCTCTGATGTAAGGCAAGTGTTTCATGCCATAAGGGAAGCTCAGACCTGGCTTAGGACCTCCAAGAGGCTGGGGACGGAGGAAAGGGGGTCAAAAGGAAGAGCAGCAGAGAAGGCCTGCCAAAGGGGAAACTCAGCATGACATGGGGAATGGGGTCTCTGGCTGAGGCTCCATCTCCTTGGGTTGGCAGGTGCCTGAAGCACCCCTCTGGACAGGTGCCCCTGAGGACCAGAGAGGTTTCTAAGGTTGTACCCCAAGAGGGTCTGCTGTGTTCTCAGCTACCATTCCTATAGGACCCCAGCATGGCCTGAAGGAATGAGCACAAACCAGCAGGCTTGATTCTAGACAGAGGACCAACGCCTTCCCTGCCCCGCAGTTCAGTCCTTGACTAGTGAGAGGTCTCTCGCCGTCTACGGAAGCATCTGTGAGCATTTACAGGCCTACACTCAGCTACACTTCCAAGAGCAACGGTCCTTTCTCCTAACAGCGTGTGTGTTGGCTCTGAAGACATAGACTGTCTTCACCATCCCTGTACATTCGCACTTAATACTATGTGGCCCTTTGTAACCGCTCTCTAAATGGGTTTATTGACACATTAATTAATTACTCTCTACCAGATATGATTTAAACTGACTGCTCTCTATTCAGCTTTTCCCCTTGGCTTGATGCCATTAGACATATCATCTCTCATTAGGTGTGAGACAATGTTTGAGGCTGATTGTTTATTGAAAGAAGAAAAGCACAAATTTCTTTTCAAAGAAGTAGAATGCATTTTCTGCAAAAATTCACAAGAGCCAAATATGGCTTGGAAAGTGTCGTGGTTGACTTAAAATAATAGAACAAGAGTGTGTGTGCATGTGCAAGAGAAAGAGGCTGCATCCAAGAGAGACAGACAGAACCATCTTCTTCTCTAGATAAATTGATTTCTTTAACAACAGTAGAGTGAACAAGCCTCCCCACACTGCTGTCACTCTCTTGTCTAGAGTTTGAGCTCTATAAACATGGGAAGGGGGACCTTTGTAGCTGGTTTTTTTACTATCAAACCTTTTTCAACCAAGGAGGTGGATAATGAGCCTCTGGATATGTAATTTTTAGCATAAAAAAGGAGCACACCACCATGGTCGTCACCACAGTGGACCAGATGCCCCAACTCCAGGAGCGCACAGGCTAAGAGACTGCTGTTTGCTTCTCTTGTGAGCCAGACCTGTCTTCTCTCACCGAGAGCTCTGCAACCCCAGCATCACTGTTCCATAGTCATCTTTCTCTGCATTAAAACTTTTCCTCTTCAAAATCCCTCCCTTGAAAATAAACTGGGGCTGTGTGGTTATGCTTACTAACAGTTAAAATGCATAGCAACTCAATGCAGTCAAGGATACTTGTGAGAAGGTGTTCACTACAGTCTGGTTTGTAACAGCAAAAGTTGAAGACCTCCTAAAAGTCCACCAATAAAAACTGGTCAGTAAATTATGACATCATCACACTATGGAACTCTGCACAGCACCTAAAATGAACAAGGTACCTGTCTGTCCTCACTTGGGAGGGTATCCATGCTAGATTCTTGGGGCAAGACCACTATGGAGAGTATATACACAATTTTGTTTAAAAATTAAGTCTACCAACGTATAACAGATATCTGTATGTTTCTATGTGCACAGAAAAAGTTCTGGAAAGATACACACTAAACTAAGAACAGTGATTACATTCAGAGAATGTAATTAATAAGGAGGGAGTGATAAGGAAGGTGATTTTCATGTTTTTATTAGAAAGGACTAATTCTGTAAGTTTTTTAAAATCCTTGATCCCTTATTAAAACACAGATCTCTGCAGGAGGGGTCATTCCATGCAGAGGTCCAGTAGCTTGGCTGAAACCTGGGGGAGCTATGGAAGGGAATATTTACTACACAATCTGCTGAGAGCCAGCCCAAGGGTTATCACGGGAAAGGGGGTGTCAGAGCCCAGACAGAGTGCATGCGGAAGATGCCCTGTCCAGGGCAATCCTTGGCCTACAGACCAAAGAACGAGAGTCACGAGAAGGATCTGTGGAGCGCGGCCCTCTCTTGGATGGACAGTGATGGATAACGATGCCTCTCTTGGATGGACAGTGATGCCCCACGGGCAGCTCCGGTCTCCTTGCGTCCCGTCTCTACCTCGGGATTTCCGTACTCAAAGACGCTGCTCGTGCACAGAGTGTGGAAACCCACAGCCTATAAATGGACTGGCCTGCTACTCATCTCATGGTTTCCCTTCATAATGTTTGAATCACTTTATAGTTTTAAATATCAGCATCTCTCCTTGGTCAGAAGAACTTAAAATCAGTCACATTTGGAATAGATATCTGTATAACTAAATCACTTAGCTGTACGCCTGAAACTAATACAACATTGTTAATCAACTCTACTCCAGTGTAAAATAAATAAATAAGGATGTCCCTTATGGTCCAGGGGGTTAAGAATCTGCCTTGCAGTGCAGGGGATGTAGGTTTGAGAGGGAAGTAAGGTCCCACACGCTGCGGAGCAACTAAGCCTACATGCTGAACTACCGGGCCTGCTCGCCAGAACCAGAGAGAGTCCACGAGCCAGAGGAATGACCCACGCGACCCAGTGAAAACCTCACATGCTGAAATGGCAACACAGCCAGATAAAAATAAATAAATAAAAGGCATTAAGCTTATTAAAAATAAATTAATAAATAAGTCGCATCTGGGCAACCTGTTACAGGCATAACAGTATTCCCATTATATAAGGAAATCTTTGGCATTCCCCATCCTGCACTAGGTAATTTAGTAGTTGACTGACATCTAAACACTGACTTCTGCTGAAATCAACAAGGGTTGGGGGGAGCCTAGATTTTGGTTTGAGATCCCAAGCAATCTGCTGACCTTTCCCCAACACTACTTACTAATTGGCTTCCCTGGTGGCTCAGACGGTAAAACGTCTGTCTGCAATGCAGGAGACCTGGGTTCAATCCCTGGGTTGGGAAGATGCCCTGGAGAAGGAAATGGCAGCCCACTCCAGTTCTCTTGCCGGGAAAATCCCATGGACGGAGGAGCCTGGTAGGCTACAGTTCATGGGGTCGCAAAGAGTCAGAATCAGTTGGATGGTGGGTTCTAAAGAGAGCAACTGAATACATTTGTGCTTTGGGAAAAAGCAACCGATGTGATCCTCAACCATCACTTGGTTAGAAGGGGAAATGCCTTAAAGGGAGTCGTTGTCTTTCAACTGCGATATCCCAGCAGAACACATATGGACTCTATAACATAGCACACCGCAACCACTGTGATTTATCCGCACAGGGTAACGCCCGAGCCAAAAGAGAATCTAAATCTCAGAGCATCACCCTTCTCTTGTCGGGAAAGTGGCGGGGCCATCTGTCCTGGAGGTACAAACCGCATAAGGGTTGCAGTGCCCTCTGGTGGTGATTGCTTTTTCCTGCATCGCACCCTCTCAGGAATCCAGTTGCCCCATGGAATCCAAGCAGCTCCATGCAGCGGGTGGTGTGGGTGATGGGAGGCCCACAGGAAGAGAGCATCTGAAACTGAAAGCAAGCCATCAACACGTGACCTTCCCAAGTGGCTCAGTGATAAAGAATCTGCCTGCCAATGCAGGAGGCCCAAGAGGCATGGCTGTGATCCCAGGAAGATCCCCTGAAGAAGGAAATGACAACACACTCCAGTATTCTTGCCATGGAGAATCCTTGGACAGGGGAGCTCGCAGGCTACAGTGCACAGGGTCACAAAGAGCTCGACCCGACTGGGCGCGCACACACTGCACCAGCACTCACAACTGCGACAAGAACGACTTGTGGGCGCAGGCCTTGCTCCCCTGTGTCATACTGAGAGCTGGTGCCTCACAAACAAGGCAATGGTTCTGTAAAGTTCCGGAGGGTCCTCTCTAGATCGCCTGAAAAATATGGTGAAATGCCTTACCGTGAAGAAGAGCAACACCGTCCGGTGGGAGAACACAGACAAAGCAGCTGTGGGGCCGGTGCAGCCACTTGCTAGTTAAGTAACACAGGGCAAGACATTTGGCTTCTATGGTTTGTTCATCTGTGAAACGGCAGGAAGGAGCCCTATCTCCTGAAGTGAGTGAAAGTCACTCAGTCATGTCCAGCTCTTTGAGACCCCGTGGACTACACAGTCCCTGGGATTCTCCAGGCCAGAATCCTGGAGTGGGCAGCCTTTCCCTGCTCCAGGGCATCTTCCCAACCCGGGGATCGAACCCAGGTCTCCCTCATTGCAGGCGGATTCTTTACCACCGGCGCTATCAGGGAAGCCCCGAGTCACTGTCCAAACGAACAGGGTGGTACACGTGACAGCTCAGCAGAGGGCAGGCAGTCCCTTGGTGGCAACTGTCACAAGAGTGCTGCAAGCTCACGCCTGGCTTTAGGTTCTCTACTTGATGAGACTATGGAAGACAATGGGTGTTTTGATTTCCTTTTATTAACATATAGTTTATGTACAATGTCACATAAGTTCCAGTGGAAGTGACAAATAGATTCAAGGGATTAGATCTGATTGACAGAGTGCCTGAAGAAATACAGATGGAAATCCGTAACACTGTACCGGAGGCAGTGACCAAACTCATCCCCAAGAAAAAGAAATACAACAAGGCAAAATGGTGGTCTGAGGAGGCCTTACAAATAGCGGAGGAAAGAAGAGAATCAAAAGGCAAAGGAGGAAAGGAAAGATATGCTCATCTGAACGCAGAGTTCCAAAGAATAGCAGGGAGAGAGAAGAAAGCGTTCTTAAGTGAACAACGCAAAGACTAGAGGGAAACAATAGAATGGGAAAGACTAGCAATCTCTTCAGGGAAATTAGAGATACCAAGGGCACATTTCCTGGAGGAGAGCATGACAACCCGCTCCACTACTCTTGCCTGAAGAATCCCCATGGACAAAGGAGCCTGTGGACTTCAGCCCAAGGGGTTGCAAAGAGTCAGACACGACTCAGTGACTGAGCACAAGGGAACATTTCATTCAAAGATGGCACAACAGAGGACAGAAACGATGTGGACATAACAGAAGCAGAGATATTAACAAGAGGTGTCAAGAATACACAGAAGAACGGTGCACAATAGGTTTTAATGACCCAGATAACCACGATGGTGTGATCACTCACCGAGAGCCAGACATCCTGGAGTGTGGAGTCAAGTGGACCTTAATAAGAAGCATTTCTATCAACAAAGTTAGCGGAGGTGATGGAATTACAGCTGAGCTCTTTCAAAGTCTAAAAGACGATGTTTTTAAAATGCTGCACTCAATATGCCAGCAAATTTGGAAAACTCAGCAGTGGCCACCGGACTGGAAAAGCTCAGTTTTCATTTCAATCCCAAAGAAAGGCAATGCCAAAGAATGCTCAGACTACGGCACAATTGCCCTCATTTCAGAGGCTAGCAAGGTAATGCTCAAAGTCCTTCAAGCTAGGTCTCAACAGTACATGAACCAAGAAATTCCAGATGTTCAAGCTGGTTTTAGAAAAGGCAGAGGAACCAGAGATCAAATTGCCAGCATCCACTAGATCATAGAAAAAGCAAGAGAGTTCCAGAAAAACAGGTACTACTGCTTCACTGATGACCCTTAAGCCTTCTACTGTGTTGTTGTTCAGTCACTCAGCTGGGTCCACCTCTTTATGACCCCATGGACTGCAGCACGCCAGGCTTCCCTGTCCATCACCATCTCCCAGAGCTTGCTCAAACTCATGTTCATTGAGTCAGTAATGCCATCCAACCATCTCATCCTCTGCTGTCCGCTTCTCCTCTTGCTTTCAATCTTTCCCAGAATCCAGGTCTTTTCCAATGAGTCAGCTCTTCACATTATGTGCCCAAAGTATTGGAGCTTCAGCTTCAGCATCAGTCCTTCCAATGAATATTTAGGACTGATTTCCTTTAGGATTGCTTGGTTTGATCTCCTTGCAGTTCACAGGACTCTCCAACACCACAGTTCAAAAGCATTAATTCTTCTGTGCTTAGCTTTCTTTATAGTTCAACTCTCACATCCATACATGACTACTGGAAAAGCCATAGCTTTGACTAGATGGATCTTTGTTGACAAAGTAATGTCTCTGCTTTTTAACAAGCTGTCTAGGTTGGTCATAGAGTTTCTTCCAAGGAGCAAGCATCTTTTAATTTCATGGCTGCTGTCACCATCTGCAGTGATTTTGGAGCCCCCCAAAATAAAGTCTCTCACTGTTTCCATTGTTTCCCCATCTATTTGCCATGAAGTGATGGGACCGGATGCCATGAACTTCATTTTTTGAATGTTGAGTTTTAAGCCAGCTTTTTCACTCTGCTCTTTCACTTTCATCAAGAGGCTCTTTAGTTCTTCACTTTCTGCCCTAAGGGTGGTGTCATCTGCATATCTGAGGTTATTGATATTTCTCCCAGCAATCTTGATTCCAGCTTGTGCTTCATCCAGCATTTCACATGATGTACTCTGCATATAACTTAAATAAGCAGGGTGACAATATACAACCTTAACGAGCTCTTTTCCCAATTTTAAACCAGTCTGTTGTTCCATGTCCAGTTCTAACCATTGCTTCTTGACCTGCATACGGTTTCTCAGGAGGCAGGTAAGGTGGTCTGGTACTCCCATCTCTGGAAGAATTTTCCACAGTTTGTCGGGGTCCACATAGTCAAAGGCTTTAGTGTAGTCGATGAAGCAGAAGTAGATGTTTTTCTGGAATTCTCTTACTTTTTCAGTGAGCCAGTTGTTGGCAATTTGATCTCTGGTTCCTCTGTGTTTTCTAAATCCAGCTTAAACATCTGGAAGTTCTTGGTTCACATACTGTTGAAGGTTAACTTGAAGGATTTTGAGCATTACTTTGCTAGCCTGAGAAATGAGTGCAATTGTGTGGTAATCTGAACAATCTTTGGCATTGTCCTTTGGGACTAGAATGAAAACTGAGCTTTTCCAGTCCTATGACTGTGTAGATCACAATAAACTGTGGAAAATTCTTAGAGATGGGAATACTAAAACACCTTACCTGCCTCCCAAAAAACCTGTATGCGGGACAAGAAGCAACAGTTAGAACCAGACGTGGAACAACAGACTGGTTCAAAATTGAGAAAGGAGTACACCAAGGCTGTACACTGTCACCCTGCTTATTTAACTTATATGCAGCATACGTCATGCAAAATGCCAGGCTGGATGAAACTGAAGCTGGAATCAAGATTGCTGGGAGAAATATCAATAACCTGAGATATGCAGATGACACCACCCTTATGGCAGAAAGTGAAGAGGAATGAAAGAGCCTCTTGATGAAGGTGAAAGAGGAGAGCGAAATACTGGCTTAAAACTCAACATTCAAAAAACAAAGATCATGGCATCCGGTCCCACCACTTCACGGCAAATAGATGGGGAAACAATGGAAACAGTAAGAGACTTTATTTTCTTGGACTCCAAAATCACTGCAGATGGTGACTGCAGCCATGAAATTAAAAGATGCTGGCTCCTTGGGAGAAAAGCTATGACAAACATAGACAGCTCGTTAAAAAACACAGACATTTTGCCAACAAAGGTCCATCTAGTCAAAGCTATGATCTTCCAGTATCATGTATGGATGTGAAAGTTGGACTATAAAGACAGCTGAGTGCCAAAAAATTGATGCTTTTGAACTGCGGTATTGGAGAAGATTCTTGAGAGTTTCTTGGACTGCAAGGAGATCCAACCTGTCAATCCTAAAGGAAATCAGTCCTGAATGTTCATTAGAAGGACTGATGCTGAAGCTGAAACTCCAATACTTTGGCCACCTGATGCGAAGAGTCGACTCACTGGAAAAGAGCCTGATGCTGGGAAAGACTGAAGGCAGGAGGATAAGAGGGCAACAGAGGATGAGAAGTTTGGATGGCATTACTGACTCAATGGACATGAGTTTGAGCAAATTCCAGGAGATAGTGAAGGACAGTGAAGCCTGGCATGCTGCAGTCCCTGGGGTCACAAAGAGTTGGACATGACTGAACGACTGAACAGCAACAATTGTTAACTCATCAACACTGAACACGTGGTCAACAGTCCTGTAACTCTCGCTGAAACAAAACTCATGTGACAGGTGTCTTTTCTCCATGAGGCACATCCCAGCCTTTCTGGGCACAGAAACAGTGGATATAACTTTTGTACAATAGGTGGGGTCATTTTAAACAGTAAAATCACCAACAAGCACAAAATTAAAGCTAGCAGTGTGATACTACATGAAGTGCATAAAGAACCTTGGTTTAAGGTCTGAAAGAGGGGCAAGGAGGCAGAGGGTCAGCTTGTTTGACTTCAGCTGAAATTTAAGCCCCTTTTTCACGTGCTTGTCCACAAATGCCCACAGATGTGCAGTTACAAATGAATTAGTGAGTAGGTGAATTCATAAATACCAAATCCATGAATAATGAGGATCAGCTGTACCAGTAGGTCACCACCTAGGGTCTGTGGACCCCTCGGTTTGCTAACACCCTTTCAGTTGTGCACTAAACAATTTTTTTTTTCATAAAATTCTGTTTCTCCTTGAATGAGCCTCTGACAAACAACGGTTATTCAGACTCGGGTAACTAGCCAACATCTTCTCAGGAATGAATGAAGTCAGCCTGTCACTTCAAGGAAAACAACTGATATTATTTGTTGCCGATGATAAAATTTCAAGCTTTCAGGTGAAAATTAGATGTTGGAAAACTAGCATATGCTCCCACAAGGTGGAGAGCCTTCCAATATATAAACACTTCTCAGATGTGATTAGAGATGATATCAAGCAGTGTGATTTTTTATGGTGTCTAATGAAATGTAGCAACATTCAGAAGGGCTGCCTCACACAGTGAACCAGTATTTTCCAAGTCGCCAATGCATAATGTTACAAAGTGATGCATGGAGAGAAGATTCATCCAAAGTGCAAGATAGGAAAATAGGTTTTAATATAACCGAGAATGAGAAGTTCATTGATATCATCCCATATTCCACATTGCAACTAACTTTTGAGGACACTACCCCTTTCAAGTTTTGGTATGGTACACAAGCAGAATAGCCACAATTATCTGAAAAGACCATTAGTTGTCCTCTTTCTCCAACCACATTTCTTTGTGAGGCCAGGTGTCTCTCATATATCTCAGCCAAACATACTACATGCCAAAAAGAATTAGATAAGAAAAAAGTAGTTGTCTTCTAGTAAGCCAGATGTTAAAGAGGTGTGTAACAATGCACAACAATGCCACTCTTCTCACTGTGTTTTTCTTGGAAGCTATAGATTTTATTTTACTTTATCTAAATAAAATTTAATATTTAATAAATTTAATAAATTTTAATTAAATTAAATAAATTTAATTTTAGCCTTGGAAATAACCTATCCATTGACAGATGAGTGGATAAGAAAGATCTGGTATATACCAACAATGGAATACTACTCAGCCACTAAAAATGAATGAAACAATGCCATTTGCAGCAACATGGATGGACCTAGAGGTTATCGACCTAAGTGAGGTAAGTCAGACAGAGAAAGACAAATACTGTGTGATATCACTTATATGTTAAATCTAAAGTATGATGCAGGGAATCCCCTGTGGTCCCATGGTTAGGAATTGGTGTTCTCACTGCCAAGGCCTAGGTTTGATCCCTGGTTGGAGAACTAAGATTCTGCAAGCCTTGTGGTGCGGCCAAAAAAAATGAAATAAATAAAACATGAGACAAATGAGCTTATCTATGAACCAGAAGCATACAGACATGGAGGACAGATTGGCACTCGCCAAGAAGGAGTGGGAGTGGGGGAGCAGAGGACAGGGAGAGTGGGGTGAGTGGCTGCAAACTAGTATACACAGAATGGATAAATAACAAGGTCCTACTGTATAGCACAGGGGACCACATTCAACATCCTGTGCTAAACCATAATGGAAAAGAATACATACGTAAAACTGAACCACTTTGCTGCAGGGCAGAAATGAACACAACATTGGAGATCAACTATACTTCAATTTAAAAAGTTAATATGTTATTTATGTTACCATGTAATAGGTCTGTTACCTTTCTTTTTAAATGAATTAATAAATCATTTTTAATGTCTCAGTTAAGTTCCAATGTGGGAAATACACATTAACAAAAGTTAATGTTAATGCTAACAAAACCCCACATAAACAGGAGTTCTCCAGGGTTCTCAATCAGGATGACCCTGAGGGATGGGATGGGGAAGGAGGTGGGAGGGGGATTCAGGATGGGGAACACATGTACACTCATGGCTGATTCATGCCAATGTATGGGAAAACCAATACAATATTGCAAAGTAATTAGCCTCCAATTAAAATCAATAATTAATTTTAAAAAAAAAAGAGTGAGATGCACTGGCCATGCCGCGTGTCGCCCAGTCAACACTGACGTCACGCTACCTGCACACACGCTGATTCTTACATCGGTTACAAGTCCCTGGTGGAGACCTCGTTTCCCAACAGCAAAGGAGACAGAAGCAGCGGGGTGCCTGGAGAAGGGGGGGCCCTGCAGACAAATGCCCAGCCCTGCAGACCTCATGACAGGTGGGCCTCACCTTCCTGAGGCAGTGGAGGATACTCATTCCGTGTGGAAGGACTTGGATTGCTTCACGGAGAGAGCAATGATATTTGTGAAGATGAAACCTTTCAAGAGCTGTCCTCTTGGACAGTGGTCCTCAAGGGTCAGTGGATGGAGGATCTGCTGACCGGAGGACTCCTGTGCTATGTCCCCACCCTGAGCAATCTCATCAACTCTCAGGCTTCCAACTACCACCTGCAGCAGGGCATCTCAGCCTGTCCCTGAGAGGCTGTGAAATCTCCCCATTATCCCAGTAAAAATGCAATAGAAAAATAAGACCACCAGCCCAAACTTGAAAAGTTGTCTAGGTGGTTAGTACCAAAGAGAGAATGACATTGCCTGACACTCTCTGAGTTGGAGCAAACTGTGTCAAAGTCCCACTCCAGGCAGCCCCCTCCTCCCCAAATCCCTCTTTTCTCCTCAATTCTTCCTGAGCATCCTTCCTCCCACTCCCACTTCCAGAAAAAGTGCTCTTGGCTTTTTGGCTTCCAGGATCCATCCATCTTGGCTTCCAGGATCCATCTTTTCTCCCCAGGTAGGAAGCCCCAATGGCTCAGTGGGTAAAGAATCCTCCTGCAATGCAGGAGACACAAGAGACATGGGTTTGATCACTGGGTTATGAAGATCCCCTGGAGGAGAGCACAGCAACCACTCCAGTATTCATGCCTGGGAAATCCAATGGACAGAGGAGCCTGGTGGGCTGCAGTCCAAAGGGTTGTGGAGAGTCAGACACAACTAAGCAACTAAGCATGCCCACCCAAAGTACCTCTCCTGTTTTCTTATATAATCAGTCTAGCTTTCTTCCCTTCTCTTGCCCACACCCTACACAGATCAACACAACAAAAGTCCCCACATACACAAAAAAGCATCAGGAGCCCCCTGATAAAAATACTTTTGTGCACTGTTTACAATAGCTAGGACATGGAAGCAACCTAGATGTCCATCGGCAGACGAATGGATAAGAAAGCTGTGGTACATATCCACAATTGACTATCACTCAGCTATTAAAAAGAATGCATGTGAATCTGTTCTAATGAGGTGGATGAAACGAGCCTATTATACAGAGTGAAGTAAGTCAGAAAGAAAAACACCAATACAGTACACTCATGCATACATATGGCATTTAGAAAGGTGGTAACAATGACCCTATATGCGAGACAGCAGACGAGACACAGATATAAAGAACAGACTTTTGGACTCTGTGGGAGAAGGAGAAGGTGGGATGATCTCAGAGAATAGCATTGAAACATGTATATTACCATGAGTGAAATAGATCGCCAGTCCAAGTTCGAAGTATGGAACAGGGCACTCAAAGCCAGTACACTGGGACAACCCTGAGGGATGGGATGGGAGGGAGGTGGGAGGGGGGTTCAGGATGGGGGACACATGTACACCCATGGCTGATTCATGTCAATGTACGGCAAAACCACCACAATATTGTAATTAGCCTCCAATTAAAACAAACTAATTAATTTTAAAAAAGAAAGAACAAACAAAAACAAAGAAAATACTTCTGTGCAAATACTTTTGTACAAATTGCTTTTTTTTTCTAATGGACAAATGGCATGCAGTTCCAAAGACTATTATTTTTATGAGACTAAGAGTTACCCATGAAATGTGTTTCTAAATTTGGAGTTCTTAAACTAAAGTCAGACCCATATAAGAATTTACTGAGGGTTCTGCCAGACAGTATTGCTTCTCTCCTAATTCTGTGCAAATAAGCATTTGGAATTTTCAAGGATAATGCTTAGTCATTAACACATCGTCAATGTTGCCTTGAGTTGTTGTGATTTGGGCTTGCTGCTATTATTCCATTTTAATTAGAAATCTTTATTAGTTTGACTTCATCATTATCACTTTAATTTCTTGTGAGCTATTTGGTCGGCTATATAATGAGATGCCTATTAGCATCCACTGCAATTTTGGCCCATAATTTTCCAGTGCCCAGATTTAGGACAATGTGTTACAGTACAAATTTGAACCCTTCAGACTCCTATTGCTAAGATTTGTGAGGTGTTATTACAGATAATTATATAATGATAAATATACACATATTATTTTGTGATTATAGAAATAATTTCCTCAGAATGTCTTTGAATGGTGAAATTTTGTGGTTATTGAAAGTGTTTCTTCAACTGGGAAGGCAAACAGGGCAATGTGGGGTCATAGTCTGTGTCTCAAATAACCAACGTCGAAAATATTTAAGTGGCGACGGTTTGTTGCTGATAATTCCCAAATCAGAATCTCTTCTGATTCCCCCTCATCTCTACTTCCATACTCAACCAAATAAATTCATTTTTTCCAACATGGAAACCATCTTCCCTCTCCCACACCAGACTTGCATCTTGTAGCTGCTCGTGTCTCAGGAAACGACATCACTGCTCACACACTTCTCCATCTGCAAACCTGGCTCCTCCCTCTGCCCCAGTCCAGTCCCTATGTTTTGTTGATTCTGCCTCCAAGACACTTTTTGAATCCCTCCTCTTCTTTCCATTTCTTCTGCTACCATCCTAAGGCTCTGCCATCTTTCACCTGGATTTTTCACTGCTTTATGTCCTGCCTCCACAGTCATTTCTAGCACATAGTAGGTGCTTGTGCAGAATCATGCCTAGCACACAGTAGGTGCTTGTGCGATATCTTTTGCCTGTCTGTTTGGACCCACTCTCCTCCCTCTCCCCTCTGTTCTGGGCCCAGGAAGCCGATGTAATGGACCATCTCAGTAGGATGCCTGGTCCTGTGGCTCTTTCAGCAGTGCTATTCAACAAAAATAAGACGCAAGCCACTGGTGTGAGCCTTGTGTTTCATTCAAAATTTTCTAGTAGCCACATTTTAAAAAGTAAAATTAAAAAGGTGAAGCTCCTTTTAATAATGTATATTATTGGATTCAATATATCTGAAACATTCCCATGTCAACTTGTGATCAATATGAAAAGATACTTGTGACACATTTTACAATCCCTTTTCTCACCAAACCTTTGCAATCCAGTGTGTGTGTGACACAGCACATCCCAACTCAGATTAGCCACATTCCAAGGGCACCATGGCCATGTCTGATGAATGCCCACCACCCTGGAGAGCTCAGATCCGGAGCTCAGAGGGAGGGAAGGGAATAAGAGCAGAGGATTTATGCCCCTAACTACCCTACCATGGAGTCCTCACAGGAGGGCAGATCCCATCTCCTGCTGAGCACCCTCTCTGTTTTGATGCCCCATGTATGAGGGTCCCAAGGCTGCTGTAACAAAGGACCGCAGACTGGGTGGCTGAGAACAACAGATGTTTGACTCTCTAAGTCCAGAGACTGCCATACAGAGTGAAGACAGAGAAAAGCAAATATCATGTATTAATGAATATATGTGGGATCTACAAAAATGGTACAGAAGAATCTATTTGCAAAGCAGAAATAGAGACACAGATGCAGAGAACAAACGTATGGACACCAAGGGGGAAACGGGGTGGCTGGGATGAGCTGGAAGATTGGAATTGACATAGATATATACTACTGGGGGCAGGAGGAGAAGGGGACGACAGAGGATAAGATGGCTGGATGGCATCGCCAACCTGATGCACATGAGTTTAGGTGAACTCCAGGAGCTGGTGATGGACAGGGAGGCCTGCCATGCTGCGACTCATGGGGTTGCAAAGAGTCAGACGCGACTGAGCGACTGATCTGATCTGATGCATAAACCAGATAACTAATGAGAACGTCCTGGACAGCACAGGAGCCAGTGCTCTGTGGTGCCCTAAACAGGAAGGAAACCCGGGGAAGAGGAGATGCAGGTATGCGTGTGGCTGACTCTCCGCTGCACAGCAGAAACTAACAGCATTGTAACGCGCATCCTCCAGTTTAAAAAGAAAACTGATGTTTTCCCTCTCATAGTCCTTGAGACTACGAATGGGAAAGCAAAGTGTTAGCAGGGCTGTGTTCCCTCTGAAGCTTCCAGCAGAGAGTCTGTCCGTCTGGTGTTAACCACCATCCTAGGTCTCCCTTTGATGGGGAAACAATGGAAACAGTGAGAGACTTTATTTTGGGGGGCTCCAAAATCACTGCAGATGGTGACTGCAGCCATGAAATTAAAAGATGCTTCCTCCTTGGAAGAAAAGCTATGACCAACCTAGACAGCATATTAAAAAGCAAAGACATTACTTTGCCAACAAAGGTCTGTCTAGTCAAAGCTATGGTTTTTCCAGTAGTTCAGTATGGATGTGAGAGTTGGACCATAAAGAAAGCTGAGTGCCAAAGAATTGATGCTTTTGAACTATGGTATTGGAGAAGACTCTCGAGAGTCCCATGGACTCCAAGGATATCAAACCTGTCAATCGTAAAGGAAATCAGTCCTGAATATTCACTGGAAGGACTGATGCTGGACCTGAAACTCCAATAATTTGGCCACCTGATGCAAAGAACTGACTCGCTGCTAGGAAAGATTGAAGGCAGGAAGAGAAGGGGACAACAGAGGATGAGATGGTTGGATGGCATCACCGACTCGATGGACATGAGTTTGAGCAAGTTCTGGGAGTTGGTGATGGACAGGGAAGCCTGGCACGCTGCAGTCCATGGGGTCACAAAGAGTCGGACATGACTGAACCACTGAACTGAGCTGAGGCCTCCTTTGGCTTGTAGACACAGCACTCCAATCTCTGCCTCATCACCACTTGCCTTGCCATGTTTTTCTCCCCATCTCTTCTTACAAGGACATCATTCATGTTGGATTAAGGGCCACCCTACTCCAGCACAGCCTCATCTGAACCAGTGGCATCTTCAGTGATCCCACTTCCAAATCACACCATATTCCAAGGCTCTGGGAAGGACATCATTTTAGGGGGGAACAGTCTCCAGCCCAGGACATCCTATAACTGTCACCTCCTCTGAAGGGACATGCCATTGCTATTTCCTTAATGGTTTGAGATCCATCTTCATTACGTACTAAATTTCCATGTGCAGTTGGGTCTATTTCCAGATTTTTCAACTCTGTTCCACTGGTCTGTCTATGCAGGCACCAGTTCCATGGTATTTTAGTTACAGAGCCTTTCTGGCGTGTTTTAATATTCCAATTCTAGAATTTTTATAGTATGTTTAACCTAAAGCTTAAACTGGCTCTTCTTCCTCTAGGTTTTCCTTGTGACTCTTCCTCATTTGTTCAACATAAACTTTAATTTATAAATGGTCCTGTGAAGAACTGACATTTCTTTGTGAACTGACATTCACAAAAATATTTGTGAAAATGAGTTTTTCTATTCAAACATGGCACATGTCTTTGCCATTTATGGCCTTTTTTATATCTTCCAGGGTGCTAAAGTTTTCCATACGGTTTTAGTCATTTCTATGTAAGTTTCTCTCTAAATATTTCATTTTCTTTCTAGCTGTTTAAGTGCAGTCCTCTCCTCCAGTAAGTTTTCTACCTGGTTTTTGCTTATATTCACTATTGATTTGTGGGAGCTTCCCTCATGACTCAGTTGTAAAGAGTCTACCCACAAGGCAGGAGGCACAAGTTCGATTGTCGGGTTGGCAAGATCCTCTGGAGAAGGAAACGGCAATCCACTCCAATGTTCTTCCCTGGGAGATCCCAGGGACAGAGGAGCCTGGCCAGCTAAAGCTCATAGGGTTGCAAAAGAGTCCGCTACAACTAAACCCCCACTGATCTGTGTGTTGCTTTTATAACTTAACTTACTAAATTTTCATACTGTTATATAGTAGTTTCCCACCAATTCTTTGCATTGCTACACAGTCATATTATCTATAAATAGAAATGTATTTATATTATTTTCTAGTATTTACTCTGTAAATGCTTTATTTTGTCTGATTTTACTGGCTAACAACACAATATTTAGCAGTAGAAGAGACATCAGTGGCCATTAGTTCTTATTCCAGACCTTGACAGCAAAGCCCCAAGTGCTTTGCAATTAAGTAAAAAGCTAACTTTGGTCTGAAGCATATGTACTTGTCATGTTTTGGCAGTATCCATCAGTTCCTATATTACTAAGTGTTTATAAAATGAATGGGTATTGTTAGGGACTGAAGTCCTAACTCCAGTACTCAGAATGCAACTGTATTTGGAGAAAAGGCTGTTAATGGGGTAATTAAGTTAAAATGAAGCCACTAGGGTGGGCCTTAGTCTGTTCTGACTGGTGTCCTTATAAGAGGGAACTCAGACCCTCTGAGGGGCTCTAGGAGCAAGTGCACACATAGGAAAGACCAGGGGGTGGGGGCCAGCGAGAAGGAGCACGTGCAGCCCAAGCAGAGAAGCCACCTTGAGCTTGGCCTCGCAGCCTCCAGACCTGTCAGAAGGTATGTTTCTGTTGTCCATGCCACAAGTCTGTGGTGCTTTGGAATAACACCCGTAGCAGTCTAATACACATATGGAATTGTGTCAAGTGCCTCTTCTGTATCTGTGGAGATGATTGTATGATTTATCCCCTTAGCTCTATTAATTGTTGTTGTTGTTCAGTCGCTAAGTCATGTTTGCGACCCCACGGACTGCAGCACACCAGGCTTCCCTGTCCTCCACCATCGCCCAGAGTTTGCTCAAATTCATGTCTATCGTGTTGATGATGCCATCCAACCATCTCATCGTCTGTTGGCCCCTTCTCCTGCCCTCAATCCTTCCCAGCATCAGAGTCTTTTCCAGTGAGTCAGCTCTTTGCATCAGGTGGCCAAAGTATTGGAGCTTCAGCATCAGCATCAGTCCTTCCAGTGAATATTCAGGGTTGATTCCTTTAGGATGGACTGGTTTAATCTTGCTGTCCACAGTGTAGTGTATAAATGTATTTCCTACTAACAGACGTCCTTGCACTCTAGAATGAATTTCTCTTACCAGTTTTGTTTTGTTTGGGGGCATGCCACACTGGTGGCAAGATCTTAGTTCCCAGACCAGGGACTGAACCCAGGCCCTGGCAGTGAGAGCACAGACTCCTAACCCCTGGATCATCAGGGAATTCCAGAACCTCACTTGCTCTTAAGGTGTCTTTCATGTGCTACTGCATTCTCTGGGATAACCTTTTACTTAAAACTTTACCATAAATCTTTATCAGTAACATCAATCAGAAGTTTTATTTTTCAGTGAAATCCTTTCAAATTTGAGGATTAATAATATATTCACTTTTCAGCAAAGAAAGCCATTCTTTATATTCCCATTGCAACTTTTCTATAATTTTGTAATTCTTTTTGTATTAAAAAAATAAACATAAAAAGAAGTCTAAGCTCTTTGACGGCTCATTATCAGTAGAGGCAACTTCATGACAGTGTTATTAACAATGTTCTTTCTGTTGGGGTTGATGTGCAATAGCCCTAATGTGTCAAATCTCTTGAACAAAGTAGATGGGTCCCTTGTCACGTGGACAAAAGTCTCCAGGATTTATCCCAGCTCCTGGCACATATTTGGTGCCCTGCAGAAGTTCTTTGAATGAGCGAATGGACAAGGATGGACTCTGCACATATGCATCAAAGTATTGATTGTACAAAAAAAATCCATGGAACTTTTCCCTTAACATTTTGTGATGTGAGAAAAGATCATTAATGTTTGATAGTCTGACCCCTGTTTAAGCAGTTAGGAGAGTAGAAAGGAGATTTTTTTCCATCAACTAAAATAACTCTGCTCTCTGCAGACTGTGTAACGGGATAATCGAAGATTCATGCAAGACTAATGGATTCTTTGTGAGAAGGATGGATGCATGAAGGGAACCTGATATCCCTGCACAATGACAACAGCAGCAGCTATTTATCAGAAATGTAAATGGATTGACTCGGCCTGTGGCATCGCCCCTGCTGTAATGCCAAGTACACACTTGGCACCACTTACCTCTTTCCTCCCAACCTCCCTCCGCTTTGCTTTACCAGCACTTGTTGGCCCTTCTTGCATCAGACTGTCGATTTACACGACATTACAAATGAGCGCAGTCCTGAATGTGGTCACAGAGCCTGATCAACACCCTCGTGAGCATAACCCCTCAGAAAACAAAAGCCCCACTCTCTGGAGTAAATAGTACTCAGCCTGGTTGCTTCAAGCCTGACCCGAAAGCCTCACCTCACAGAGAAGCATTGGCCCCTGACCCCACCAGAAAGATGTCAAGAGTCCAGTCAGGAAATCTAACCCCATGTCTCATGTTATGGGAAGAGAATTCTATCACTTTAAACGAGCTCCTTCAGACCCCTTACACCATTGCTGTATGACTTTGATAAATTACCCAGTTCCCAGGGTCTCGGGCTTGAACACCATCCAAGCATGTGCTCTGGGGCTTTGTTCACACAGGTTCCTCTTCCTGGAGCATCCTTCCCTACCTCCCATCCCTACTCAGCCAAATCATCGGAGGCCCAGCTCTGATCCACCTGCCAGGGAAACCTTCTGGATCCTGCCTTTCTGCTGCCTTTATTAGAACCATGAGTATACATACCCATTCTCTTTAGTAGGTCATACATGCCAACAGAGAGCAGACTAGGGCTTGGTCATTGATGAATGCCACACAGCAGTATCTCACTGCAGCATGCAACACTGATTTGTTGTGATAAATTCATTTATTAAAATAAATTCCCCTGGGATGGATTCAATACCTCCTTTAAAATGAAACTTATTGCCTTCTGATGTTTGCATCCTCTTAAAGTTTTCAGAAATTTTTCTTAAACGTGAGGTTTCCATTTTGAACCTAGATAGATGTGTTTAGCTGTCAACTACAAGACTAATTTTGAAATCTCATGAAAGTATAATAATCCAATTCCTATAGAATAACAGAACAATGCTAAGTAAGGGTTTATGTTTGTGAACTACAAAATGCCCAAGAAGAAAGAAATGCTGCTGGAATATTTAATCGGCAGTGATGCAAAGAAGCTGAATGAAGTACCTGTAAAATCGTGCCTTCTGATTTTTCAGTTCCCTGAAAGCTTGGAGGTGCGCTGTTTGCACGGCCAGGAGGGGAGACAGTTTCATATACAGAGTTTAATCCAAGACCTGAAAGCAGGAACCCTTGCTCTACTGGAAAAAGTCACATATTTGCTACAAAAGATGATACAAGTTAGATCTCTCTGTAAATTTGTTTCTCAGTAGTGTCCAACTCTTTGCAACCCCACAGACTGTCACCTCTGCCCATGGAATTCTCCAAGCAAGAATACTGAAGTGAGTAGCCACTCCCTTCTCCAAACAATCTTCTCGATTCAGGAACTGAACCCAGGTCTCGTGCATTGCAGCTGAACTCTTTACCGTATGAGACATGGGGGAAACCCCATGGAAGATGATACAAGTTAGTGTTCTCTCTGTAAGCCAGCCTCTGAAGGCATCTTTAGAAACTTTTTCCTATTTAGAAAAAGGAAGAGTAGAATTTCCCATGAACATCTTCAACTAAAGGTTGCCATGCAGAGTCATCGAACTGACTAAAAGTTACAATGTCACCGGCATACACTCACGTAAATATGTCCACAAATTCTTGATGTAGCGTATCTTGACCGCCAGTTATGTGCTGCTAGACCTACCTGAAGTAGGTCTCTAACTCCCTTTTAGAAAATGACATCACAGGACCATAAACAGTATAAGTCCACAATTTGCAAGTTTTCTTAAGTGGAATATCTTGGTAAGAGATCATATTTCTATCACCTCTAAGAAAACTCTTCTCTGTTAATTAGAAGAACGAAGGAACCTCTATTTTGTCGGCAAATGCCTACCCTGGAGGACTAGAGGGTTTAACTACAATATTTGTCTTGTGACTCATTTTGGTTTTGACAGTTTGACTACCATAATTATCACTTTCTCAGGAAATATTTAATGAAGATAATAAGATAATCCTGTGCACGACTGCACTTTCTCATGGAATCTTCTTCATTCGTTATTTAAATGATAGAAAAACGTGATTTTCTTATTAAGCTAATGCAAGGCTGAGTTTTCATACATGTTGCAAAAACGCATATAATCTTAAAGGGCAGGCTCAGTGGGTAAAGAATCCTCCTGCAATGCAGGAGACACAGGAGACTTGGGTTCGATTCCTGGGTCAGAAAGATCTCATGGAGAAGGAAGTGGCAACCCACTCCAGGATTCTTGCCTGGAAAATCTCATGGACAGGGGAGTCTGGAGGGGTACAGTCCATGGGTCATAAAGAGTCGGACACAACTGAGCACATGGACCATATGCTATCTTTATGGAATAAGATAGGTTTTTTTTCCTAAATCATTTTAATCAAAAGACCAACATTCTTTTAGGGAGCATGCTGGCTGTATTTTGGAAAATACCGCAATAATCTGTTCATGGGGTTTAAGGAGAGTCTCCGCCATTCAAGTTGGCTTGAAGCAGGTCAGTAACAGACAGGCTGATGATACTCTGGATGCAGAGGTTAAGGAGAGAGGAGAGGAGTGGGGGTGGGGCGGAGAGCATGAAGCAGAGGGTCCCCAGGGGCTCTGGAGGACAGGATATTCAAAATTTAATGTGAGTTACCAACAGTTCCATCACCACCAACGTTCCTCCAAGTCCACTGCCAAACACATGCGTTATGTGTGTGGAAGCAGGGGCAGGACAGAGTTACCCACTCAGGATGGCATGGACCAGAAACCCAGTGCCCCCAGGGGCTCACCCGAACCTGGGGGTGCTGGATGAGGGAACGTGGTGGACCTCTGCGTGGCGCCTGGAGACGCCCTGCCTTCGAGTCTCTTCTTTTGACGTTGCCATTAAATTTTTTAAAAGAAAGCATTTTTCGCTGGAAACTGGTTTCCGCAATTTTTTTTGCAACTTGAGAGATTTATGACTTACAACGCAGCTTCCCCCGACCCCTGACTCCCCTACCAGGAAAAGCTTTACCTTCAGCAAAGCACATAAAAGATTCAAGATGAAGCAGCTATCAATTTGTCAGTTGGGTGTTTTCTCCTCTCACTTTCTCAGTATGGACTCACAAATGGTCAGACTCCCTATATTCCCCAAACTGATGGAAAATCTGCAGGGAACTGGGCTGAGAGCAACTCCTGGCGTCCTTGCTCGGGGCTGGAAATCCGTAAGGCTCTGTGGGCTCCACATCCGCTTCCTGAATCACAAACTGGAATCTTAAAACATACTGAGTCCTTTTCCTCCCGTTCTCTCTCAACTGTCATCCATTTAAAATGTGTTTTCCAAGCACTAACTCTGCATAACATACATTATACAGGTAGCCTTGCTAGAAAGGAATATTTTTCAATTGAGCAAGAAATTAGAAATGGCTGAAAGAAGAAGAAAATATTAGGAAAACTCACCCGCTAGAGTAGTGATACTGCTAGCTAACCACCAGTGGTACAGAGCTGTAGATGGCAACTCGGGCTGAGGTCCCCTGCAGTGCTGATGCTTGTAGATGCCAAAACTGCCTCCTCTGGGTTTCTGGATGATTCCTCACACTAGGGTCTAGGAGACAGTGACCAAGTCCATTTCATGCAGAAACTGCATAACAAGGCAAGATGGTCACTAGGGTTGTTTTGAGTCCAAGTGAAGAGAAACTGGGAAAACTGATATACATTTGTGAGCAGTTTTGGGGTTTTTTTCCTGTGTAGGAGATGCTTGAACTTGCATTTTGATGGTGTCTGTTCTTTGGCTCTGGGGAAACCAGCCAAAGTCCTTCAGGATCTGCAAGGCAAAGAGACCCTACAGGAAAGCAGAGCTTTGAGAAAACGTGGCACCGGATACCATGAACGCACCTTTGCATCTTCCTCCAAGATGATGCTGTTTTTGTGGACAGAGCAGGGTATCAGTGATGGAGAAGGCCTTCTTTCTTAAGGGAGGATTGGGTCTGCCCGTATTGTGTGTCTTTACAGAACTCTGGGTGCCTCCTCACCGCAGGTTTAGGCCAGCATGGATGGGGCGTTGAAGCTACAGGAAAGACACACAGGCTCATCTAGCCCCAAGTCAAGTCCAGACCAAGAGGAGGGACTCGAAAGGACATCACTCCCCTTGGCCCAACCCAGCCTTGACGCAGGTGGGATTGAACACTGGTTTGGAGAAAGGTGCTCGCATTCTGTGGGGGCAGGTGGAGCGAACCGATGATCCTAAAGCAATCAAGGCTGATGAAGTTCTTCTCAGAGTTCAGGGGGAAATGTATGCAGAGCCTTGGGGTCTGAGGCCAGTCTTGGGGGTGCCACTGGTGGGGAGACAGAAGTGGTCCATGAACCCAGGGATGAGGGGTCTGGGAGAAGACTCTTCAGCAGCTGTGTGTGATTCTGCCCATCTTCTCTGACCCCAGATCCATCATTAATATTCTTCTAGATGCTGCAACTTGGTCTCTGCTCGGCTGCAGGACCCAGATGAGCCGAGGGGAGGCCAAGCTCAGCCTTCATAAAATTAGTTTCCTGCTGCTGCTGTTGTTATTGGCACCTACTTAGTGACTTAAAATAAGTCTTTCCTACAGTCCTTGGGGTCAGAAGTCCACGGTGGGTCTCAGGGGACTAAAATCAAGGCTGGGGTTTCTTCTGGGGACTCCAGGGAGAATCAGTGACCTTGCCTTTTTTCCATCTAGAGGCTTCTGCATTCCTTGGCCTGTGGCTTGCACTATTCCAGCCTACACTCTCATCTTGCGTCTTTTTCTCAGACTCTGACCTTCTTGTCTCCCTCTTATAAGGACCCTTGTGAGCATCCTGGGCCCACATGGCGAATCAGGGGAATTTCCCCCCAGCAGTATTCGTAGCTTCATCACATCCTGCAAAGTCACTTTTACCCTGTAAAGCAGCAGGTTCACAGATTTCAGGGTTTAGAACCCGGACACCTTTAGAGGTCACGACTAGCTTTCCCTAGCCTTCCAGCCCCACCCAAGTGAGCGTCCACATCTGCGCCGAGACGAGCCCACCCAAGGGGCAGAGGTGGCAGAGGGGAGCCCCAAGATGCAGGAGGCCAGGGTGCAAAACCGGGGGCCGGGGGTGGGGCGGGTCCTCAACACCCTTCATTTAAGATTAACAAGTCCTTTTGAGTATAAGCAAAACCCAAATATGACATAGGACATATTTGTACTAAAAATTATTCCACTGTTTATCTGATAGTCAGATTGAACTGGGCATCCTATATTTTCACTTGCTAAATCTAGAAACCCTGGAGGAACTTACAGAAATAGTCCTGAGGCATCTGGAAGGAAGACACTTAAAGGGGTCTAGCGTCTTACAATGGGGCATTGCAGAGCTCTGCTGGTGTTACTGCATCACACGTTGTACTCAATGAGTTTATAAACTGCCATCATGGTTCCCTTAGCACCGTCTTCTTGCCACGTTAATATTTCTCTGATCTTAATATAACTGTCTTTTCTAATGTTAGGTTTTCTGCATTTTTTTAAACTTGGCTAATTTTCCCCTAATACTACATATGTACTCAAAATGTGATTCCAATCTATGTATCAATGACTGAACTTTTTGTTTCCATAGAGCAAAGACATCACTTACTCGTTGCTGACACTAAACAGATGTGTGGCTCCTACAGTCACACTCATAACTGAGCCATTTACTGTCAGGGTTCTTGGACATCAAGATGATCCGCCTAAAGTTAACAACCAGTTATGTTCTTTGTGCATGAGAAAATTCCCAGAGGTCTTATGTAAAACACCATGACTCTTCAAATAGCATCATAACCTGAGTACTGAAAAGAGACTGAAGTAAATTGCTACATCATGGAAGCTTCCCTACGCAGTGGGCAATCAGCAGTGTGAACAAGCCTCGGGATGATTTGGCATCATTTTTAAAGAGTATATATATTCTCACTTGAATTACATAATAATCTGAACGATCTAGACCAGCCCTGACCAACAGAAATAATGCCAACCGGACATAATTATAAATGTTCTAGGAGCCACATTAAGAAAATAAAAAGAAACAGGAGAAGTTAATTTCAATGATGTATTTCACTCAACACATCCAAAGTGCCATTCCTACAACATGTAATAAATGCAAACACTCTTCAAGAGATGTTTTTACGTTCTTTTTTTTTCTATTAAAGTTTTTGAAATCTGGAGTGTATGTCATAGTTAGAGACCATCTCAACCTGAAGTAGACACATTTCCAAAACTCAATAGCCACACACGCCTGCTGAGTTCCACAACTGGCTCGGGCAGTCCCACAGTGGACTCCACTTCCACCAACACAGTGGCTCTTCTAAACACAGAAGCCCAGACAAGCCAGAGACTGCCCGTGCTGACGGGCGCTGCTAGGGTATTTCTGAATCCTCCCAGCATTGAGGAGTACTTTAAACCCAAAACAGCAATCTCGTTTGTTTCCACTGTCATTCCTTCAGACATGAAAGACGGAGTGCTCAGACACACAGAGACAATTAATTAGAATCAAGTAATTAGGAGAGAACCGTATGTTAATTGATTCCTTTACACCCACAGGAACAGAGAAGCAGCAAGTCTAACAGCCCAGCGCTGAGGACAGGAGTCACCCTTCTGAAGCAGAGTGAGCTTCTGAAGCTGCCTCAAATGTAAAATGCACCTCCACCCTTGAAGGTGAGCATTTGAAGGCTCTTAGGGAAGGAACACCTGACCTTTCAACCCTGTATGGCTATGAACCTGGGTTGATCCTTCCAAACATGAGAACGCCACACTCCAACAGTCGTGCAGTAGGACTCGGCACAGCGGCTAGGACACACAAGGCATCCTGAGCTCCACGGGAACACCTTTATCACATAAAGCAGGGGTGCCTGGAACCCTTACCATATGCCTCTGTCAGTGGCCTCTGCATTCCCATGTATGGCAGGGAGGAAGCCGGCACCCCGCTGAAGTGGGTACTGAGCTTCGTCTCTGTGCGTGAGTGTGTGTAAGAACTCACTGACACGTCGCATGACCTGAGTCTACAGTTCACACATTCCACTTTTGAGGTCAATAAAATACACCTGGTCGCTGTTGTTCAGTCACTAAGTCTTGTCCGACTCTTTCCAAACATACCTTGGGAGCTGTCATTGTTTCTGTGCAGCACAAGATCTTAGGGCACCAGGGGGTCCCCGTTTACAAGAGCCTGTGAACAGACTCAGAACTGCAGCCATGAGAACGTTTGTGCACTGACAGCAGGGCCACGCTGATGGAATGGTCACATGCGACAGAGGGAGGCTGGTCTGATTTCCAGAGGCATTTTCAGTCCCCGTGACTTATGGACCTGATCTGAATTCCTGTCACCAACACACATAACATTCTGGCCTCAGTTTCCAAGTTTCTTACTGAGAAAAGACTAATACTGACTCAACTACCAACATTATTCTGAATATTAAATCTTTAAAACACCAACTATGTGTGTGTGTGTGTGTGTGTGTGTGTGTGTGTGTGTGTGTGTTGGGAGCTCAAAGCCATGGATGCCTAATATTATAATGCCCAGCTTATATCCTGCTCTGTAAGATCTAGAGGTTCATCTGGCAAATGACAGTAACTACGTTTTAGTCTTTTCTCTTTAACTTTTTGCTTTTATTGAAGTATGGCTGATTAACAATGCTGTGTTAGTTTTAGGTGTATAGCAACATGATTCGGCTATACATATACATGTATCTATTCTTTTTCAAATTCTTTTCAATTTAGACTGTTATTAATACACAATATTGAGGAGAGCTCCCTGTGCTATACAATAGGTTCTTATTGGTTATCCATTTTATTTATTTCTATTGGAAGATAATTGCTGTTTACTATATAGAAGACTGCAGTCCACCGGGTTGCAAAGAGTCAGACACGACTGAGCGACTGAATTGAACTGATACAGAAGACTATAGCAGCATGTATATGTCAATCCCAAATTCCTTAACTATCCCTTCCCCTACCACTCCCCACTGCTAACCGTAAGTTTGTTCTCCACGTCTATGAGTCTGTTCCTTTTTTCTCAAATAAGTTCACTTGTATCATTTCTTTTTAGATTCTGCATGTGAGCAATATCATAAGATATTTCTCTTTCTCAGTCCGACTGACTTCACTCAGTGTGACAATCTCTAGGTCCATCCATGTTGCTGCAGATGGCGTTATTTCATTCTTTTTAATGGCTGAGTAATGCTCCAGATAATAATTGCATTCTATTTAAATAGCACGGGAAATGGAAAGTTCTCATGCAGAAGACTCTTTAGAAGGCTATGCCATCTCCTAGTCCCTGTTCGTACTAGAAAAAGAGGCTGATACAAAGCCGTCGAGGTTAACAATTTAAAATCATCTTCCTTTTATTGGAAGGTTTCTGCTGAGGGAGATTTTTTTGAAGAGGAAACAGAGAAATAGGATGTATTGACTCCAGGCTTCTTTTCATGGCAAAGAAGCCTCCAGAGTTCATGGAGGAAGCACGCCTTTGCTGATCCTTTTGGCGAGTAGAGAGTTGCAATTTCATAGCCATCCTCCGACAGCTTTGCACCATCCTGCTCTTGGGGAGACCTCTACTCTTTGGGTTGAGCCACATGTCTGCTGACTCACAGTCTCCAATGGGGCTGACAGCCACTGATATTTTCAGTTTTAAAAACCTCTCAGAGGCTCTTGGGGTTCCCCAGGTGGTGCTTTAGGAAAGAACCAGCCTGCCAATGCAGGAGATACGAAAGACGCAAGAGATGCGGGTTTGGTCCCTGGGTCGGGAAGATCCCCTTGAGTAGGGCATGGCAACACACTCCAATATTCTTGCCTGGAGAATCCCCGTGGACAGAGAAGCCTGGCAGGTTACAGTCCACAGGGTCGCACAGAATCGGACACGACTGAAGTGACTTAGACAGACTTTGATGAGCCCAGAAAGGACATGCCCAGAGAAGGAACTGGTGAGCTTTAAAGAGGGTCAATAGATGCACATCTGAAATTAACATGACATTGTAGATCAGCTATATTTAAAAAGCTATATTTAAAAAGAAAAATAGATTTCCAAACTAAAATTAAAAGAATGAAAAAAACCCAGGACATTCTAGAGTAGCAGGGGAGTTTCTCTGGCGACCTAGTGGTTAGGATTCTGGTCTTTCAGGTCCAAGGCCCAGGTTCAATCCTTGGTCAGGGAACTGAGATTTCACAAGCCACACAGCACAGCCAGAAACGAACAAACAAACAGAGAGATGGGACAATTTCAAAAGGTGTAATAAATGCATAACTGGAATACTTGAAGGGAAAAAGAGAGAATGGGACATAATATTTGAATAATAATAGCAAAGAACTTTCCAAAATGAATAATCTCTCCATTTCCAGAATAACAGAGAACACTAAGCAGAATAAATGCAAAAAAAAAAAAAAAAAAACTACCTGCAGGCATATCATATCCAAACTGCAGAAAACCAATGACAAAGAGAAAATATTGAAAGAAGGAAGAGGGAGGGAAAGAACACTTTACCTTCAGATGAAACAGGATTTTAGCAGACATTCCATCAGAAACCATGCAAGACAGAATGGAGTCAAAGCTTTCTTGCTGAAATAACAAAAATACCAATCTAGAATGCTATGTTCAGAGAAATTACTCTTCAAAACTGAAAGAAAAAGATTTACTCAGATAAACGTAAACTGAGGAAATCCATCACCAGTCTCACAAGAAAGGTTAAAAGATTTTCTCGGGCAAAGGGAAATGATATAGGTCAAAAACTTGTATCTACATTTTGAAAAAAGGAAAAGCATTGAGGGAGAAATAAATGAAGGTACAGAAAGTATTTTTATTCTTAATTGATCTAAGCAATAACTATTTGTTTGAAATAGTAATAATAACAATGTATTAGGTTATTGCAGCAAATATGTAAGCGAAATGAACGGCAGCAGGCCATGAGGGTGGGAGGGAGAAACTGGGAATTCTCTTTTGTAAGGTAACTTCCCCAGGTGGCGCTAGTGGTAAAGAACCTACCAGCAAATGCAGGGGAGACCGGAGACGCAGGTTCAGCCCTGATTCTGGAAGAGCTCCTGGAGGAGGGCATGATATCCCACTCCAGTATTCTTGCCTGGAGAATCCCGGGAACAGAAGAGCCTGGCGGGCTACAGTCCATGGGGTCACAAAGAGTTAAACACGACTGAAGCCACTTAGCAGAAAGATAACCTCACTACATATAAAGTGGAATAATGTTATTTGTAGGTAGACTTAAATTAGCTTAAGAGTAAATATTGTAAGCTCTTAGAGCAACAGTTTTTAAAAAGTATACTTGCTATGCTTAGAGAGAAGATAAAACTTAATCATATGAATTGCTCAAATAAAATCAGAGAAAGCAGAAGTCTCTGAGAATAAACAGAAAATGGCTACAAACGTGGTTGATATAATAATCCAAATACGTCAATAATCATATTAAATATTATTACAATAGACTGCCAGAGTTAAAAAGACTAAAATATAAGTTATTTACATGAAAAGTGAAAGTGTTAGTTGCTCAGTTGAATGAGACTCTTTGCAACCCCTTGGACTATAGCCCAGCAGGCTCCTCTGTCCTTGGAATTCTCCAGGCAAGAATATTAATATAAAGTCAAATGTAAAACCAGGGGAAAGATTGTTGTTGTTGTTTTTGTTGTTGTTCAGTCGCTAAGTCGTGTCCAACTCTTTGCAGCCCCATGGATTGCAGCACTCCAGGTTACCCAGTCCTTCATTGTCTCCCAGTTGGCTCAAATTCATGTCCAGTGAATCTGAGTCAGTGATGCTATCTAACCATCTCATCCTCTGCCACCTTCTTCTCCTTTTGCCTTCAATTCTTCCCAGCACTAGGGCTTTCCCAATGAGTCAGCTCTTTGCACCAGGTGGCCAGAGTATTGGAGCTTCAGCTTCAGCATCAGTCCTTCCAGTGAATATTCAGAGTTGATTTCCTTCAGGATGGACTGGTTTCATTTCCTTGCAGTCTAAGGGACTCTCAAGAGTCTTCTCCAACAACACAGTCTGAAAGCATCCATTATTTGGTGCTTAGCCTTCTTTATGGTCCAACTCTTACATCCACACATGACTACTGGGAAAACCATAGCTTTGACTATACGGACCTTTGCTGGCAAAGTAATGTCTCTGTTCTAGGTACATTGTCTAGGTATGGAAAAGATAGACCTTGCTAATAGTATTTTAGAGAAAGCTAGAATAGCTATACCAACTTCAGTGCAGATTTTAAAACAAGGAAAATTATCAAGGGTACTACATAATGATGAAGAGCCCATTTCTCAAAGAAGCTGCACCAGTTCTAAAGGTGTATGTACTTACCAAGAAGGCATTGAAATACATGAAGCAGAATCTGATACAACTGAAAGGAGAAATAGTCAAATCCACTGTTAAAGCTGAGTTCAACACTTCCCTGTCAGTAACTGATAGATCAAGCAGACAGATAATCAATAAGGATACAATAGACCTGAATAATACTATCAGTCAACTTGATCTAATTACCATTTATAGAATACTCCATCCAGCAATCACAGAGTATACATTCTTCAAAGCTCTCAAGGAATATTCAGCAAGATGGACCACATTCTGGGCCAAGAAATATATCTTAATTAATTTAAAAGAATAAAAATCACATGAAGTGTATTCTCAGGCCACAGAGGAACTGAACTAGTAATCAAAAACAGAAAAATAGCTACAAGTTCCCAAATATTTGGCAATTAAGCAGCACATTTCTAACTAATAACTGGTACCAAAAGGAAATGTCAAGAGAAATGTAAAAATATTTTGAACTAAATTAAAATTAGAGCTCAGCTTATCAAAATTTGTGGAATATAGTAAAGTCAGTGCTTAGAAGAAAATACACAGCATTGAAATGCACTTATTAGAAAAGAAGGAAACTATAATATCAATAATCTAAGCATTCATCTTAGAAAACTTTAGAAGGAAGATCAAGAGACTCCTAAAACAAGAAAGGAAAAGAAGCAATGAAAATTAGGGACTTCCCTGGTGGCTCAGGGGCTAAGACTTCATGCTCCCAATACAAGGGGCCCCAGCTTGATCCCTGGTCAGGGAACTAGATCCCACACGCCACAACCAGGAGTTCACATGCCACAGCTAAAGACCCTGCATGCCTCAACTAAGAGCTGGCACAGCCAAACAAATAAATAAATACTTTTTAAAAGAGACAGCAAAAATTAGAGCAGAAATCAATAAAATTGAAAACAGGAAAATAATGGAGAAAGATTATAAAACCAAAAGCTGTTTCTTTGGCAAGATTAATCATATTGATAAAGTTCTAGCCCCAGCTAACCAAGACAAAAAGAGAAGGCACAAATGATCAATATCATAAATCTAGGTTTTATGATTTAAGGTTCATTATTATTCATAAAATGGACATTAAATAGAGTCAGATAAAGAAAGTCTATTAACAGCTCTGTGCCCACAAATTTGATATTTTAGATGGAATGGACCAATTCCTTGAAAGGCACAGACTAATAAAATTAAAAGACACTTATTCTTTGGAAGGAAAGTTATGACCAACCTAGATAGCATATTAAAAAGCAAAGACATTACTTTGTCAGCAAACGTCCATCTAGTCAAGGCTATGGTTTTTCCAGTAGTCATATATGGATGTGAGAGTTGGACTATAAAGAAAGCTGAGTGCAGAAGAATTGATGCTTTTGAACTGTGGTGTTGGAGAAGACTCCTAAGAGTCCCTTGGACGGCAAGGAGATCCAACCAGTCCATCCTAAAGGAAATCAGTCCTGAATACTCATTTGGAAGGACTGACGCTGAAACTGAAACTCCAATATTCTGGCCACCTGATGCGAAGAGCTAACTAATTGGAAAAGACCCTGATGCTGGGAAAGATTGAGGGCAGGAGGAGAAGGGGACAATAGAGGATGAGATGGTTGGATGGCATCACAGACTCAATGGATACGGCTTTGGGTGAACTCCAGGAGTTGGTGATGGACAGGAAGGCCTGGTGTGCTGCAGTTTGTGGGGTTGCGAAGAGTTGGACACAACTGAGCAGCTGAACTGAACTGAACTGAACTGAATAAAATTCTCACAAGGAGATGCAAAAAACATGAATAAACATATCTTTTAAAGAAACTGAATTAATAATTAATATCCCTCCAAAAAAGAAACACCAGATCCAAATAGTTTCATGGGTGAATTTTAGCAAACATTTAAGTAAGAAATAATGCCAATTAGGTTGTTATAGAATATTAGGCAGAGTTGTCTGTG
>SJYQ01000885.1:50718-103829 GCA_006410935.1 Redunca redunca | reverse complement strand
TCAGCTTATAAGCACAAAAACCACAAACAGGTGCAGCTGGAGTGCAGCTGCTTGATTGGTGGTTAAATCTTAACCTTTTCAGTGATAGGTCTTAGTTATTAGCCCGAGACAATTCATTAGCTTACAATCACATTGTACAACTATTTTTCAGAAAAGTTATTTCCTTGAGCTGTTATTTTTCAGAAAAGTTATTTCCTTGAGCTGTTTGAGACAATCACCTTCCCGGAACAACTCTTGGGGGGTCTCACTCTTAGGACGTAAGGTGTATTTTGTCCTGTACCTTTAAAATGAAAGGCCTGTCAGGGTTAACAAAAAGGCCTGAAGATGAATGCGTTTTTCTCCTAGGCCTCTGGTAATTTTTAACTCTTGTTGCCATAGTCCCCAAAGAAACCAGAAGCTCATGATCTCATTTTCTACGGTAGACTGACCACAAAAACAGGCCTTGATTAAAAACAAATTTTAGATTAGTTTCCACAACCCTACATACCCCTCCTCCTTCAAGGGTGAGTCTTATGGTGGGCATTGTGAGGAGACTCTGCTCTATATGATTAGGCCCTATCTTATACCAATGACAACCCACTCCCCACTTATTTAAGGCATATCCACTAGTCTTATTTCTGCTCCATTGCCAGCTGGGAAAGATCTGATATTTAAATACTCCCCGCATATCAGGCTGGGTTACAGGGACCCAGACTCCAGGAGGCAAGGTAAGCTTTGGCCTCATTCTTTGCTGTACTTCACGGGAAACTTGCTGGAGAACTTCATGTGTGGTTTCCCTCAGACAAGGGAACGGCCATAGAACAAGCAGAAATCATTCCTAGAAGGTAGAGTATTAGCACGAAAGTGAAAGACATAGTAAGAAAGCAGTTTCGGGGTTTCCACGAACTGTACTGCAAACCCCTGGGGCCTCCTCTGCCCTGAGAGTTTGGCCTTTCACCCAGAGCCGTGTCTTGGGCAGGGCTACACTCCAGTCGCGGCGTCGTTGACGTAGACATGTCGGCTCCCGACAGTGATCCATTTTAAACAGAGCAGAGTGTACATGTCCATCCCAAACTTCCTAACTATCCCTTTCTGTCACCCTTCTGCCCTGGTAACTGCTAAGTTCATTCTCTGTTGAGTCTGTTTCTGTTTTGTAAATAAGTTCATCTGAATCACTTCTTTTCAGGTTCTGCATATAAGCGACATCATACAACATTTCTTTTCCTGTCTGGTGCACTTCACTCTGTATAACAATCTCCAGGGCCAGCCATGTTGCTGCTAGCGGAATTATTTCATTCCATGTAATAGATGAGTAATATTCCACTGTATATATGTACCACATCTTCTTTATCCATTCTTTTTTCTATGAACATTTAGGTTGCTTCCATGTCTTTGCTATTATAAATGGTGCTGAAATGAACATTGGTGTGCATGTACCCTTTCAGACCATGTTTTTCTCTGGGCATATCCCAAGGAGTGAAATTGCAGGTAGCTCTATTTCTAGTTTCTTAAGGAACCTCCATGCTGTTTTTCATAGTGGCTGCACCAATTGACATTTCTTCCAGGAATGTAGGAGGGTTCCCTTCTCTCTGCACCCTCCCCAGCATTTATTGTTTGTGGATTTTTTTTTTATGATAGCCATTCTGATGTGAGATGATATCTCATTGTAGTTTTGCTAAGAATTTGAAAAAGAATAGATACATGTATAGAAAGGAAATCAACCCTGAATATTCTTTGGGAGGACTAATGCTGAAGTGCCAACACTTTGATCAATATTCTTTGATGCAAAGAGCCAACTCATCAGAAAAGACCCTGATGCTGGGAAAGATCAAGGGCGAGAGGAGAAAGGGACAACAGAGGATGAGACAGTTGGATGGCATCACTGATTTTGACATGAGTTTGAACAAAGTCTGGGAAATAGTGAAGGACAGGGAAGCCTGGTTTGCTGTAGTTCATGGGGTCACAGAGTCAGACATGACTTAGTGACCTACAGTAACTGAATCTCTTTGTTGTGTACCTGCAACTAGTACCACATTGTTAATCGACTATACTGCATCATAAAATAAAAAGCTAAAAAGGAAGAAAGAAGAATGCCAAGCCTCCACAATATCTCCCAGACAATAAAAGCAGAGGGAAATTTTCCTAATTCATTCTATGAGACCAACATCACCCTAAAACAATCTCAAAGAAGTTACAAGAAAGGAAAATTACAGATTAATATCTTACAGGAACACATACACAAAAATCCTCCAAAAAATCAGAAAACCTGATTCAACAATGCATAAAAGTATTGCATTCCACAGCCAAGTGGGATTTATTCCAGGAACGCAAAAAGGCTGGTTCAACATTTGAAAGTCAACCAATGTAATGTACCACATCAACAGACTAGAGAAGAAAAATCACATTGTCTTATTGACTGACACAAAAAAAGCATCTGACAAAATCTAACACACATTAAATAATTTTTAAAAATTCCCAGCAAACTACGAATGAAGAGTAACTTCCTCAATCTGATAAAGAACATCTATAAAGACCTATTTAAGATATATGTGTGCTTGTCTGTGTGTGACTAAATCACGGTGCTGTATACCTGAAACCAGCACAACATAGCAAACCAACTACACTTCAATAAAAAATAAAATAAACATTTAAAAACCTATTTCATTTTTATAGATAACTATTCAGTATGATAGCAAATATCATACTTAATGGTGAGAAACTGAAGATTTCCTCCCTAATACCAGGAATAAAACAAGGATAGTCTCTCTCACCACTTCTACTTAACATTGTGCAGGAAGTGCAAGCTGGCAAAATAAGGTAAGAAAAGAAAGTAAATGGTATAACAAAGTAAAAAGGAAGAAATAAAACTTCTTTAAGACGGCATAATTATACAGAAAATTCCAATCAACCAAACAAGCATCAACTAATAAAAGTCTTCTAGAACTAATAAAAGAGGATAGCAAGTCATAAGATAAGTTAGTATATAAAAGTCAGTTGCTCACTTTTACCAGCAGTGAACGATTGGCATTTGAAATGAAAAACAACATAATTTTCAATAGCAACCAAAAAGTAAAATGCTTAGGTACAAATCTCATAAAATATGTGTAGAATCTATATGCAGAAAGCTATACAACTGATGAAAATCAGGAAAATCTATGTAGAGAGATATTCCATGTTTACGGAATGGAACCCTCAATATTGTTAAGATGTGATTTCTTCCCAACAAGACCGAAGGATTCAACTTAATCCCAATCAAAATATCAGAAGGCATTTTGTAGATATTTACAAAATAATTTTAAAGCTTATAGGAAAAGGCAGAAGACCAAGAATAGCCCACACACTGAAGGAGTACCAAGTGAGAACACTCACACTGCAAACCGTCAAGAGTTACCACACGGCTACGGAAATCGAGACAGCACAGCACTGGTGAACGGACGGGCGCGTAGATCATGGGACAAAATTTAAAGTCCAGAAATAGATGCACACAAATATAGACAACTGATCTTTGACAAAGAAGCAAAAACAATGCAATGGAAAATTCCAAAGGTAGCTTTTTCAAAAACAGTACTGCATGCAAAAATAGGAACCTAAACACAGACCTTGCACACCACACAAAACTTAACTCTAGATGGATCATACACCTAAATGTAAAATGCGAAATGATAAAGCTTCTTAAAGAAAATCTGGACGACCTTGGGCTTGGGGATGAGTTTTTAAATACAGTATCAATGGAATGATGCATGAAAGAAAAAGTTGATAAGCTGGACTTTATTACAATTAAAACATGCTCTACATAGACACTGATAACAGAATGAAAAGTTAAGCCACAGGTTGAGAAAAAAATATTTTCAAAATACAGATCTGATAAAGGATTTTTTGCATTCAAAATATGCAAAGAATTCTTAACATTCAACAATAAGGAAATAAACAACAAAATTGAAAAATGGGCCAAAGATCTGAAATGACATCTCAACAAAGAAGATAAATAGATGGCAAATAAGCATATGAAAAGGTGCTCAACATCGTTTGTCCTTAGGGAATTGCAAGTTAAAGCAACACTGAGACACCACTGCACACCTATTTGAATGGTTAGAATCCAAAAGACAGTATCAACTGCTGGAAAGAATGCAGAAAAAATAATTCTCTTTCACTGCTGTAGGAAATGCAACGTGGTATAGCCCCTTTGGAAGACAGTTGGACAGTTTCTTACAAAACTAAACACAGACTTACTGTAATATCCAGCAATTGCCCTCCTAGGTATTTACCCAAATGATTTGAAAACTTTTTTTTCAGACAAAAAAGCTGCACAGGTATGTTTACAGCAGTTTCATTTGTAATTGCCAAAAATGGGAAGCAACAAAAATGTCCATCAGTAGGTGAGTGGATAAACAAACTATTGTATGTTATTGGGGAAAAGGCCAACTGTAGACAGAGTAAACAGATCTATGGTTTTCAGAAGAGTCAAATCAGGGCACAGGAGTTGAGTAGGTGAAGCACAGAAGATTTTTAGGGTAACAAACCTATTCTGTATGATACTGTAATGATGAGTACAAAACAGTAACATTTGTCAAAACCCACAGAACTTGACAGCTCAAAGAGTAAATCTTAATCTATGCAAATAAGGCAAATTTCTTTTAAAAAATCTCTTAGGATGTGGAGGAATCCCAGGATGGAAGTCAGAATGTGACAGAAGAACCTAAATGTAGTTTAAAAAAAAAAGAAAGAAAGAAAGAAACAATCTGACTAGGATGGGGAATAAAGAGCTGACCTGAGAAACTTTGGAAATGAGTAGAAGCTATACAAGTAAGCTATAATAAGCGCCTTAGTTGATGAAGTTGTTTCCCTGGGGATATGAGTTAACAATTCTGAAACCATTATATGTATACAATGGAAATGAGGAGTTAATAAATGAGTCAGGTTTCTCACTGGTATAATGAAAGTGGATTAGAGTTGGAGGTAGGAGTATGCTAACTCATGTTCAGCTTGGTATAAATACACATAGGAATATTTATAGACATGTGTATACACATGAACTAGTTCATGCATATGTCACTGCTCTGTTAGTTGAAAGGACCTAAAAAAATGACATTCCAGGAGCAACAAGCACAACTAACACCATTAGTTTCTAATACCATTCTCCAATGAAAGAGGTCCACGCCTTTTAGAGAAACGACTGATTATATACTGAGACAGGAAATACACAAGATGGGCTGGGAACATCCCATAGTCCACGGAAGTGCCAAAAAGAAAAAGAAAGGTGAGGGTATTTTAAAGGGGTACAAGAGCAACTAAAAGAGCTCCCAATAGCCAAACTGGAAAAACTTGAGCAATTGAATAAAATACAGTAGTATTGGATTATAACTCAAATCATATAATGAACATGTAGGAAGGAGGCTCAGATGGCAGAGAATCTGCCCGCAATGCAGGAGACCCAGGTTCGATCCCTGGGGCAGGAAGATCCACCCCACTGGAGAAGGGAATGGCTACTCACTCCAGGATTCTTGCCTGGAAAATTCTATGCACAGAGGAGCCTGGAGGGCTACAGCCCATGAGGTCATGAACTGAGAGTCGAACACAACTGAAGTGACTTGGCATGCATGCATGCAAGTAAACAAGTAAGAAAGATAAATAATAAAATAAATAAGAAAGATAAATAATAAAATCTTCCATGCAGAAGAATTACAAATGACTTAGGTATATTCCCTGGTGACTCAGACAGTAAAGAATATGCCTGCAATACAGGAGACCCGGGTTTGATCCCTGGGTGGGGAAGACCCCCTGGAGAAGGGCATGGCAACCCACTTCAGTATCCTAGCCTGGAGAATCCCGGTGGACAGAGGAGTCTGGCGGGCTACAGTCCATGGGGTCTCAAAGAGTCAGACAAGACTGAGAGACTCACATGAGGTATGCACTCCACCTTGAAGGAAGGGCTGCATACTGCTCACTTAAGGGTGGGCTTCCTTGGGTGACTTATTCTAAACAGGACCGCAGGGAAAGGGAGACACAGAAGAATAGCGATCTGACAAATGCACCTCAGCCCTGTGATCAAGGTCAGCATCAGAAGTGATGGGTCGTATTGGTAGGCTGTACCCTTGGTACGATTTGGTGAGAATAGCACTTTACCTCTGTGGTCCTCCTGCCCCACATCCTGTGACTCCTATTTACTCCTGAGGAAAACATCAGACAGATCCCAACTGGAGGATATTCTAGAAGACATCTGACTGGTAACCTTCAAAACCGCTGAAGCCATCAAAAACAGGAAAAGTCTGGGAAACTGCCCCAGCCAAGAGGAGACACAATGACCAAATGTAATGTGGGATCCCAGATGGAATTAAGGAAGAGAAAATGGATATTAAGTAAAAAGTAAGCAAATATGAAAAAACTATGACCTTGGGAATTCCCTGGAGGTCTAGCAGCTAGGATTCTATGCTTTCACCAGTAAGAGTGTGTGTTCAATCCCTGGTAGGGGAACTAAGATCCCACAATCAAAAAAACTACAAAAAGAATTTTAAAAATAACCCTGTGATCTTTAATCAATAATAATATATCAACTTTGATGCAAGAATTGTGACAAACATACTAATGCAAGATGTCAACAACAGGGAAAATTGATATAAGGCATGTGAAAATCCCTGTACTATTTTGGCAATAATTCTGCAACTTTTAATTCAGCTTTTTAAAGTATATATTTTTTTAAATCAAAAGGACAGATGGTAAAGTCAAAATTAAAACAAAATTCACAGATTCTGAAATCCAGGCAATATATTTGCAAATATAGAAAATTTAAAACTTGCTTTAATCTACCAATATGTCCATCATAACAACATCATCAGTTAATCTAACTTGATTCTGGACTAAACTGATTTAATTATATCCAATTATAGGCAGGATGCATACACATACCAAGCTGTTCAAGAATCAGATGAGCTGGGGTAATATCTTAATAACATGAGTGGCTTGTGTTTTAAAATGCTAAATCAGAACATGAAGACCTAGGTATGCATGCTGGCTAAACCCACACAGAGGTGGACAAGTAGAACCTCAAACATTGTGCAGCTAATTGGTGATACCATAACTAAATTGGACAGTTTGAGGAACATCAGGGAAGAAAGACAAATAATAAAAGTGGACTTAAGAAGATTATAAGCAGAGCCAGAAAATAAGAAAATGAGATTCCTGCTGGATAAATGCCAGTTAGACCATCTGGGAAAAAATAATCCCAAACACAGATACAGTTGCAGGGAATGAGATGCTTAAAAATCCCAAAGAAATCAAGCAATGAAAGCAGATGAGATGCTAACTTGTGTGCAGTATGGCCAGGGGAGTAGAACAAGGTGGCAAACAGGACGTGGGCCTCTTTGGGGCTTCAGAGATGAGACAGACAAGCCAGCAGACCTCTTCCTGGGTAAGGCCCATGGTCCTCTCAGAAGCTGGGGAAGCTGGAGAGAGCTGGCGTGGGGCTGGCTTATCTCGGAGATCAGGGAACTGAGACATTCCATGCACTTCGGATTCATGATGAGAAGGCTGTTCCTCATCTCCACTAAGTATTCAGAACTGAACAGAGTCAAAGCAAGCCACAAAGCATGAGGACTGGAAACGACTTTGAAGCCAATGTCCAAAAGCCTTAGGGCTCCTGTTAGTTGGCGCACTGGGCCTCACTGAGAGGTGACACAGCTTAACACCACTGGTTTCAAAATATAAGAACAGTCAACAGCGTTTGTTGAGAGCTTACCTCGTGCCAGCCCCGGGCTAAGCATCTTATCTGCAATGTCTCATCTAATCCTCACAACATCCTCTAAAGAGAGGGCTTGGTCTACAGGTCTCCCTCTCTATCCAAAAGCAGAGGGTTCCTATGAAAACTCCCATAACTGAAGCTGCATAAAGAAGCAACTACCCTGGGACACATCTTGCTAGCAGGTGCACAAAATAAATGGAGATAAAGCGCAGATGCTCAGACACGGTTCAGAGCTCTGGTGGCTGGTTGCTGAGATGCTGAGTGTAGTTCTGGGGAAGGAGCTTGGTGGAGCCATTCAGCTGCTCGGGGGCCTCTGCCCCGAAAGCAGATGTGGCAAAACAAACTCTAAACACAACTTTTACAATTTTTGCCTTTTGTCTTTTTTTTGGTAAAAGTGAAAGTCTTCTTCCTATTTTTTTCAGCTCATAAAAACAGGTACTAGTACAGGTCTTTCATAAAAGCAAAGTAGCATGAAGCGAACCTTCCAAAAGTAGGGGATATTAGCATCCCCATTTCACAGATGAGGAAGATGAGGCCCAGAGAAGTGAAGGCACTTTCCCGAGGCCCCCAGGCAATTGACAGCAAGGCTAGAATGATCACTAGAGCTGCAGAGTTCCCACATGCCTACACCTACTCCCCCAAGGAGGGTCCCCTGCTGGGCGAGCACCCAAAGTCAGCCCTGCTGAACAGGTGGCCTGCTGGAAAGGCTGAAAGGTCTGAGTCTCAGACACGGCAAACAGAGGAGGCGCTGGGCCACCTCTTGGCTTGTGTGCTCTGCTTCCCAAGGAAGTGAGTTCCATGGGGCAACTTGTAGCCCTGGGGTAAGGGGAAGGCCAGAGGATGTCCACACCATGGACTTAGGGAGCCCCGTGTGCCCACACACCTGAGCCTGTCTTCTTGCTGACTCTTCATCATCAGGAAATGGGATGTGGTACTCCATTTGCTTGACTCTTCTCGTGAAGGACCTCTCTCCATCCTTCCCTCTCCCTATCTCTGTCTCTCCGTGTCTGTCTCTCTCTGACCTCTCTGATTTTATATTGACCTCTTATTTCTTCTTCTTTTCTCTTTGGTTATTGCCTGGACCCAATTACTTTCACCTCCTTCTATTGCACCATATTCTCTCTTAGTCTCTGTCGTGCTTTAGCTGTGCATTATATCCTGCGTGGATGTGAAATCCTCTCGCCTCGGTGAGGTCACCCCCAACTCCCCAGGAGATGGCAAGGCTTCTGATTCCCTTGGTGTCCAGTGGTTAAGACTCCATGCTGCCAGTGCAGGGGCACAAGTGCAATTCCTGGTCAGGGAACTAATGCTGTATGACGTGGCCAGAAGACTAAACAATATATCCCCTGAAATTTCTTAGAAAAGGCAGAAGAACCAGAGATCAGATCGCCAACATCCGATGGATAATCGAAAAAGCAAGAGAATTCCAGAAAAACATCTATTTCTGCTTTATTGACTACACCAAAGCCTTTGATGTGTGGATCACAACAAACTGTGGAAAATTCTGAAAGAGATGGGAATACCAGACTACTTGATCTTCCCCTTGAGAAACCTGTATGCAGGTCAGGAAGCAACAGTTAGAACTGGACATGAAACAACAGACTGGTTCCAAATCGGGAAAGGAGTACATCAAGGCTGTATATTGTCACCCTGCTTATTTAACTTATATGCAGAGTACATCATGCAAAATGCTGGACTAGATGAAGCACACACTGGAATCAAGATTGCTGGAAGAAATATTAATAACCTCAGATACACAGATGACACCACCCTTATGACAGAAAGTGAAGAACTAAAGAGCCTCTTGATGAAAGTAAAAGAGGAGAGTGAAAAAGTTGGCTTAAAACTCAACATTCAGAAAACTAAGATCATGGCCTCTGGTCCCATCACTTCATGGGAAATACATGGGGAAACAAAAGAAACAGTGAAAGAGTTTATTTTTGGGGGCTCCAAAATCACTGCAGATGGTGACAGCAGCCATGAAATTAAAAGACGTTTACTCCTTGGAAGAAAAGCTATGACCAAACTAGAAGGCATATTAAAAAGCAGAGACATTATGTTGCCAACAAAGGTCCATCTAGTCAAAGCTTGGTTTTTCCAGTAGTCAGGTATGGATGTGAGAGTTGGACTATAAAGAAAGCTGAGCGCCAAAGAGTTGATGTTTTTGAACTGTGGTGTTGGAGAAGACTCTTAAGAGTCCCTTGGACTGCAAGGAGATCCAACCTGTTCATCCTAAAGGAGATCAGTCCTGGGTGTTCATTGGAAGGACTGATGTTGAAGCTGAAGCTCCAATACTTTGGCCACCTGATGCGAAGAACTGACTCATTGGAAAAGACCCTGATGCTGGGAAAGATTGAAGTTGGGAGGAAAAGGGAACTACAGAGGATGAGATGGTTTGATGGTATCACGGATTCAAAGGACACGAGTTTAACTCCCAGAGTTGGTGATGGATAGGGAGGCCTGGCATGCTGCAGTCCATGGGGTCACAAAGAGTCAGACACGACTGAGCGACTGAACAGAACTGAAATCTCCTTTTGTCAACCAAAACGAAAGGAAGTTGGTTTGTTGCCTAAAACTTGTGATTTTTTTAGGAGTCTTCAACCACAGATACTTTCATTTACACCCTGTGGGTTTTAAACAAAGATAATTAAATGGATCTTTCAAGGCAAAGACCAAAGAATGTGACCGAAAATTATGGTTCAGCACATGCTTCTAATTGAAACATGCGACTCAGCAAACAGACCAGCACCTTCTGTCTCGTTTGTGCCAAGGCCAGCGGCTTGCAGATTCCATCTCCACTGCCAGATATCGTTAACTAGAGAAGTGAAGGGTCCTGAACAAGCCCAGAATGTGATCTCATCCACCGAATCTTTCAGGCTTTCTCCTGGGTCCTCACTTTCAAGTGCCAGAGCCTCAGAGCCATCCAGCTTCAAAGCCCAAAGCGTCTTGCCTGGACAAGCTGCCAACCCGAAGGCCCAGCGAGGAGTCTGTCAGCCACACGGTTCTTCTTCCTGATGGATCTGACCGTCCTGGAGGAAAGAGCTCCTGGAAGTCAGGGGCCTGGCTGACCACCACAGGTGCCTGTGAGGGTGGCGGGAGCCCGCCCACCGCCCTCACTGCTGCCTGAGGCCTGGTTTGCTTCCTCCAGCTCCAGCTCCAGCTCACAAGCTACCCTCCCCTCTGCCGACGACTGCCCTCTGCTGCCTGCTTCTGTTTCTTCTGGTGAGGTCAAACTTTCCTGAGCCCCTTGCTCTGGCAAACAGCGATGGTTAAACACTGCCCCTTGCCTTTTGTGTTCCAGGGAGCGGCCCACCGCAGAGACCCGCCCTTGTCTACAAGATTTAGATCGGAACTGCAGATGCCCCCCTTGTTTACCCACGAGAAAGCCAGACACAGACACCCAATTCCCATTCTTTGTCTCAAAAATGACTGGTGAGCTGTTTGTCACCACTGACCAAGCTGGACGAAACGTCTGCTAACGTGACCAGTTTCACCAAGTTCTCTGTGTCGAGACAGCCTTTCAAGTCGTCCTCAGGCACTGGGACAAGGGGCAAACCTGCCTTAATGGAACCCACTGACCTCAGGGCCAAGCACTGCCTCACCCCCTCTGATCATGGGCTCCTCCTCTCCCTCCCACCCCATCCCTGGTGCTTTCTAGCTCGTTGACTCCTCCCTGTAAAAGAAAATCCCTTGCAATGTAGATGGACCTAGAGACGATCACTCTAAGTAAGTCAGACAGAAAGACAAATCTCATATGATATCATTTATATGTGGCATCTAAAAAAATGATACACAATGAAAGAGTTTACAAAAGAGAAGTAGACTCACAGACATAGAAAACCAGTTTATGGTTACCAAAAGAGAAAGATGGGGCAAGATTAACAAGAAATTTAGAATTAACAGGTACACACTACTTTATGTAAAATAGATTAAAAAAAAAACAAGGACCTACTGTATAGTACAGGGATCTCTATTCAATGTCTTGTAAAAACCTGTAATAGAAAAGAATCTATAATATACATGTGTGTGTGTGTGTGTGTGTGTGTGTGTGTGTGTGTGTATACTGAATCACTTTTCTGTATACCCGAAACAATATAAATTAGCTATACATCAATTTTTTTTAAAAAAAAAAAAAAGGAAAGAAAATCCCTTTTCTGCCTAACCTTGAAAAGTTTGCAATTTTGTGGTCAAGAGTCCTCCTTATTAAAACAGTATTCCCCTCCCCCTACCGTAGGTATCCTTCTAAGCCAAGTTTCTCTGTATCTAAGTCTAGATTCACTTTTATCTGATATGACCAACTCTGGTCCTTCATACGCCCTCTCTAAGCTCCCCCACCCCACCTTTCTGCTTGATTAGCTGGAAGCCCAGTGTACCTTTTTGGACTCACCTCCTCCATGGAGCCTCCCCTGACTGCAGGCTTAGCCCATGGGAAGCACATGGTGTCTGACCAGCCTGACTCTAGACTGCTGCATTGCAATGATGGGCACTTGACCTCAAGCAAGTTCCTTTACTTCTCAGAGCCAGGCGTGCTCCTCTGCACAATGCTGTTGAAGTCACTTTCCTCCCAGGAAGAATAAATTGGGGTGCAGAAGGTGAGAGAGGGGTGCCGAGGGGTACATGTAAAGCATTCCAGTGTCCAGACGCCACGGTGGTAAACACAGAGCATACATGCCAGGACCGCTTCAGCCCCCAAGACAAACATCACCAGCCAGGCACATCCCTCTTGCCCTGCCAAGGAGAGGACAGGTACTCATACAGCAAGGAGACCCCCCAGGGCAGCCCCAGGAAGCCAAGTTTCCAACATCGGGACACAGACCTCGTAAGGCATCCATCCCAATGCTTCCTTCCCACCTAGTGATTTCCACACTGCTGGAGTCTGAAAAGGTAATAGTGTGGCTTTATTGACTCTCTTTCCCATGCATTCATCTGAGTTAAGGGTGCAGAAGCTCATTAAAACATCCATTTTCAAAATTTCTCTTGTTGGCATCATAACATTCATTGTGGTAGCACTGGCTATTAACAGCTATTTAAGAATGCACTTTGCAATGATGCGATCAACAAGGGTTTAATTTCCAAAATATACAAACAGCTCATACAACTCAACAAAAAAATCCAGTTAAAAAAAAAAAATGGGTAGGAGCCTTAAATGGCTATTACTCCAAAAAAGACATATGATGACCAATAAGCACATGAAAAGATGCTCAACATTATTAATTATTAGAGAAATGCAAATCAAAACTACAGTGAGGTACCACCTCACACTGGTTGGAATGACCATCATTAGAAAGTCTACAAACAGTAAATGCTGGAAAGGATGTGGAAGAAAGGGAGTCCTGCTACACCACTGACAGGAATGTAAGTTGGTGCAGTCACCATGGAGAACAGTATGGAGGAAATAGTATGGAAAATTAAAACCAGAGTTGACACAATAACCAGCAATCCCACCCATGGGCACACATCTGGAGAAAACTATATTTCAAAAAGATTCAGGCACCCTATTGTTCATTGCAGCACTATTTACAATAGTCAAGACATGGAAGCAACCTAAATGCCCATAGACAGATGAATGGATAAAGACATGGGGTGTGTGTGTGTGTGGTGAAATACTGCTCAGCCACAAAAGAAGAATGAGATAATGCCATTTGCAGCAACATGGATGGACCTAGAGATGATCGCGTGAAGTGAGTAAGTCAGAAAGAAAAAGGCAAATATCATGTGCTATCACATATGTGGAATCTAAAATACGACACAAATGAACTTATTGACAAAATAAAACAAACTCACAGAAAACAAACTTATGGTTACCAAAGGGGGAAGTCATGGGGAGCAAAAAATTAGGAGTTTGGGATTAAGTTATATACACTATTATATATAAAATAGATAAGCAACAAGGTCCTAATGTATAGCACGGGAAACTATATTCAATATCCTGTAATAAGTGAGATTATTACTATATATATATATATATATATATACACACACATATAAAACTGAATCACTTTGCCATATAGCAGAAATTAACAGTCAACTACACTTCAATAAAATTTTAAAAAATAACACGAAATATACTTTGTATGCGAAACCTTTCCCAAAGTGAGATCCATGGAAAGAAAAATTTCTGTAAAATATCCTACAGCCAAAGCCCTGAGAAATTGGAGGTCTCCTGACTTTAGGTTACAATAACCAGATTTGCTTCTAAGGTAAGTTTTGCTTGGCCAGCACACAAATCTTGGGGATTTTTTTGTTTCTTTTCTTACACATTCGAATATTGACCATTCAAATGCAGGCTTTCTGTTTTCCCACTGACCCCTCACCACCCTGTGACCCATCCCCAAGAGACTGCCACAGCTACGACCCTACGGACATTCGATTCTGACTTCAGTCAGGTCTCCCGCCTCTTTGACCAGTGATTTTTCTGTAGTACCCAAAGGCCAGATATGAGCTTCAGCCATTTCTCAGGCAGTCTCAGCCCCAAGTCTGCCTCAAAGGCCAAGAGTGTCCTCCAGGACTCAAACATCTCATCAATTTACCTTAGAAAGCCTAATTTTTCTTTCTTAGCTTTTCTACTTCTAGAAACATATCTCCAGAAAATATGGTCCAGAAATCATATGAACAATAAGCATTGATTGAATACCAAAAAAAAAAAAAAGGCACTCATTTAAATGTCTAGCAATGTAGCACTAATCCCAATTTATAAGCACTGAGAGATGATACAGCCACTCAAAACTGATATACATGCTATAATCAGATATATGTTTAGTAACATATCAATGGCATAGAGTTAAGTGGGACAATTATGCCTTCTCTTGTGGTAATCCAGTTTGCTTGGTCCCCTGATCCTGCCACCCCTGGGGCTCTGACTACTTGCTCAGTGAGAATCCCTCTGCTGCCACCAAGACCTATTTAGTCTCCTGACCCTGCCCAGTGCCACAGGCTCCCTAGACAAGGGCTGGGCTCAGGCTCAAGCCCATGGCCCCAGCTGCTGCTGCTGCTAAGTCGCTTCAGTATTGTCCAACTCTGTGCGACCCCATAGACGACAGCCCACCAGGCTCCCCCGTCCCTGAGATTCTCCAGGCAAGAACACTGGAGTGGGTTGCCATTTCCTTCTCCAATGCATGAAAGTGAAAAGTGAAAGTGAAGTCACTCAGTCATGTCTGACTCTTCGCGACCCCATGGACTGCAGCCTACCAGGCTCCTCCATCCATGGGATTTCCCAGGCAAGAGTACTGGAGTGGAGTGCCATTGCCTTCTCCGCATGGCCCCAGCAGGCAGGTCCAAATAAAAAAAAAAAACAACCCTGTATGGCACCTCCCCGCAGTGCTGTTGTTCAGTCACTCAGTCCTGTCTGACTCCTTTCGACCCCATGGACTGCAGCACGCCAGTCCTTTCCCTGTCCTTCAGGATCACCCAGAGTTTGTTCAAACTCATGTCCATTGAGTCAGTGATGCCATCCAACCATCTTATCCTTGATTGCCCCCTTCTCCTCCTGCCCTCAATCCTTCCCAGCATCAGAGTCTTTTTTACTGCATCAGTTCTTTGCATCACATGGCCAAAGTACTGGAGCTTCAGCTTCAGCATCAGTCCTTCCAATGAACATTCAGGGCTGATTTCCTTTAGGATGGACTGGTTTGACCTCCATGCAGTTCCCTAGTTACCAGGCCCAAATGAGCTGCTGGGCAGGACCTGCTTTCTCCATCACATGCATGGAGAGGCTGGTAACAAAGCATGGATATTCCACGAAGTTGATGCCAATGGGGCAAAACCTCACCAGTGAGAGGCAAGAAACCAGAAGGAGTCCTCAGGTAAGATCCTCTCTCTTCCAGCCCCTAACAGACGCTACTGAGACTCGGAGGTCCCATGAAGGCTGTGTTTTCTTGTGAGGCTCTTTATTGCTCAATAATTTACTACATTATGTTTTTTGTTTTTTTAACCTTCTCTACCTTCTTCCCCTTTTTCCTCACTGTTGCTGCCCTGGGATTGCACTTTCCAAGAAAGCCTTGGCATATAAACTAGGTATCTGAGCCAAAAAAAAAAAAAACCTCAAAGATACTGTATGTGTGTGTGTTCATGCAGGTATGCATGTGTATGAGAGAATCGTGGACATGGGCGATTTTCACTTTAAATGTTCTATCATTTTAATCAAGCCCACTCCAGTGTTCTTGCCTGGGGAATCCCAGGGACGACAGCGCCTGGTGGGCTGCCGTCTATGGGGTCGCACAGTCAGACATGACTGACGTGACTTAGCAGCAGCAGCTGTTACATGTATCAATATAATCTCTAAAGTTTACTTTTGAGAGTGTCACCCACTGAATATTTTAGTCACCCCCGTAAAGGTTGGCCAACTGCACAGTTAGAGGAAGCACACAGTCCAGGAGATCACCCTCACTTCTGACACAAGCAGCAAGGCTGGAGGATTCCAGATCACCCAGAGGTTTGATAACTGGGTAGACAGACTAACAGAAGTCACTGACAGCTGCTGTGCTCAGGGTTACAGTTTATCACAGGGAAAGGACAAAATTACAGTCAGTCAAGTGTGGGCGGAGGGGTGAATAACCTGTAAGGGAAAATCATCTGAAAAAGAATATAATTAGATAGATATAGAGAATCCCAGGGACGGGGGAGCCTGGTGGGCTGCCGTCTGTGGGGTCGCACAGAGTCAGACACGACTGAAGTGACTTAGCAGCAGCAGAGATATAAATACAGATATATATATATATATATATACACACACATACACACTTACCTGAATCACTTTAATGTACACCTGAAACTAACACAACATTGTAAATCAAATATACTACAAAAACAAAAAATAATCAAGCAATTCCCTGGCAGTTCAGTGGTCAGGACTTGGCACTTTCACTGCAATCTTTGGTTTGGGAACCATGATCCCACAGGTCCCATGGCCCCCCCCAGAAAAAATCAGCCAAGGGAAGAACAGAGTCCAGGAAACGTCTCAAGGGCAGAGCATCCATCATCCTCGCCCTGTGGAGTCAGGGACAGCACCTCCTTCCTGACATCAACGTATGAGGAGCTGGTCCATCTGCAGCCACTATGGACCCTGGCCCAGAGTCCCCATCCCACATCACAATGCTGCTGTCCTGCTTGGCCCGAGGCCCCCAGGAAAACAAGGATGCTCCCATCAGGCAGAACATTCCAAGGGCTTAGACATCACCTCCCAGGAACCAAGGGCAAAGGTCAGAGGTCAGGTCTCGTCTGGGCAGGGTTAAATTCTCCTCTGCTCACCTCCTGAAAACTGCTCAGGGTTCCTGCAGTGCCTTCGTGATGAAGCCAGACCTCTGCAGACCCTTTAGGACCCCGCTGCTGCTCTTTCTGGCCACGTGTTTTCCTGCCGCCCTGGTCTGTTGCAAGCGCGGCTCTCTCTTGCCTCCAGGCCCTTGCACGGTCTACTTCCTCTGCCCTGAACATCTGGCTGATCCCACCTCCAGCCCAGACACACTGAGGGCCTGCTTCCAAAGCCTCAGATTCCTACACCCACAAACGCTTCCTCTTCCTTCGAGGCCTTGTCTGAGGCAGCAACTCTCATGAAGGGATTCTTTCTGAAACACCGCTTTTTGGGGGAAAGAATGCCAGAAAGAAAACTGGTGCTACTGATGGAAGTAATGCATCCAAGAAAGGATGATTCTTGGCCAGAAAATGGAAGTTAAGGATAGATTTCAGAGTGGAATCTCACTTGTGGTAGCCCTTCAAATCTATGCCTGTTACAAATCAGTTTCTTTCTGGAAAAGCTATGCAAGAGTTAACTTGACAGGTAGTCATGTCATTGCAAAAATTACACATTGAGCTAAACACAAAACTTCAATGATATTCAGAAGGACGGTTAACTACGGTGTATCAATATGTAGAGAAGATATATAACTATCAGCTGATTTATATAATTTACTCAATCTCTTCTTAGAACCCACTGTGTGTCATATATTGTTCCAAGTCCTTTACAAATAACTTTTAAAATAACTTATTTAATCCTTTTAACAATCCTATGAGGTTAAGACTAATATTAACCTCTGTTTACACAGGAGAAAACTGACACCCAGAGAGGTTAGGTAACTTGCCCCGGGTCACACAGCCTGTAAGTGGGAGAACCAGGATGGCTCAGCATCTGAGTTCTGATTCTATGGAAAAAATGTAATTCAAATCCTATGAACAAAGGAGCCTGGTAGGCTGCAGTCCATGGGGTCGCTAAGAGTCGGATACAACTGAGCGACTTCCCTTTCACTTTTCACTTTCATGCTTTGGAGAAGGAAATGGCAACCCACTCCAGTGTTCTTGCCTGGAGAATCCAAGAGATGGGGGAGCCCGGTGGGCTGCCGTCTATGGGGTCGCACAGAGTCGGACACGACTGAAGTGACTTAGCAGCAGCAGCAGCATTAGGGTATGAACGCCAAGATACAAAGAGCTAAGGTTAATTTGCTCATTGTTATATCCCCTGTTATTAGCACAGTTCTTAATGCCAAATAGATCCTCAACAAAGGTTTGTTAATTGATTAATTATGAAGACTAAATATTTTTCATGTCCATCAATTAATTAATCACACTGAGGGTTAAATATGTGAAACCTTTAAATTATCTGCCTGGTCAAATGCACTCTGTAATCTAGGGATTATGTGGCTACAAGGGAAAGCAAACGAGCTCAGGGAAGGATCCTAGGAAGGAAAAATTTGAGAGTCCTCTCCTAGTAAATAAGAGTTGGCAGATGACTTTTCTGGGATGAATATGGCTAAGATACAATTAAACGATTTTCTTGTTGAATTCTTGAGTATACTGTCAGGCTCATTACTCAATGCCCACAAGGCTTAGATTGAAAGAATCCCAGAATTTCAATGATGGAAGTAACCTTAGAGGTCATCAAACTTAACTTTTCATTTTGCCTGTGATTTTCATAAAAAGAAATCAGAATGTTTCATAAGAAGAAATCCAGAATGTTCAAGTAGCCGGCCAATGATTATCCACCCCTCTGTGTTGAAAGCCCCTCATTCCGCTCTTCAGAATGTCCTGGTTCAATGCATCCTACAAGGCTCTCCTCAACCTATCCACCCCCATGTGGTCTTTCCTGCACCCTCAAAGCCACTGAAAGCCATTTATCTCCTTTTAACTCCCATAACACCCAGTTTCTAGCACTCTTTAATTATTAGCTTTCTTCAACAGCTGAGAGTGTGTTTAATTGTCCCAGATGGGCACAAAGGTCAGTAAGTATTTGTTGAATGAACGAATCCAAGCTCCGTGTTGGCACAGCAGGACACACCTGGCATTGCATTTCATGATGCAGCATGCCACCTCAGGGGCTTGGGAGAACACTGATGTGAACCCACACTTGCATCTAGGAAGCCAGTGATCATGGCGGCTAGGAGCCTAAGACTCAGAGCCTGGGTTCACTTCCTTTCTCCATCACTAACTAGCTGAGTTATTTAGGCATTTACTTAATGTCTCTGCACCACTTGTTCATCAAATAAACCATATCTCATAGGGTTTGCATGAGGATAAAATGGACAATGCTATGTAAACCACTTAGAACAGTGTTTAGCATAAAGCAAATGTTCAGTAGATGTTGACAAAAATATAATTATTAATTTCTTATTATTATGTCTCCAATAAAGCCTGACATATGATAAGAGCCTAATAAATGGTAACTGCTATTAGTTCCCTCAGCATCTAGAATCTTTGTCACTGTTTTTGACTATACCTCAGAATAGAAAATTTCAAATAATCAGAAGAACAAAGAATTCAGAATAGACAGATAAAGTTGCACCCCTCTGAGGGAAGTGGTAGGAAAGCTTATCTGTGCAGGAAGGAAAGTACACAATATAACTACTACAGACTCTTAAAAATTCCATAAAGTTGCATAAGCAATTAAAACACATTAGGGACCAATTCCAGATTTGCTCCCAGAACCAAACTGTGTAATTATGTCAGTGAACTAATATCATCATTTCCATTTAGCGGAAAGAGTTCTCAGGTCATAAACACAATGGCTTGCATCCTACCATAGCCAACTGCTATGAGAATAATGGAGACCTAATGACCCAGCCAGTTTAATCAAAGCAAGGAATCTTCTTTCCAGAAGCTTCTGTCGCTTGCGCTGTATGATCTAAACTTAAAATTATGTCACAGATCAAACCCAAGACAGTATTCATTCACCTTTATGGAGCTCTCAGCACTGAAGATTTAAAATATACTGAGCTGAGTACTTAGAATTCAGGGTAAAAATAAGTCTCCTCCAGTTAAGTAACAGGGCTGAGAAGAGTTATGAGGCGTTATTAACCTTTCCTGCCCTAGAACCACATTTCAGAGATGATGAAGGAGAACTCTGCATTCCACCCTTCACACGAGTTTTCTTTCCTCTGAGTTTAAATGTTAGTCTCAGGTTCTTGTGGTCTGTGATATAAGGACAAGGTGCCCACATCCTATCACCTTTCTCATCATTACTGCATTTCCTTGTTGTTGTTGTTTAGTCACTAAGCCATGTTTAACTCTTTTGCGACCCCACGGACTGCAGCCCGCCAGGCTCCTCTGTCCATGGGATTTCCTCGGCAAGAATCCTGGAGTGGGTTGCCATTTTCTTCCAGCAGATTTTCCCGACCCGGAGATAGAACCGGCATCTCTTGCATCCCCTGCAGTGGCCGGCAGATTCTTTACCCCTGAGCCACCAGGGAAGCCCATCGTATTTCCCACATTTGGGCAAACAGTCTAACCACCCAGACTTGTCAACAGCAACACGGGTCTCAACACCTCAGGGGGACTTCAGAGACCATCACCAACCTGCCCTCTCCTGCTCCTTGCATGAGCTTTGACAGAACAGATAGATCTGGGGCTGAAGGAAGGTATTTGTGTCCAGGTTTATAGGTCTGCTTGACACATGAGCAGCCCTTACAGTCAGAAGATAGAAACCAAAGCCCTGCTCAGAAATAGCTTCTTTAGCAGGGCCTTTTGAGAAAAGAAATGAGACCACTTAATTCCACTGTCAGGCGGCACTATAAGTATCTATAAGAATCCCTGCCTTCCTGTTCTTGAAGAGGAAAGTTTCATTGTGAGAGACATTCTTGATGTATTTCTGTCTAAATTTCATTTGAAGATCATTCTTTTGCACTTGTAGAATGTTTCTTTTATCTTCGTTGAAGGGAAAGCAACCCTGCTATATTATGCTAGTTTTTTTTTTAATAGGAAGGACGTTACCTATTGCTTGTACTTTTATAGGAACCTGATATTCCTGTGAATAAGATAATTAGAAGGATATAACTGAATGGCAAGTGAGTTGAAACATCCTAAGGGTGTATTATCCTGAGCCAGTTAAGTAAACCATTGTGTTCACACAACAGAATATTATAAAGCTATTTCAAAGAATGAGGCAGTTCTTATATTAATATGGGATATCCTCCAATATACCATATTGTTAAAAAAAAAAAAAGCAAGGTCATAAACAGTGGATAGAGTATGCTACCATTGGTGGGGTGTTTCAGAAAACACACATCCTTATACTTACATATACACACAATTTTACCGGGAAAATCCACTAGATTTTCATAACAGTTTCTGTCTCTGGGCAGATAACCAGAGAACCGGTGTACTGTGGAGAAAGAGGTATGTACTTTTTTTAACTGCATATTTCATTTACTTTTACTGAGCTCTAGAACTCTACTGGGGGGCTTCCCTGGTAGCTCAGATGGTAAAAACTCTATACAGAGAGAGACGCATTTTTACTTATTTTTTAGACTCCACATATAAGCAGTATCATATGATATTTGTCTTTCTCTGTATATTTCATTCAGTATGATAATCTCTACGTCCACCTGGGTTGCTGCAAATGGCAAGAAAAAGATACATTTTTTAAAAAAAAAGAAGGTCGTTTCTACAACAATGTTAGAACAACTGTCAGCCACACACAAAGAATAAACCTTGGTCTATATAAAGATCAGTTCAAAGTGAATCAGAGATCTAAATATAAAATAAATATGATAAAACTTTTTAGAGGAAAATCATCAAAAACTAGGGTAAGATGAAGAGTACATAGAAATGACACCAAAATCACTACATTAAAAATAGAACTTCTCATCAGCAAATGTTAGAAGAGGAGGTATTTGGCTCTTACTCCCACTCAGCAATAATAATTTGACAGGCATAAAGCATAAAAAAAAGATAAGGTGAATTTTATTAAGATTTGAGATTTGTCCTCATTCAAACATACCATCAAGAGAATAAAGAGACAAGCTACAGACTGGAAGAAAATATTTACAAATCACATGCTCAACAAACTACTTATACCCAGAATATAAAAGAACTCTCAAAACCCAACAATTAGAAAGCAAACAATCCAGTTCTTAAAAGGAGAACAGGACTTGAACAGACACTTCACCAATGACTGTTTGAAGATGGTAAATAAGCACATAAAAGATGTTTAACATCATTAGCCATTACAGAAATGCAAATTAAAATCATAGTAAAATACCTATACACCTATTAGAAGGAATAAATGTTTTAAAATAATAACAATAACAAATGCTGGCAAGGATATGGAGCAACTGCAACTCTACACATTGACGACAGGAAGATAAAATGGCACAGTCACTCTGGAAAACAGTTTCGCAGACAAACGAAGCTAAATATGCATTTATCGAATGACCCAACAACTCCATTCCTGAGTACCTGCCCTAAAAAAATTGAAAACGTATGCTCACACAACTGTGGTGTTGGAGAAGACTCTTGAGAGTCCCTTGCACTGCAAGGAGATCAAACTAGTCCATTCTAAAGGAAATCAACCCTGAATATTCACTGGAAGGACTGATGCTGAAGCTGAAGCTACAATACTTTGGCTTCCTGATGCGAAGAACCAACTCATTGGAAAAGACCCTGATGCTGGGAAAGATTGAAGGCAGAAGGAGAAGGGGATGACAGAGGATGAGATGGTTGGATGGCATCACCAACTCAACGGACATGTTTAAGCAAGTTCCTGCAGTTGTTGATGGACAGGGAAGCTTGGTGTGCTGCAGTCCAAGAGGTCGCAAAGAGCTGGACACAACGGAGCAACTGAACTGACTGAACTGAGTGCTCACACAAAAACTTGTACACAAAAATTCATAGTAGTTTTATTTGTGAAAGCCAGAAGCTGGAAATATTACAGATATCGTTCATCAGGTGAATGATAAAGTGTGGCCCATCTGTCCAACTGACTATCATTCAGCAGTAAAAAAGGAAAAAGGGACACACCATTGGTACGTGGGACAAATGGATGCAATACAAAAATGTTCAACTCAGTTGCTCAGTCGTGTCCGACTCTTTGTGGCCCCATGAATCGCAGCACGCCAGGCCTCCCTGTCCATCACCAACTCCCGGAGTCCACCCAAACCCATGTCCTTTGTGTCGGCAAAAATGTACTATGAGAGAGAAGCAGTCTTGATGGTCTATATATTGGACAAGTCCATTTATTTGACATTCTCAAAGATAAACTATAGGTACAGAAAATGGATCAGTGGTTGCCCAGAACTATAGGTGAGGGGAAGGTCTCACTAAGAAAGGCAACATGAGGACATCTAGGGGGGCGGAGGTGGCTGGGTAATGGAACTGTTCTGTATCTTGATTGAGGCAATAGTTACGTGAAGACACACAGGTGTCAAAACTCACAGAAGCAGGGACTTCCTGCTGCTTCAGTGGTTAAGCCTCCTCATTCCCAGTGCAGGGGGACCAGGCTCAATCCCTGGCCAGGGAACCAGACCCTACGTGTGGTAACTAAGATCCAGCACAGACAAGTAAATTTTTTTTAAGTTCTAATTTAAAAAAAAAAAAAAAGCTCATAGAACTGCACCCCTAAAGAATTTTTAAAATTTATGTATATTTTTTATTTTTTTTTTTAATGAAAGGTGAGTTCAGCTTCTAGCACCAGTGGAGTAGACTGGTGGAACTAGTGAAGTTGCTAAGTTGTGTCCACCTCTTTGCCACCCCATGGACTGTAACCTACCAGCCTCCTGTGTCCATGGGATCTCCAGGCAAGAATACTGGAGTAGGTAGCCATTTCCTCCTCCAGGGGATCTTCCCAACCCAGGGATTGAACCCGAGTCTCCCACATTGCAGGCAGACGCTTTACCGTGTCAGCCACCAGGGAAGCCCTGTTTATAATATTCCGATATTATACATAAACTAGTGTAATCTTAAATTTAAGTTGATTGTGATCAAAGATAGATAATGTAATCCCTATAGGAAACACTAAAAAATAATTAAAATAGAGACAGCAAAAACACCTAAAGAGGAACCAAACGAAATACTGTATTAACTCACAAGAAGGCAAGCAAAGAGAAACAGAGAAACAAAAAGCAGATGAGACAACTAGAGAGCAAATCACAAAAACACTCACCTAATTAGAAGAAAGTTATGAGCAACCTACATAGCATATTCAAAAGCAGAGACATCACTCTGCCGACTAAGGTCCATCTAGTCAAGGCTATGGTTTTTCCAGTAGTCATGTATGGATGTGAGAGTTGGATTGTAAAGAAGGCTGAGCGCCGAAGAATTGATGCTTTTGAACTGTGGTGTTGGAGAAGACTCTTGAGAGTCCCTTGGACTGCAAGGAGATCCAACCAGTCCATTCTAAAGGAGATCAATCCTGGGATTTCTTTGGCAGGAATGATGCTAAAGCAGAAACTCCAGTACTTTGGCCACCTCATGCGAAGAGTTGACTCATTGGAAAAGACTTTGATGCTGGGAGGGATTGGGAGCAGGAGGAGAAGGGGACGACAGAGGATGAGATGGCTGGATGGCATCACTGACTTGATGGACACGAGTGAGTGAACTCCGGGAGTTGGTGATGGACAGGGAGGCCTGGCGTGCTGCGATTCATGGGGTCGCAAAGAGTCGGACACGACCGAGCAATTGAACTGAACTGAAAGCCAACTATAACAATAATTATATTAAGTGTAAATGAACTAAAAACTCAAACCATAAAACAGAAATTCTCAGTTGGATTAAAAACTAAGACCCAAGTATATACTGTCTACAAAGGATTCATTCATTCCTACAAAGGATTCATTCATTTTTAAAAGACATGAATAGGTTAAAAGTAAAAATATGAAGAAACATACCATGCAAACATTAATCGCAACAAAAGTAGAGTGGCTACATTAGTATTCAGCAAAACCGATTTCAAGATAAGAAGCATTACCAAAGATAAAACAGAGCATTTTATAATGATAAAAAATGTCAATTTAGCAGGGAGGCATAGGATATTTATAACTGTATCCCTAATAATAGAGCTTCAAAATCTATAAAGCAAAAACTGATGATAAAAAAGATGTCCATCAACAGATGAATGGATAAAGAAGATGTGGGAGATATATATATATATATATATATATATATATATATATATATGAACATTACTCGGTCATAAAAAAGAATGAAATCCTGCCATTTGTAGCAAAATAGACCTGGAGATTATGCTTAGTGAAATAAGTCAGAAAGAGAAAGAAAAAGACTGCATGATATCACTTACATGTGGAATCTAAAGAAATAATATAAACAAAAGTATTTAGCAAAATAGAAACAGATCTACAAGTATAGACAACAAACAGTGATTACCAGAGGGGGAAGGTGGGCTTCCCTGGTGGCTCATTTGTTAAAATATCTGCCACCTGGGTTGGATCCCTGGGTTGCGAAGATCCCCTGGAGAAGGGAACAGCTAACCACTCCAGTATTCTGGCCTGGAGAATTCCATGGACTGTATAGTCCATGGGGTTGCAAAGAGTTGAACACGACTCAGGGACTTTCACTTTTAGAGGGGAGAGAGAAGGGGGAAAGGGCAAGTTAGGGATATGGGATTAAGATACAAACTACTATGAGTAAACTAGATAAGCAACAAGGACATACTCTATAGTCCAGGGAATTATGGGCTTCCCAGGGGGCTCAGATGATAAAGAATCCACCTGCAATATGGGAGACCTGGGTTTGATCCCTGGGTTGGGACAATGCCCTGGAGAACGAAACAGCTATCCACTCCAGTTTTTTTGGCCTGGAGAATTCCATGGACAAAGGAGCCTGGTGGGCTACAGTCCTTGGGGTCACAAAAAGTTGGACATGACTGAGAAAATTTCACTTTTACTTTTTCACAGGGGATTATAGCCATAATCTCATAATAACTTTTAATGGAATACAATCTGTAAAAGTATTGAATCCCTGTGCTGTATACCTGAAACTAATATTGTAAGTCAACTATACTTTTAAAAGAGTAAGTTAACATAAATTTTTTCAAAAAAGGAGGAACCAGCAAAACCATAATCAGAGCTGGAGATTTTAATCTCCAAGTACTTGATAGAACAATTAGAAGAAATATGATACAGAAGATCTGAATGGCACTATAAAACCTCTGACCTCATAGACATTTACAGAATACAATTAAGAAATGTGTGCTGCAAAGTTTGTACATTTTACCTCAAAAAATAGCAACTGTAAAAATAAATATGTGAAGAGTAGATATAAATACTAGTGAAAATATTCTGGGTGAATGTTTATAGCTGTTGAAAGTGAATGATGGGTACATGGGTGGGTATACTGTATGACTCTGTTTATGTATGTTTGAAATTGTGTATATTAAAGGTTAAAAATTAAGTTTAGGTCGGAAAACTTGACCTTCAGCAGGTAGTATTTCTTTCTTTTCCATTATGGTTTATTACAGGATGTTGAATACAGTTCCCCACACTATACAGTAGGCCCTTGCTGTTTATGTATCTTACATAAAGTAGTGTGCACCTTGGCCGATGATGTTTAGACTTTGCCCACACACAAAGGCACATTGATTCTGACGGAAGAACCTCAGGGACCAAATGTTGCCTGGACAGGGGTGCACACCTGCTCCTTTGCCTGTTCCCTTTATCTCCTTAGATCCTCACGCCCCCCAGGCACACCAAGTGCTCTAAGCATCCATAGGGTTATTCATACCATTATCCCAAACCCCTCCTCCTCCTCCTCCTCCCCACAGGGCTAGAGTCCACCACGTCGCCCTCAACCCCAATTCCCCTGAGGACTTCTCTAGCCATCACCTTACTTCACTATGTGAAGACACTGCCCAGAACTTTCATGACAGCGACCTGGCACTCTGCACACATAGTCCTGTGTGGCAAACTTTCTCTCATTAAACCTCATAGTTCACAAATGGACACAAACTATAAAAACTGTCAGAGTGTCTGCATTCTGGGTAGAAAGCTGACATTTTGTTTTGGCAGATACACTGGTGAACTCTTTCCTTAGACAAAGATGGCTCCCTTAACCTGGGCTGGAGGGAGCAGGTCATAAAAGAGAAAGGTAACTAGGGACAGGCTAGCCCTGACACGGCCGTGAAAAAGGTCCCATCCCAGCCGGGTAGTGGAGGAGCTGGGTCTGTGTCCATCCTCATGGCATAGGTTTGGGGGTGGGGGGAGAAGGAAAAGAACAGGGACCCACATGGCCAAGGGCAAGCAAGACACGCTTCTGAACTCTAAGCTTCTTGCTTTCCCATCCCAGAGTTTCTCCCTTCTTCTGTGATAGCTAAGCTTTGGTTAAAGCAGTTTAAAGTCTCCATTTCTATTCTGATAACATGAAATGGTCCACACTTGAGCATAAAGTATAGATCACACTCACTTCTGAAACAGACTCACACAGCAACCCTTTCAAAATAAACTTGGAGAACACCCTGACCTCATGGATAATCTTCAGCTTGCACTTAAGTTTAGGAAACAGCAAAAACCATACCAAGAAAAAGAAAGAAAAACATTTTAATCATGCATCCTTCAAACCTAAAAAAAAGATATAAACATTTATGAAAATATGAAAGAAAAACATGAAATACAAGACCATTTCATTTTTTAAAATTTCCTAGAAAAGTATGAGTGTGGTGTTCCTAACTGCACGGTATTCAGTTCAGTTCAGTTCAGTTGCTCAGTCGTGTCCGACCTTTGAGACCCCAAGAACTGCAGCACGCCAGGCCTCTCTGTCCATCACCAACTCCTGGAGTTCACTCAAACTCACGTCCATTGAATCGGTGGTGCTGGGCCATGCAAAATTCAACGACTACCTGCACCCTTACTTAGTAATTCATGACCCCTTAAAATTGGGAACAAGGGGAACTTTTTGGTTAAAGATAGGTGAGTAAACCTACTTCTCCCACCCCTTTCAAAGTCACTGCAAACAATCTGAAGATGAAGGGAAAGCATCATCATAAAATGAACAAGGAAAGAGCCAGAGCTCCAAAGCACAAAAGGATGCATACCCGCAGAGTGCTGTAAAACCCAGCTGAAGACGCGGGAGGCGCTGAGAGGCAAGGCAGCCCTCCAGATCCGAAGCTACTCACCAGTGCCATAAAGTTAGCATCACAGTCCTATACTCTCTTCATCAGTCTTGAATTAGATCTGTGACTAGGGCAGATCATGCAAGAAGAAAACCAGTCAACAGTCAGCAGAAATCAATGTAAAGGAGAAACCACATAGAGACCCCACTTTCATTTACGGAGGACGTGCCATCTGACCTGAGGGAAACTGCCCAAGAAAAGAGGAAGAGGAGGCCATCACGACCAGATCATGAAACGGAGAGGCTATGGCTAAGGACTTTGTAAATCCCAGTGACTTTATGGTTGCTGAAAATCGAGAGAGTATTTCTTACCTGTCCCAAAGATATCAGAGGTGCCATGGACAGAATGTTTTTTTAAGTCCCCCTAAAATCACACGCTGAAATTTCATTCCCAAGGTGATGGTATTAGGGGATGGAGTCTTTGCTTAGGTCATGAGGGTAACTGTAAAGCCCTCATGAATGGGACTGGTGACCTGATTAAAGACCCCCTGCCTCTTCCCTCCTGTGAGGACACAGGGAGAAGCGTCATTTCTGAACCGGATGTGAGCTCCAGCCAGACACCAAAGTTGCAGGCAACATGACTGTGGTTGCATTCCCAGCTTCCAGACTATGAGAGATGACTAATTCTAGTTTATAAGCTTCCTGGTTCATGGTATTTTTATCACAGCAGCCCAAATGGAATAAGACAAAAACAACCTGATTCTCTAACAATCAAAGGAGAGAGGAAGATTCAAAATAGATGCCATAAGGCATCAGAAGAAGATAAGCAGGTTGGAAGACACAAGAAAAATATAAACATTTACAAATTCAAATCAGTTCCCTGGTGGCCCAGTGATAAAGAATCTGCCTGCAATGCAGGAGAGAGACCCAGATTCAATCCCAGGATGGGGAAGATCCCCTGGAGGAGGGCATGGAAACCCACCCCACTATGTTGCCTGGAGAATCCCATAGACAGAGAAACCTGGTGGGCTACAGTCCATAGGGTCAGAGTTCAACATGCCTGAAATGACATAGCATGCTCAGAGACGCACATCAGTTATACTTCAATTCTCAAAAATCCTAAAAATAAAAATAAGAAGTAACTTGGGGAGAGGGATAAATTAGGAGTTTGGGGTTAACATATATACCTTACTATATATATATATATATAGATAGATAGATAGATATAGATATAGATAAACACAAGGACCTACTATACAGCACAGAAAGCTCTATTCAAGTCTCTGTAATAGCCTGTAAGGGAAAATAATCCAGTAAAGAGTGGAGGCCTGTATATACATATCTAGACGACTTTGCTGTACACATGAAACCAACACACATCATAAAGCAACTATACCTCAAAATAAAATAAAAATTAAACTTATATTTTAAAAAAGGTACAACTGCTTTCACAATTTATAAAATGCTCACAAAGCCTTGTGACATAATTAAAACATTTAAAAATGTTCCAATGTAAAAATACTTTTTATTTAAAAAAATTTGAAGTAGTTTGGGAGCCCACAATCATAAGATTGGAAGTTACTTTAGTCCTTCTTTTTTATTCCTCGAGGGCGAAATAAAGAATTCAAATTATATTGGAAACAACCAAAATTGGCGCTCAGAAACACAACCAGGACAAAACAAAATGCAAAAAATAAAACTATAAGCTTATCGGAGTTCCGCCTTCTGGTCATACAGAGCAGCATGTGTCAGACTGAGCCTCATGTTGGTTATAATAATTATAAACTCTCAACAAAAATCTTTAAAAAATAATTTTTGGAGGCACTGAAGAGCAATCAAAATTAGGCAGAAATTGGAGGTAGTTCAACCCTTGAAAGAAAGTCACAGAGGGTATGATTCACATTTAATTGCTTCTCCTTCAAGAACTCTCCACCCCACATGGCGGGGGCCCTTAGATCAGCCTGTTGACAGGAGGACTTGGGGAGAAGTCAGGGCCGCCAGGATGATTAGAAATTACAGAGGAAATCCAGGAAAGGAGAGAGGCCCGGAAAGGGGAGTCTGTGGCTGTGAATAATTCTGCCTCTGAATTACTGCCTGGCCCCGAACTCCACGTACGGGGGACAGCAGAGAAGCCAGGTTGTAAGCAGAGATGTCTCTTCCCACCGGGAAACTGTCTGGAATTTCAGTACTAACTGAGAGGCACTTGTAATCACCCAGGCTTTCAGTGAAGTCCCAGAAAGGCCACCCCAGAGTCAAGTCCGCGTCACAGCAGAAGGCACCGGGAAGCCGGACCAGCAGGGGCTCACGGCCCAGGTCATGGTATTCTAGCCGTGGGGTCAAAGGACAAAGCTGAGACCAGGCCAGGAGGTGGACGTACAGCCTGGGTCCCTGTGAGGGTCCAGGTGCACCAAGGGCCCTGCCCTCACTCCAGACCCTCTCTCCCTGAAGTATTCCTGGGCTTCGCTTCTCCCAGGTGTGGTCTTTCTCTGAAACGCAGCTTCGCTGCTCATCCCTTTTCCAGGCTTTGCTGAGTAAAACCCTGTGCTGGCTGCTGCGTTTCCTCCAAATGGTTCCTTTCAGCTCCAAGCCTTCATTCTGGATCTTCCCTTCTGACAAGACAGCATCCCTCTCTGGCCCCTCAGTGCCACATCCTTAACGCAGCCTGAATCCTTGGCAAGGGCAGGGCCAGATGCCTTTATGTGGGGTTAAGGTGTAAGGGACATGGTTAACTGGCGACACGTATGAACCCCGGTCATGACAAGCGTGTCACATAAAGGATGTGTTTTCCTCCTCCGCTGGAAGTTCGCCAAGACTGCTTTTTCCTCCCACATACACATCCTTCCCATTAAAGAGCAATCAACTGGGGGTCTTTCCATGAATTGTAACACTCTATTTTAAAGATCTTTTGCTGCAGTGAGTACAAACTGGAGAAAGGCATTTTGAAGCTTTCTGAAATCAGCATCTCTAATGACTTTTAAATGTTGTCTATATGGCTTCACTCTTGAGAGTCAGAAAAATATGTGTTTCTGAGACAAACAGGTCGTTCATTAATTCAAATGTCTGTGCTTTGTTCACAGGAGATTGATTCAAATCACTATGAGACAAATGCTAACTATGAACTTAGCTCTGTGACCCTGGGCAAGCTGCTTATTAGCTCTAAACTTCTATTTCTATAAAAAGGGAGTTATAATGTCACATACATGATAGAGGTATTTGATAAATAACGTATGGGAACATTTAGCCCACAGTTGGATCAAAGGAATCAATAGAGTTAGCACAAGAAGGGTTAGAGATTTGAAACCACAGCCAGTGCTCAGAACTCTGTTACGCCTTCTGTAGTACGTAAAGCCCTCTGCTAAACTGAGTGCTCAGGAAACACAATAGATCATCGTGACTGTGGTTCTGAACCAGATTCTATACCAGCAGGGACTTACAAATAAACCCTAAATAAACATACCAGTGCACAAAGATGGCAAAATGAAAAAAAAGTTTCAGAATAATGAATTATGATCCTTTTCTTTCCTTTTCCCTTAGTTTTATGAAGTTAAATAAATGAACACTTGAAGGAAACAGTTGTAGTTACAGTGTAAGTTATCAGTGTCAGTGGAACCAGACACAGGGATTCTGGGAGGGAGCAGGAGACATCCCCAGACAGGGACAGAACTGTGACTCCCAACATAGCCAGACTAAAATTCACAAAGATGCACGCACCATCTTCATAGCCACCCCATTCACAACAGCCAAGACATAAGGCAATGGCACCCACTCCAGCACTCTTGCCTGGGAAATCCCATGGATGCAGGAGCCTGGTGGGCTGCAGTCCATGGGGTCGCTAAGAGTCTGACACGACTGAGCAACTTCACTTTCACTTTTCACTTTCATGCATTGGAGAAGGCAATGGCAACCCACTCCAGGATTCATGCTTGGAGTTCACTCACTCGTGTCCATCAAGTTAGTGACGCCATCCATCCATCTCATCCTCTGTCGTTCCCTTCTCCTCCTGCCCCCAATCCCTCCCAGCATCAGAGTCTTTTCCAATGAGTCAACTCTTCTCATGAGGTGGCCGAATTACTGGAGTTTCAGCTTTAGCATCATTCCTTCCAAAGAAATCCCAGGGCTGATCTCCTTCAGAATGGACTGGTTGGATCTCCTTGCAGTCCAAGGGACTCTAAAGAGTCTTCTCCAACACCACAGTTCAGAAGCATCAATTCTTCGGCACTCAGCTTTCTTCACAGTCCAACTCTCACATCCATACATGACTACTGGAAAAACCATAGCCTTGACTAGACGGACCTTAGTCGGCAAAGTAATGTGTCTACTTTTGAACATACTATCTAGGTTGGTCATAACTTTTCTTCCAAGGAGTTAGCAACTTTTAATTTCATGGCTGCAGTCACCATCTGCAGTGATTTTGGAGCCCAGAAAAATAAAGTCTGACACTGTTTCCACTGTTTCTCCATCTATTTCCCATGAAGTGATGGGACCGGATGCTATGATCTTCGTTTTCTGAATGTTGAGCTTTAAGCCAACTTTTTCACTCTCCTCTTTCACTTTCATCAAGAGGCTTTTTAGTTCCTCTTCACTTTCTGCCATAAGGATGGTATCATCTGCATATCTGAGGTTATTGATATTTCTCCCAGCAATCTTGATTCCAGCTTGTGTTTCTTCTAGTCCAGCGTTTCTCATGATGTACTCTGCATAGAAGTTAAATAAGCAGGGTGACAATATTACTTAGTCATAAAAAAGAATGAAATCATGCCACTTGCAGCAACATGGACGGACCTAGACATGATCCTACTAAGTGAAGTAAGACAGAGAAAGACGAATCTCACATGCTATCACTTATATGTGGAATCTGAAGTCTGACACAAATGAGTTTATCTACAAAACAGCAACAGGCACAGAGAACAGACCCATCGCTGCCAAGGGGAAGGGGGCAGGGGAGGGCAGATCGGGAGATCGGGGTCAGATGTAAGCTACTATATAGAGAATGGATAAACAGCAAGGTCCTACTGTGTAGCATGGGGAACTACGTTCAGAGTCTTGCAATAACCTATAATGGAAGAGACTATACATACGTGTGTATCGTGTGTGTGTGTGTGTGTGTGTGTGTATGTGTGTGTGTGCTCAGTCACTTCAGCCGCGGCCAACTCCCTGTGACCCTATGGACTCTAGCCCACCAGACTCCTGTGTCCGTGGGACTCTCCAGGCAAGAATCCTGGAGTGGGCTGCCGTGCCCTCCTCCGGGGGGTCTTCCCGACCCCGGGATCATTCGTGCATCTCCTGCACTGCCGGCAGATTCTTTACCACTGAGCCACCTGAGAAGCCCCGTATATGCATCACTTCTTGGCAAACAGAAGGGGAAAAAGTGAAAGATTTTATTTTCTTGGGCTCCAAAATCACTGCAGATGGTGACTACAGCCACGAAATTAAAAGCTGCTTGCTCCTTGGAAGAAAAGCTATGACAAACCTAGACAGCATATTAAAAAGCAAAGACATCACTTTGCTGACAAAGGTCTACATAGTAAAAGCTACGGTTTTTCCAGTAGCCATGTATGGATGTGAGAGTTGGACCATAAAGAAGGCTGAGCCCCAAAGAATTGATGCTTTCAAATTGTGGTACTGGAGAAGACTCTTGAGAGTCCCTTGGACTGCAAGGGACTCCCCAAACCAGTCAATCCTAAAGGGAATCAATCCTGAATATTCACTGGAAGGATTGATGATGAAGCTGAAGCTCCAACGCTTTGGCCACCTGATTCAAAGAGCCGACTCACTGAAAAAGACCCTGATGCTGGGAAGACTGAAGGTAGAAGGAGAAGGGGGCAGCAGAGGATGAGATGGTTGAGTGGCATCACCAACTCAATGGACATGAGTTTGAGCACACTCCAGGAGACAGTGAAGGACATGGACGCCTGGTGTGCTGCAGTCCATGGGGGTCACGGAGAGTCGGACAGGACTTAGCAACTGTGGAACAACAATAACTGAGACACTGTGCTGTACAGCAGAGACTAATACAGCATTGTAAATCAATTACCCTTCAATAAAATAATTTTTTAAAACAGAATTCTGACACCCAAAAAGAACCTAAGAAATACAAGTGTTTGAGTAAAGTCCAGGACCATCACGATTTTAATAGGTGACTCCTTTCTAGATAAATTAATATACAAAGCAATTTTTTTAAAAAAAATAAGCCCTACCCACTTTTTTTTAAAGTTTGAGGAATGTGCCAATTTGGAGATACACAAGTCATAAAGAGTTAAACAGTATTTCCCATTTTTTCACCAAGTTGCTATGGATTAATAATTGTTTTAGCCTTCTCAAGGGTCGGAATCAATAGACCCTGAAACCTAGGAAGCCAATGGCACAGACCATGTCTTCTCCTGTCCCCAAACCCTGAAACGCTTCCCGTTTCTTGACTCACTCTGCTGGGTGAGCACTCTGCTGAGTGCCTCTCTGACACGGTTCTTATCACCCAGTCACAGTCATCGCGGATGCTGGGGCCAGGATGTGGACTCAGGCTGGTCCAGTCCTAACGTGGGTGTCCTCATCCCCACCCCAGAGCACACACCTGCCACTCAGTCTCACTTCCTGTTGTTGCCCATCGCCGACCCACCCCCCAAGCAGCATCCACGTTTTCCTGCTGCTTTCATTTTGCTCCTGTTGCTCTCTCTGCAAAAATGCCCCCCAATAAAACCATGGACATTCACTCAACTTGTTGTGATGATAATTTCAAGATGTACATAAATCAAATCATTATGCTTCTACGGGGATATATGTCAGTTATAGCTCAATAAATGGGAAGACAGTCAATGCCCCTCCCCCGCCAAGTCTGTTGAAAGCCAGTCTGCCCTCTATGTAATCCTCAGAGGTCGCTTATCCCCTCCAGAGAGAGATTTCTGGGCTCCTGCCCCACCCCTCCACCTCCGGTTCTCCCTGACTGTGCCCACAACTGTTTTTCCACACCTGGCACACCTGGCACCTCTCTTAAAGAAATCAGAAGGGTATGTGGAGGCTCATGGGGTCCTGGAAAGTGCCTGGGCTTTCCCACTGGAGGTGGAAGCCTGTTCTGTTTCTTGCTCTCTATGTGATGCTGAGTAACCTCCTCAGAATCCCATCTGTAAAACAGATGCATCCTCTCCCACNCTCTTCACAAGTGTGTTCTCACCAGCCTCCCCAGGCTCTGCTTCCCTGAGTCCTTCTTGTCATCCTCAGACCCGGGTCGAAGAGCCTTCCTCCGCCCACCAGCTCCTCACCTAGGGGCCAACCAACCTCAGGCAGGGCTTCGCTGAAAGCACCAAGGCAGGAAAGCCCTGGCCAGTTCCTCTCGTGTCCACTCACCGTGATGTCCCTCTCTGATTGGTCAGCGTGAACATGGTCAACATCCGTCTCCTCCATGGCTTTCTCTGAGATAAGCGCTGTCAGCCTATTTTAATTGTTGGTGGAATTCCCTCGTGAGCTCTGAGATAACCATGCACAGAACAGCAGAATACAAATTCTGCGTCCCTGGGGTTTGAATGGGGTAGGGGAGGGTAGCCGCTCTTCTGAAATCAAGTGATTTTTTTTCTTTCAGTGACACATAGCTCAGTGCAATCTTTCACTTGTGTTGCAAAACACTCTGAATTTTACCACTGAGGATGCATAAGTGAAAATGATGGAGCTAAAAGGCCAGAGCTCTGCCTGCGTCACTGGGTCCACCTCCCCTTCGCCACACCCCACAACACACTCCAGGGAGCTGAAGCCTCCAGAGCAAGACTTGATGCCAAATTCAGTGAACCTGGCAAGTTGCTCTGGGGATCTCAAGGAAAATGAAGAGACTCCCTCTCTGAATGGGATCAAAAACATCTAAGCAGAAAATACCAACAATGCTTTGTTTCCACACCAAACTTAGCCCCTGGGGAAATTACACTCAGATGATTTATGGAATGTGGGTCTTTAACTGCCGTACACTTTGCAGTACCGACAAAGACAACAATAATGTATAATTGATTCCACTTGGATCTCAGCGAGTCAATAAAGAACTTTGTTTATACATAATTTTGTTGGGCAAATCTCCCAGATGGTACTGAAATGTTGCATTTTTAAGATGTTGAGTTTGGTCCAGGAGGATCATAAATTATAAAGATAATGTGTCTTTTGTATCGTTACAGTCATCTAATTGTAATCACAATTATAGTCACTGTGAAATCTAACTACATTCTATTTCAGCATTACTCCCGACATTTTTTAAAGCTTCATTTATTTAAGAGCCAAAAGTCAAAATAAGGGTTCCAGAATCCCAGAGCTCCACCTGCTAACACAAGAGCAATTGTACAAATTAAAAACCTATCATGAAAATAAAAATTTAATATTTTCATAATAGGAATTAGCAGCAGTGCAAATATCAACTCTCTCATAGGTTTCAGGTTAACTTTCCCACTCTGTAGAAAGATGCTTTAGCTAGGTTCCTAGGAAACTAACACTCTGTCTCCGCAATAATTTTATACTCTCTGAAACATGTAATTTGTGCTTTCATTAAAGATAAAATTATGCTTCTCTCTGCTGCATCACACAAAACTGCTTGAGCAGATTAGCACAATATTGGAAGGGTAGGTTTGTGATGGCGGGATTTAAAATATAAGGTCCCAGCTTAGGAAAAACCTTTGGGGGCCCCTGGTGGGTGCATTTCAAAGAGCCTGGCTTGTGTCCCAGAGCAGCTGAGAGCACCCCAGCCAGCCCCCGCGTGACTCCCTCCCAAGGGAGCAACAGGGCCTGCATATTAAGACTCTGTGAACAGAGAAAGCAAGCAGTAGTTTCAAAAACAAGCCCTTGGATGGAAAATTACCCAGGCAGAGGCCAAAGATGGCCGGCACTGGCTTATAATTGAGCTGCTTCTCCTGAGAGCAACATTGCATCACCTGCTCCAGGTGAGAGGCCTCGGGATTTAGGTATCAGTGGATGGTTAATGATTCTCTCAAGTCATGTCAGGAAGCCCAGCTGGCTGCTGAACAGACAGGTGGTTCAGGGCAGGGGAGGGGGACCTGGAATAAGAGACTATCGCAGCACATCTCATACCTAAGTAAGCTTCCCAGTCACCAGAGAGGGCCGGGCTGGTAGCTGCAGTTCTAAGAGGTCTCTGGCTTCTGCAGATGGTCTGCAAACCACATGCACAAATCCACAGCGCGAGATCCTGTGCTCTGTTCGGGGCAAGTGGTCCTTGCCTGGACCCAGAGCAGCACCTGGCACCTGTTATAAACAGACTCTCAGACCCACCCAGGACCTATTGATTCAGAATCCACAGCTTAATGAGATTCTCCAGGTGGTTTGCGCACACATTAAGCTTGAAAAGCACCGTGGTGCATGTTATTTAAGGCCCTTTCAGCCCCCAGGATTCAGCTAATTCTGTGTCCACATGGTTCTAGCATGAATGTGTGTTGGGGGTGGAGTGAGGCTGAAGGAGCTCATGTTCAGGGATGGAAAGGAGGGTGTGGTTCACTTTTAACCCTTGCCTGAATTCCTCTTTCCCACACCCTCTGGCCCCCAAAACATACTGAGCAAAGTAAGGTTTTGCATCTACCCTCCTGGACAACCAGCTGATATAAATGCAAAGCACATACATCAGCCCTGAGCCAGCCATGCCCATCAGAGCAGCATAATGCCTGCTGCCCATCCTTGAGGGCCGCCCTGGCCCTGTGTCTGAGAGCAGAGTGGCACCGTTCTGACCCCACGTTCTCGCCACAGCGTGGTCTGGGCCAATAGATGCGTGTGGGCTGACCGAGGGCTGCCGGGTAAGGACGCATGGAGTCACAGCCCCTGCTTGTGCCACAACACACCCCCGCCTCCACACCCCTCAACCCCCAGGGCCGGTGCAATAGCACAGGGCTCTCACCCCAGCTCTCCAAAGCCACAGCTCCTCTCCGGAAATGCCTGGGTTCTGAGCCTCAGCACCCCCCAAAACTGTCTGCTGGGTCCCAGCCTAGAGCAGGAATGGGCAAACGTTTCCTGCCAAGGGCCAGATGGTTAACACCTCAGACTCTGTGGGTCACACAGACTCAGTTGTGCAGCCACTCTACTCAGTTGATGCTGTTTGCAATCAGCCAGAGACAATACCTAAGCTGCAAGCCAAGATCCAACAAAACTTTATTTATGGACCCTGACATCTGAATTTCATATAATTTTTAATGTATTACAAAATATGATTCCTCTTTTGCATTTACTTTAACCATTTAAAAATGCAAAAGTTCTTATCTCAAGAACCATACAAAAAACAGGAAATAGGCAGTGACTGGATCTGGACCACAGTCTGACCTCATCTAAAAATCAAGTGCAAGGTTAAGGTCAAGTCCTGGCTACATATCTGACTAGCTGTGTGGCCCTAGCGAACTGAGGGCTACTGTCCCAGCAACAGGAGATGACACAGACTGGCCTTCAGTGAGTGAGCAGTAAATGGTGGCCGTCGCTAATGTTGTCATGCTCTAGAAAAAGTCAGTGGATACAGGAAAGACCAAAATGCTTCAGTCAGGACAAGACCTTGTTTGATAAACACCTAAGGGAATGAGAACTCTTTAGAGGAAAGGGACGGTCTCACTATGGAGCCCCAATCTGAAGGACCTCTGTGGACACTGAGGTGTCCACACAGAGTCACCACGAGGATGCAATGAAGCATTTGACATTTGACATGGGCAAAGACAGCATAGGAACAGGCAAGGGTGAGGTAAGTGCAGAGAGGGGTGCTCAGGCGACCAGAACAAGCCCCCGTCAACCTGACCCACAGGAGAGGGAGCCAAGGGGTCCCTAAAAAGGCTGGACCTGGGAGTCTGGTGTTTCTGTTTGTGAGCCCCAGGACAAGCTGGAAATTCAGCCTGTTTGAGCCCTTGCCTTCATCCTCTATCATATATTTGTTCATCGGTTTGGCAAATATTTACTGAATACCTACTGTGTGCCAGGCACTGAGCTAAGTGCTGCAGACATATGTGTAATATAGTTAAAAAACCCTGATGATGGATCAGTAGCTAGATAAATGATAGATGGATAGATACATGACGGGTGGATGGGTTGATAAACAGATAAATACTAACAGCTACCACCAGCAACTCTCAGCTCAGGAGAATAGCCTGATCAGCCTCTGGGTTGTGCACAGCGAGACCAAAGGCCTCAGGTCCGCCTGCAGAAGGGCTCCCCAGCAGCCTGCTGTCAGGTGTCGGGAGTGACAGGGCTCTGGGCAGATGAACAACTGACTGGCTGACACAAGAAGGGCGCTATTTCTGCCGGAGTCCAAGTTTTCCAAAGAAACTCAAAACTGTGGCAGTGCACCCAATGGCAAATATTGCCCCCTAGTTCGAAAACTCCCAAAGGCTGTTGTCCAAATAAAGCACACCTGTGAGCTGAACACGTCTGGCCCACAGGCCACCCATCTGTGACCTCTGACTTAGAAAAAGAGTCAGCAAAACAAAGAAATTGCTAACTCACACTGCAGGAAGGGAGCAGAATGCAGAGCAGACTGTGGGCGACTTGGGGGAGGGAGGCTACTGGGGCGTGTCCGGGGCACTGTGCCCAGTGGGCTCGGAAGGACAGAAATGTCTCATCTCAACACTGCCTTGTTGTGACACCAACTCCCTCATCCTGGCCAGACTTAGAGCGATATGCCTGGAGCAAGTGGTACAAGGAGAGATGCTCGTGCTTAGGGGCAGGGGGCACTGAGGACCACCTCTGGAGCAGGATGCCAGTGGCAGGGTGGTGACCAGCAAGGGCAGGACCCCCAAAGCCACTTGACTGACCATGAGAACTTAAACCTCTCAGGATCACAGAAACAGCTTACACATGAAAGAGGGGGATGGGGCCCACCTGAAAGGCCAGGGTCCCCCAGCCTATGACTGTTTAGACAGAGGAGGACAGAGCCTGACCTTCAAGGGGTCTGCTGCAGACACGCACACCCTCACAGCACTGGGGAAAGGGGAATGATTCTCATCTACCCACAAAGAAAGCAAAGAGCAGACAATGTGATACTGTGTCCAAAATCTCACAAAAAGAACGCCCCAGAATCTACCCAGTTCTGTCTGATGTTATTGTCACAGCCCAACTCAGTCTGGAGAAGAAGACACTGTGCCTGGTTCCCCAAAGGGTACCTAGAGTGGAGAAAGTCCATGGGCTACACAGGACAGAGCGGGTCCTACACATGCTTCATCCTTCTCATTGGACTGTTTGCCCAGGAGATGCTGAGGACCCAGGGGAGGATGGAGCTGGAGTCTGACTATGAGGCTGAAGCCCAGCGTCCCACCTTCATCTGCTGTGTTTCTGTCTTCTAGCCACTCGGTTTCCTAATCTCTGAAATGGGAATAATGATAGCAGTTTCTTACCTTGAGAGCTTCATCATGGAAGACTGTGTGATTAACAGTATGAAAGGCCTCCATGCAAGACGCTCTGGCATCTGTTGGGTTGGGTTTTGCTGTTGTCATTGTTGCCATGGGGATCTGTGTGGTTTCCCACACACCTCAGTCATCTAGGAAGGAAGCCCTGACTCCCAACCACAGTCGTCAAACATCTCCTGGAGCCGGACTCTGTGTCTACGGCGTGATCTCACACCATCAGTCCCTCCCTCAGGGACTCATCTTCAGATCCACCCGTGTCACTAGGGCTGTGGTGACGCCACGTGGGGCAGGGTCTCAGGGTCAAGAGAGCTGGAGTCCACCGAGGGTTCAGGCACCCACCACTGGGTCTCTCAGGGCTTCTGCCTCTGCAAACTCTCTGTCTTCATCCAGCTCTCCTCCGGGTGGGCCTCCACCCTCTCCATCAGGTCCTCCTGGCCAGTGTGCCAATGCATCACGGCGTATTAGAGCCCAGGCAGGACTCTTGTCTCTATCGCAACAACCTCAGGGGCACACCCACTATACGAGAGGCGAGGGGCCCTGGGCGTCTGCATCCAGTCAGTATGGGTGGAACTTCGCGTGGAGGCCTAAAGGGTCACCGGGCCTGTTCTCTGCTCACAGTCTGCTTATATGTAGGCTGGGCCCGTGACCATTTTTTTTGCCAGGTTCATCCTGTTACTGAGCCTAGGCTCCTCTGCTCGGTGCTTGCCAAACCAAAGGTCATCAGGAGACACCCTGTTGGAACAAGGAATAATGACTCTCATCGGAAAGCAAGCGGACCAAGAAAATGGCCGACCAGCTTCTCCAAAAAATCATCTTCCCTCAGTCGGTGGGGCTCCTTTTAGAAACAGGAGGGGAGGGGGCGGGGCCTCCTGTGGCATCAGCCAATGGCTGAGCGGGACCACTAACGGTCGCTGGCTGGCAGTTGCCCGCTAAAAGTCCCTCGCTTGGGGGAGGGGCCCACCGCAGCGCCAAGCAATAGCTGAGCGGACTTAGAGCTCACACCTGCCCATTACACCCTGAGCGGAAAGGTGAGACCCCGGGCGGCACAGGGTCTGAAGAAGTACTGGCCACTCTAGCATCCTTATTCTCCAGCTCTCTGTGGAGCGAGGCACGCGGGCAGCAGCGACCGCGATGGCAGCGAGGAGGCAGTTGACCTGCCCATTCACTTCAGTTCAGTTCAGTTTAGTCGCTCAGTCCTGTCCGACTCTTTGTGACGCCATGGACTGCAGCACGCCAGGCCTCCCTGTCCATCACCAGCTCCCGGCGTTTACTCAAACTCATGTCTGTAGAGTCAGGGATGCCATCCAACCCTCTTATCCTCTGTCGTCCCCTTCTCCCTCCTTCAGTCTTTCCCAGCATCAGGGTCTTTTCAAATGAGTCAGTTCTTCACGTCAGGTGGCCAATGTATTGAAGTTTCAGCTTCAGCATCAGTCCTTCTGACCGCTCCATTACTGGGATCCATGTCTGAGGCAGTGGGTGACCCCGCCTCTGGCTTCCCCGGTCAGTTTATGACCGCTGTGATGGCCAGGGAGCTGGTGTCCCGGAGCGAGCTCCCTGCGGCCCATTTGTGCAATGGGTGGGCTGTGGGCACCGGCCGGTCTGGTGGGCTAGGCATGGCTGCAGGCAGGAGAGGACTGGCACCAGGGAGGAAGGCGGGAAGGGTCCATCATGCTTTGGGTTCAGGCCAGGGAGGCCACTATCACCATTCTGACTTTGAGCAGGAGTCCCCACCTACACAGAAAGACTCTTACCATGACAATGTCACCTGTGCTAATGGTAAGCACACCTATTTTTTAAATTAATTTAATTTTTATGAAGAATAATTGTTTTATAGAATTTTGCAGTTTTCTGTCAAACCTCAACATGAATCAGCTGTACGTATACATGTATCCCCTCTCTTTTGAATCTCCCTCTGGTCTCCCTCCCCACCCCACCCCTCTAGGTTGATACAGAGCCCCTGTTTGAGTTTCCTGAGCCCTACAGCAAATTCCTATTGGCTATCTATTATACATATGGTAATTAAGTTTCTGTGTTACTCTTTCCATACATCTCACCCTCTCCTCCCCTCTACCCATGTCCATCTCTATGTAAGCACACATTTTTCTTAATATTCTGACTTGATGTTCACCCCAGTAGGTCCACGGGTCATACTACAGGTCCTAGACATCAAAGTGGTGGCTATGCTAGGCCCAGTGACCCTGCTGTTGGAAATTTCTCTTAAGTTCCAGCCAGTGGGTACAGGAGACACCGAAAGAGCATGGTTTCCTGGGCCCCGTCCTCAGTCTGTTCACAGCCTGTCACACCAAGGCCAGCTAAGCTACAGGCTGCATGCACAGGCCGCGACTACAGACATGAAAATAATAGGCATTTGCCTTCATGGCTCTAAAAGCATCATTCTCAGTATCAATATGTGTAGTACACGTGCCATAGTTAGGAAATCACTGCCTACACCAGAGTGTATACTTCCATCAAGTATACTTTCCGCTTCCACGAATTTTGTAATTTAATAAAACACAATGTTGCTTGGTATGATCCATCCATCAAATACCAAAGGAGGAGACATTACTGCATGATGTTAAATACAGTTTTGAAATGTGCCACCTGGATGCCGCCATCCCCCGAGCCCTTTAAACCATATTCTCTTGGAAACGTCATGACATGTGAGCTGAACATGGTGTCTTTTTTCCCCCGTTGTAAATGAGCATTTTATGTCCTCCAAAAAATCAAAAGGATATTTTTACTGTTGTGATTTTATTATGCTTCTTTATAGTGTCATTTGCTTTCGTGAAGTTAAAGAAAGCACTGACGTGGAAACCAGTAACAAATAGGGCATACTGAAATCAAGCTCCAGAGTTAAAAGTTTCCATTCATTTGATTGGGGAGAGAAGCATCTGTTTGTTTGGGTACCTAATTATTGGGAAAGTAGAGGTTCATTCGTCTAAGTTAATATCCCTTAACCAAATTAGGAATTAGTATACATCTCTTTAATTACACCTGCTGTGACAGCCTCGTGCATCAGCCACTCAGGCAGGATGGGAGGGGGTGTCCTGACCACCTGCACCCCCCAGAAGGGCACCAGAGCCCCCCAGGAAGCTCCAGCCACCCCTTCCCCATCACCGGCTTGAAAGCCCATGTGGCCCTGAGTGACCAGCCTCCATCAGTGTGCTTGGCCAGTGTACCCTGAGAGCTGTATGATGCTTGGTGCATGGATGTGCACAGTACTTACTCAACGACCAAATAACTGAATGAATAAATGACAAGTTAAAAACTGCTCTTAAGCCCTCCCGCATCAGGAGGCATGCAGGCTAACATTTGATCCCCAAAGCCAAGTGTTAATCAGCTGCATGGAAACCCTTGTGGCTCCAGTGACTGCTCCCCCTGGAGGTTGAGAAGGGAAGGACCCCTCCTGCTGTGGGGTTTGTGTTAATTTATAAACCCGTCATCTGGAAGTTCTGCTCATTCATTTGCTTATTATCACTGAAAACAAATGATCTGGAGCTTAAATGCCTGACGATCGAGAAATGGTTGAGGAAATAATAGAATTAAAGTGCACTCACTTGCTATTTAAAACAATGTTTATCCAGGACTTATAATAACGTTAGAAATCCTTATGATCTAATATTAAGAGGAAATTAGTCTGTGCCATATAAAGTTATATGAAGACTATTGTGCTGCATGCATTTTAAAAAAAAAAAATCAAAGAATTCTAATACAAGACCGGAAGAAAACAGCAAGACTGTTAACTGTCTTTGGGTGATGAGTTTGTGACACTCGATTCTCCTTTCTGCTTCTTGGTGCTTGCTAGGTTTTCTATAGCCACTGTTACTGTATAAAGAAATTGTAACGCTTTTTTTTCTGAGAGGAGGTGATCTGTAGTCACCTCTCTGCCCACAGCTGGCTGTGATTGCTATTTTGGGTTTTCCTGAAGAGGTTCTCACAACACCTCGTGTTCTGGAGGCTTTTCCATACCCGGAGGGCTGTGGGGTGTGGGCTGAGAGAAGTGCAGGCCCCCACCCCCTGAAGCTGCCCCTTTCTGGTGACTGAGGGCTGAGTGAGTCTGCAGAGTAGAGGGTCAGTGGAGGACTGGGGTCAGAAGCCCTGCCCTGCTTTTCCCGCTAGTTATTCGCGCCTTTACACTGTGCTGCCTCTCCTGGATCATTTCCAAGGCATTGTATAACACAATCAATAACTAACTTATTTACCATCAGACTTTCCTGGCGGTCCAGTGGTTAGGACTCTACGCCTCCACTTCAGGGCACACTGGTTCAGTCCCTGGTGGGGAAAGTAATATTGGGCTTCCCTGAGAGCTCAGCTGGTAAAGAATGCAGGAGACCCCGGTTTGATTCCTGGGTCAGGAAGATCCGCTGAAGAAGGGATAGGCCACCCACTCCAGTATTCTTGGGCTTCCCTGATGGCTCAGCTGGTAAAGAATCTGCCTGCAATGTGGGAGACCTCGATTCAATCCCTGGGTTGTTAAGATCCCCTGGAGAAGGGAAGCTACCCACTCCTGGCCTGTATAGTCCATGGGGTCACAAAGAGTTGTACATGACTGAGCGACTTTTGGGGCTTCCCTGGTAGCTCAGCTGGTAAAGAATCCACGTGTAATGCAGGAGACCCCGATTCAATTCTTGGGTCAAAAAGTTTCCCTGGAGAAGGGATAGGCTACCCACTCCAGTATTCTTGGGCTTCCCTGGTGGCTCAGATGGTAAAGAATCTGCCTACAATGCAGGAGACCAGGGTTCAATCCCTGGGTTGGAAAGATCCCCTGGAGGAGGGCATGGCGACCCACTCCAGTATTCTTGCCTAGAGAATCCCCATGGACAGAGGAGCCTGGTGAGCTACAGTCCATGGTGTCGCAAAGAAAACAGACACGACTGAGCGACTAAGCACAGTACAAGAAATAGTTACATGCTATTTTTCATCTTGTTGAAATGCAGCTTGAGCTAAACCCATGACTGACACTGGTTTTCAGCCCTGGTTGGGGCTCCTGGGATGAATCGGTCAGGGCAAGGGGATGAGGAGGGTTTATGGATACTCCTGGTACAGAAGAGAGAGGAAGGGAGTCAGGCAGGAACTCCTAAATGCTGCCCCAGAGCAAAGCTACTGGGGTCAGAGGGGAGGGGCCGTTGAGTTCCCGCAAGGAAATTTCACAGTGTGCACGGTGAGGATATTTACTCTAGGGGTTCTGGTAACCAGTGTGTGTAGGGAGGATTTTCCAAGGGTCCTTGGAAGTACTGTGATAGCCAGAGAGACCCAATCACTGTGGCCATTACTGCTAATGTTCCCTCCCCCACGTGGACATACCTCTGGATTGTATGCTCAGGGTAAACCAGCCTATATTCATATATTAATACTTTCTATAATGTTTCATTTCTAAAGAAAAATTTTGAAGGTTTTATTTAACAATGTCTAACACATGGCTGTCATGGGGACCAAAATCCCTTTTTAAATTGCTTATTGAAACATTAGTCATTGGAGTTCACAAAGATAGGATAAAAAATTTTTATCACAGTACCATTTAGTTATAGAAGCACTTGCAATTCATCTCCCCCAGAACTCTCAGGGCACATTTCTTTTGATTTGTCAGTATTTCTGAAATCCAGTGATGAAACTTGCTAGAAAGGGGGCAGGCACAAAGGACATGTGGATGGACATGGGTGGGGAGGTGAGGGTGGGGTGGACTGGGAGCATAAGTTTGACATATATACACCACTGTATATGCACAAAATAGACAGTTGGTCGGAACCTGCTGTATGGCACAGGGAGTTCAGCTCAGGTCTTTGTGATGACCTAGACAAGTGGGGTGGGGAGGGGAGGGGGGGTCCAAGAGAAAGGGGATAGACGTGTACATATCGCTGATTCGATTCATTATATGGGCTTCCCAGGTGGTGCTAGTGGGCAAGAACATGCCTGCCAGTGGAGGAGACATAAGAGACGGGTCTGGTCCCTGGGTCAGGAAGACCCCCTGGAGGAGGGCGTGGCAGCTCACCGCAGTCTTCTTGCCTGGAGGATGCCGTGGACAGAGGAGCCCGGGGGGCTCCTCTCCGTGGGGTCGCAAAGAGTCGGACACGAATGAATCGCCTTAGCTCGCAGGCACAACGCAACACGGTAAAGCAATTATATGCCAATAAATTTTTTTAAAAAGGGGAAGAGAAAAAAATTGGCCAAGTGAATGATGCTCACAGCCTGTGTTCCCTTTGAGGTCTCCTCAACCCTCAGCCATCCTGCACACAAAACACCAACCGCACCTCCCCTCACGCCCCAGATGGGGCCGTGAATGCTGCATCCTCTGAAAGCCAGGTCCTCTCTCTTCTTCTCCAGTCGTCTGCCTTTCCACAGGCTTCCAGGTAGATCCACCGCGTCATCACCCCTCTCCTGGCCCCACCCCTCTATGGGGTCGGGGAGGAGGCATCCCCATGCCAGTTTCAGGGAAGAAGCGAGGAAGGGCAAAACACATGTTCAGGAAACAGGTGTGGTCATCAGGTCGGGGCATAAAAGGTAGAAGGGAGAGACTGTGAGATCCTTCAAGAAAGATAGAAACAGAACCCTTTGGCACACCCTTGAATGCAATGCCAAGGCACTTATCATTCATTCTGCACATACAAGGGACCCATCGATGGTTTAGAAACAAAAGAGCGATGTGATCAAAGATTTGGTCTTGGAAGGTCCTGCAGGAAATGATTAGGGCTAGAAAAACCCACCCCACCTCCAGCTGGGGAGGTCTAGCTGCCCCATTTGCCACCCCTCCTCGTTCTTTCCATTTCCCGTTAATGAAGACATCATTCTACCCTCCACTGTGGCTTCTCTGTCCTCATGAGTCTCACCTTCCTGCTGGCCTGGCAGCATCTTGCAGGCAGCTTTATGCCTTAGATACCTCCCTGACCAGCACATGGGGCAGCCATTGGTATCACCCTTGCCGCCTGCCTCACTGCCTGATTTCAAACCTGTGCTATTTTGAAAGAGATTCAGGGCAAGTTGGTGGTGGTAAAGAAATTAGATGGAAGTGTGGATAAATAAAAGAATGAATGAGCGCTCGAGGGAATCCCAGCTTTCATGGTCCAAAGGCCCCTGCTTCTGCTGCAGCCCACAGGGCCCAGAGCTGGCTGTGCCCCTTGGAAACCTCTGGGCATCAAAGACTGAATGAGGAGAAGACTCCTTCCTATCCACTGTCACTCGGTGCCACGTGGGCCCACCTCACACATCCAGGTTCCAGCTGTCCCCACTGTTCCCTGAAACCCTCTTCATCCTGCTTATCACATTTCTAAAGGATAGAGACTACGCTAGCTTTTGTGAAGATCTTTAGAAAAGAAGGGTTGGGATTTCCCTGGTGGTCCAGTGGCTGAGACCCTGCGCACCCAATGCAGGGTCTCTGGGTTTGATCTTGGTTAAGGAACTGGATCCCACATGCCACAACTAAGAATTTGTATGCCACGACTGAAGATCCCTCATGCCGCAATAAAGATGGAAGATCCTGAGTCCCACGACTAAAACAAATAAACAAATATTAAAAAAAAAAAAACCAGAACAGAAAGGTTACTCCCTGGTCATGTCAAACCTCCTTGACCACTCATCTTCAGCCTCTCCTTTAGAAAAATAGAAGCGCTCCTTCTTTAGGTGATTAAACTGGAATCTGCCAAGATATTGCTTGTTCTCTTCCAGCTAAACCTGTATATCATGATCTACCCCAGATCCAGCACCCGGGAATTTTGTTCTGCCCACTATACCTTTTCCAGTTGTACTGGACCCCTGGGCAAGAGAGCAGTTTTAAAGGTTCCACTTCCATACACATGTTATTGCAGAAACTAGACTGTGAAGAAATACAATGTGTATTAGAAAGATATGTAAATACAGGGACTTCAAGTCATGTCTATTTTTTTAAATAGCCTGTACCCCCAGGATCTTTATAATATTGAAAAAAAAAAACTGTTTGGAAAGCTGTAATAACTTTAACTACAGCATAAAGGAAGGTAATATGTAGCATGATTGGCTTGCCATTATGTTATCTCTGCTGTATAGATACAAAATTTTGGAATCAGATGTTTTATGGGAAATCATTACAATTCTGAATATGTGACTGAACTTTTCCTAAATATATCAAAAATGGAACAGCTTGTGAGCATACATAATTGAAAACAAAGTTTATGAGGCGGTAGATGTCTACCAATATCAACAGAAATTTAACAGAACTGCATAAAATTTTGTGTTTTGTCTATTACACTCAGATGCTCTCCTGCGTGGATCCACTCACTGTTCCTGTAGTGGATGGTGCTGAGCCCATTCACAGATGGATGCGGTAATTTGACGAGAGGGTCTGTGGGGTTTGAGGCAAATGGGGCAGCCATGTACAGTTGTGCCGGCCATGCATCGAACAGCTACAGGACATCCCTTTGCCATAGAGCATGATGTGAGAGGCATCCCCCGGAGTTCATAGCACACCACCCGCACAGCATGAGGCATTCTTTTTGAGCCATCACCTCGAGGGAGAAGCAGAATCCACCTGTAATCCCTTAAAGAACACTACCAAAAAGGAAAACCCAAGGCCTCATGTACTGTTGATGTGAATTCAGATTGGGGCAGCCATTATGGAAAGCAGTGTGAAGGCCCCTCAAAAAATTAAAAATAGCATGTCTCACTTATATATGGAATCTTTAAAAAAAAAAAAAAAAAAGCTTATTATAGATGCAGAGAACAGAATGGTAGTTGCCAGAAATTGAAAGTCACTCAGTTGTTTCCAACTCTTTGTGACCCCATGGACTACACAGTCCATGGAATTCTCCAGGCCAGAATACTGGAGTGGATAGCCTTTCCCTTCTCCAGGGCATCTTCCCAACCCAGGGATTGAACCCAGGTCTCTTGCACTGCAGGCAGATTCTTTACCAGCTGCGAGTTCTTCCCTGAGCCATAAGGAAAGCTCAAGAGGTTAGGGGTGAAATGGGTAAAGGGAATAAAAGGGTACATACTTCCAGGTATTAAAAGAAAAAATACTTCCCTAGCAATTGTAATTACCTACAATTCATTTATTCATTCACTCATTCATGTTGCTGCTGCTAAGTCGCGTCAGTCGTGTCCAACTCTACGTGACCCCATAGACGGCAGCCCACCAGGCTCCCCCGTCCCTGGGATTTTCCAGGCAAGAACACTGGAATGGGTTGCCATTTCCTTCTCCAAAGCATGAAAGTGAAAGTGAAAGTGAAGTCGCTCAGTCGTGTTCGACCCTCAGCCTTCCAGGCTCCTCCATCCATGGGATTTTCCAGGCAAGAGTACTGGAGTAGGGTGCCACTGCATTCAGCTTTTAAAGTGAGTGGCTCAGCTGGTAAAGTATCTGCCCGCAATACGGGAGAGCTGGGTTTGATCCCTGGTTTGGGAAGACTCCCTGGAGAAGGGAACTCCAGTATTCTGGCCTGGAGAAGTCCATGGGCTGTATAGTCCATGGGGTTACAAAGAGTTGGATACAAATGAGTGACTTTCACTCACTTGAAAGTTGTGAATTCCCCCCTTAGAACCATCTCAGGGGGTGCCTGCGGATGCCTGCATCATGGAGAGAACTGAACTCCTGGGTCTGCTCTCACCTGGGACCCGTGATGTCACCAGCAAGCTAGACTCTCTTCCTCCCATATTCCTGCTCCTGGGTGCACTTTTCTTAGACCCTAGGGTTTGTGGGTCAGAACTCATGCATCCTTCTGACTAGCAGCTGGGATGGCTGCTTTGGCCATTTGAGGATTTGCATCTGAGAAAAGCTTCAGCCATGTCCTCCTCTGTTCTGTGCGGTGGGCTCCTAATGCTACCCAGCAGAAAGTTAAATGGCTTCTCTGGTGGCACGGTGGCTAGGAAGCTGCCACCAGTGCAAGGGACATGGGTTCCATCCCTGGTCTGAAAAAAGTCCACATGCGTTGGAGCAACTAAGCCCGTGCACCAGAGCTACTGAGGCCTGTGCCTTCTAGGGCCCGAGAGCCACAGGTAATGAGCCCCTACCTGCAGCTACTGAGGCCTGTGCTCCGCAACAAGGGAAGCCACACTATGATGGGAAGCTCATGCATCACAACGAGAGAGGAACCCTCACTGTCCACAACTAGAGACAAGCCTTCATGCAGCAAAGAAGACCCAGTGCAGCCAAAAATTAATTAAGCGGTAGGTACATGGCAAAAAAAATAAATAAATAAAGCAGAACAAAAAGAGCTGCCCGGATCGTTGACCTAGAACTACTCCATGAAACATGCTCTCATTTTAGGCCCAGCAAAAACAATTCCACGCCAACAAATGATTTAGATCTGACAAAAAATGCCTCATAAATGAAACAGGCACGAGAAAGCACCTGCTGTGACGTTTGAAAATGTCCAGCTGGGCTCCGAGAGATTGCAGGGCCACCAGCCTTTGCCATACTTAGAGCATCCTCAAGGATCCCTGCTCTGGAGCTGGGTTCATTTCATGCTGGAAATCCCTTTGCTGATATTTTCCTGCCTAATGAGTATTTAACACCATCCCACACATCAACACACACTGAGTAATTACAAGAAATGGAAGTCTCTTTTAGAGTAGAGAAAGTCAGATAATTCAGGACATGGAAAACAAGACCTGAGAGGGGAAAAAAATTGATGGAATTAAGACTGTTTAACCCAGAGGAAAAAAAAGACTGCTTGATGGGTCACTAATTCCAGCAAGTTGATTGAAAGTTATTTCACATAGGATACTGGCCATCTGGTTTTCCTTTCCTGAGCACAGAGGGGAAATGATTTTCAATTGCATCAGGAAGAGTTAAGGCTGGAAAATAAGGAAGACTTTCCAGATGCTTAGAGTTATTGAATACTGAGTGCTGTGAGGGCCACAGCATCACCTTTCTGGAAATGGTTCAGAGGATGACAAATTCTGTCCATCCAAGCCTTTTTAGGAGCAGCCTGAGTGGAGGACATAATAAGATGAGTAAAATGATCGCTTTGAAAAGCCTTCCTGCCTTATTTGTTGTACTAATAGGGCCTCTTACAGAAGCATGGGGTTCCTAGGTGGCGCTAGTGACGAAGAATCCGTCTGCTAATGGAGGAGACAGAAGAGACAGGGATCCATCCCTGGGTTGGGAAGAGCTCCTAGAGGAGGAAATGGCAATGCACTCCAGCTTTCTTGCCTGGGAAATCCCACAGACAGAAGAGCCTGGTGGGCTACAGTCCATGGGGCCACAAAAAGTCGGGCACGACTGAGTGACTGAGTGCAGAGAAGCGCATGCAGTTTCTAGGCTTCCAAAATACTTTCACTATCTCGTTTACGTAGACCCTTCCTAGAGGCAGAAAAGGGGAGTCACCTGCTTCTTGCCTCGCCTCTGCAAGGTGCTGGGATCCCTAGCCCCAGTTTCCCATCTGGAGCTGCCCTTGTGGAGCTAAATATGTTGATGAACAGCTTGCTATGTGCATTAGCTGTTGCTTCCATCCTGCTGGCTTCCCAGCTCCTGTGTCTGGATGTGGAACCTACTTCCCTAGTTGCAGGGAAGGGCCCCCAACCAAGGTGGCAGTCGGCTGTCTTCTGTTCACCGTGAATGGTCTTGGGCTGGGTGTGTAACCCAAGGTGGGTCCATCAGAACCTTGTCCGGAGTGTGTTACCCACAGGTACCAGGGAAAGACCTTGATTTCCTTGCTGGAAGCAAGTAAGCTAAATGCCTAATGCCAAGTCTCCACTATCTGGAGAAAGCTGTTTATTTTTTGTTTTTATTTTTATTTAAACAAAAAAGAAAGAAACCTGCGAGAGGCTAAAAGGACAGAGAGAAAACTCTCCAGGCCTACAAGTCAGCCCAGAAGTCAATCCTCACCCTGATATTTTCCCTTGGGTTTTATGAATCGACAGAGTACTTTTTTTTCCTTAAGCTCATCTGAGTTCCGTTTCTATCATTTGCAACCCCAGTCCTAGTGATTATGGGGTGGAATGAAGTCCCAAGGATATGGGACTGCAAGAGCCAGAAGACGGGGAAGAAACTCTTCTGCATTAGTAAAATCTAATAGTAAGATTTACTCACTCAGGAAAGATAAGAGAGAAAGGGGACAGAGAAAGGCAGGAGAGTGAAGCCAGCACACCAGCTTATTCTGCAGAGGCTTTGAACGTGCCTTCCGGGCAGCCGTCCAAGGGCTCCCCTGGTGGTCCAGGGACCGAGACTGCACACTCCCAATGCAGAGGGCCTGGGCTCGGTCCGTGGCCAGGGAGCTGGCCCACATGTGGCAGCTAAGACCCCAAGCAGTCAAGTAAATAAAAAATAAAAGAAAGAAAGAAGCAAAAATCTCAAATCACTCTAAAAAAAATAAATAACAGCAGTATAGAAGGTGGGGTTTTCGAATGCTTGCTGCATCGTGGGCAAAGGGTCTGCTCCCTGTGACTGTAAATATCGGGGAAAGTTCTTCCACGTGGAAACAGGCTATATTCAAGGCAAGTGGAACAAGGTGATGAACCCTGGGTTCACAGGTGGACTCACCAGCATGCAGACACAAGGAATCATCACAAGAGGCAGGGCACAGACGGAGAATCTTCCAAGAAGGTAATTAAGAATCCTGGTCTGACCCCTCGTGGGAAGCTCAGCCATTTGCAGAAACTGACGGATAGACTTTCTTATTTCCACGCTGCCCAGAATGGGTAGTTGAGCCATTGTTACTTAGATGGTATGGGGCCTGGCGATCCCCGAAGATGCCTGGGGTAACAAAGAACAAGACTTGTTATCAGAGGTGACATTAAAATGTGGACAAGATAACTTCTTCAAGTGTTATAGTGTATTCTGCACTAAGGAAGTGTGTGCGGGGTGGGGGCAGCGGGGGCGCGGGGGGGAA
>SJYQ01000885.1:0-50651 GCA_006410935.1 Redunca redunca | reverse complement strand
ACATGGTGAGCCCAGACCCACACATGGGCACCTCCTCACAACAGGTAAGCCAGGCCCTTTCCCATTTTTCGTGGGGCATTTCATAGCCAAAGGACATGCAACCAGAGAGGAAGTTTTCTCCATGTTTCCCATGAAGCTGAGCAGGAATCAGCGTGAAACTGAAACTGTGGACAGGACAGCATCAGTAAGCCAACGCGATCATCGCACCTAAATTGCAGAATGGAAAAAGGCAGCTTTTAGAGTGAAATTGATCTGGGAAAAAATTGCCAAGAACACTACTTTAAGGAATAATCTACCTTAAAAAAAAAAAAAAACTATCTAAGCTTATTCTGAAATGACTTTACTATTACATTTTAACAAAGAAGATTTAATGGGAGAGAAGCTAAACTTCCATTAAGTCGCTTCAAACACCCCCGATTCATATTTACTAATAATGATGATTTCCAAAAGCTCATTCCTGAGACTCAGAGCAAGCGGCCCAGCAGGCAGATGCCGTGCATGGAGTAATCTCCATGAATAATTGCCTGTCAGCGTGGCATACTAAAGAGAAACAGCAAGATTACAAGACTCCGTCTTGGTCTGCTGTTTAACTTGAAGATACAAAGCAGAACACTAGGCTTAAGGAAAATGCTTTCAGACTTTCAAGTTTACATGAAATTTGGGAATTTTAACCCCTAGGGAAGGGATTTGAAGCATCAACAGATGCTCTGAAAATGTGCACCAGACTTTTTTGTATGTCTGTATTAACATGCCTTTTTCAGGAAAGAGGATTCAGAGGGGATACTGCCCCCAAACATTTAAGAATCACTGAATACATGTACTTTGACTGGTGCCACCCAATAGAACTTCTAGAATGATAGGGCTATTTGGTATCTGCACCATCCAAAATGGTAGCCATTAGCCACCATGGCTATGGAGCACATGAAATGTGGCTAGTGCAACTAACAAGTTGTATTTTTAACTTTATTTAATTTTTACTAATTTAAATTTTGTGAAAGCAAAATTATAGGGATTAAAAAACATATCAGTGGTTACCAGGGGCTAGAGCTTGGCAGAAGGTTGACCACAAAGGAGCAGCCTGATGGAATAATTTGGATCAGTGAAACGCTCCTGCATTTTGACCGGAGTGGCAGATACTTGGTTCTACGCATTTGTCAAAGCTCATGGAAACCTCCCTCAACAGCAGTGATTTGCTGGGACCTCCCCGGCAGTCCAGTGGTTAGGGCTCCATGTTTCTACTGCAGGGATCCTAGGTTCAATCCCTGGTCAGGGAACTAAGATCCCACAAGCCTCGCAGTGCAGTCCAAAAAAAAAAAAAAAAAGGTGATTTATTGTACACAAACTGAAAATAAACGTTTAAAAGAGGTAATTGTAATGTAATTTAAAAGGTGTGGTTAGTGGCTACCATATTAGTTGTGTAGCCTTAGACCATCACTTTAAGAGATCTACCCGAGTTTGCCTCAACATTGATGTGCCTGGATTTTCCTGACCAACAGATTCATGAAGCTTAGAAACGTTTCTACAAACCATTGCAATAATTAAGCACATTGCAGCCTCACTGGCAAGGACAGCATGCTAAGGACAGGATGCCGATGCCCTGTCCCATTCCCTCCAGCTCTGCTGAGTGGTCCAACCCTCCTTGGCTACTGCAAATTTTGAGGAGCAAGCTTGCCACAAGTTTAATACCCTTGTCCCAAGCTCCAGTCTCCAGTCCTGGGATGGACCTCCTGCCTCAGCACCATCCAGAGATCCCTCCAGGCAGCAGAAAAGGCACAGTGAGCTGCAACTGCTAACAGCTTGCCTTGGTAAGCGCCACTGCCAACAGGCATCTTACTCAGAAGTAATCTCAAACACATGCTCATGGAAACTCTCTTCAACACAATCCAATTTTTTCCCTTATGACCATTTGTCAGTATCCTAGGGCTGCCCGGACAAAATACAGCCAACTGGTAGCTTAGAACAATAGAAATTTATTGTCTCCCAGAGCCCAGAAGTCTGAAATCCAGGTATTGACAAGATTGGTATCTTCTCAGCTGCTGCAGTGAGAACCTTGTCTGTGTCTCCCTTCTGGCTTCGGTGGCTTCAGCGCACCCTCTCTTTTCTTGGCCTATGGCAGCAACACTCCCATCTCTGCCTCCATCTTCCATCTCCACAGAGCGTCTTCCTGTTTGTGTCTCTCTGAGTCTCTGCGTGCCAATGTCCCTCTTCTATACAGACACTGGAATTTGGATCAGGCACTGGAGAAGGAAATGGCAACCCACTCCAGTACTCTTGTCTGGAAAATCCCATGGACATAGAAGCCTGGTAGGCTACAGTCCATGGGGTTGCAAAGAGTTGGACACGACTGAGTAACTTCTCTCTTTACCCTCACTCACTACAACCTCACTTTAATGTAATCACATTGGCAAAGATCCAAGTTCCCCAAAAAGGTCATATTCACAAGGTGCCAGGACTTGAATGCATCTTTCCAGGGGACATAATTCAACCCACAAAAGACCCCATTCATTGTTGGACAGAATCCCTTTCCTGGCATAGAACATTCCAGACCAGGTGTGGCTTCCCCTGGATTTATCTTGAACTTATTTGTGTGCGTGTGTCTTTCTGTGTGTGTTCATAGGTGTGCATGCATACGTGTGTGTGTGTGTGTGTATGTGTGTGTGTGTTTTCCATCTCAGGGTTTTTACCATGTCCTGTCTGTGGCAAAGGGAGTAGTGTCCCTGCAGTGCCCACTTTTACTGAGCCCTTAACAGTCAGGAAAACTTGCTTTCATTAATCGAAGAGCAGGTCCTGAGGCAGAGATGTGACCTCTCCCAGGTCGGTTGGCCCTGAGCTAGAGTTAGCAGAAGTCTGGGTACAGCAGTACAGAGGATGCTGAAAGACAAGACAAACTGGATTTGATTCTAAAGTTTTTTATCATGGGTGGCGGAAGGAGTTACTCCACTTTTTTTTTTTTAATGCCCCACACAGCCTGCTGAATCAGTTCCCTGACCAGGACCCACAGCACCTGCGGCGGATGCGTGGAGACTTAACCACTGGACCACCAGGGAAGCCCCAGTTACTTCACTTTTTGAGCCTTAATTTTCTCACCAGTCCCATGAGACTAATGCCTACGTCTTGGGTTGCTTTTATCAGTAAATAATAGATCTATTGAGTGCTTAGTAGCTAATCAATAAATGTTGTTTTCCAAGTCCTTCCTTTTTTGACAATTTTCCTTTCATTAGAAATCATTTCTATTTAATATAAGAATGAAGAAAAATGTGAAAGGTAAATGGAAATGTTTGTAATTCCCTCACCCAGGGATAATCGTTATTTAAATTTTTATGTTCTTTCCTGGCTATCTTTTTCAATGCATATATTTACATACACTATTTCTGCAAAATTGGTTTCATTCTGTACATATTTGTTTTGGAACCACTCTCACTTAACAAGACAGTAAGTATATTTTCATATTTAATTAAATGTTCCTCTAAAGCGTGGTTTAGAATGGCTGCAGAGTAATCCATTATGGACATAACATATTTCTTCAATAAATAACATTTTGTCAGCCCTTTTGGCTGTTTCCAATATTTTACTCTTTTAAACAATGTTGTTAGAAATGTTCCTATGTATAAAACATTGTGCCTGTCTCCAATTATTCCTTTTAGAATTCAGTTATCTGGGGGGATTCCTGGAAGTTCAGTGGTTAGGACTCGATGCTTTTTTTGTGGTGAACTGGGTTCAATCCCTGGTCAGGGAACTAAAATTCCATGGTATGGCCAAAAACAAAAAAAAAAAGGCAAGAAAAGTTATCAGGACCAGGATGACGTAAATCCACTCCCTGGAGTGTCGTTTCATGACGTCTTCTGGCTTCCTTCTTTGCCTCCCCCTCCTCATCTCAGTTCATAACCTTCCCTCTTGGAGTCAATGAGAAGACAGAAGCCGTCAGATGAGAACTTTCTCACCTCCCCTTGACCAAGTCCAGCTATCTGCATTCACCGGGACCATCGCACCGTCTGGCCTCCCTGCCGCACAGGTGAAGTTCAGCCCCTCCACTTAGGTTCTGGGTCCCAGCCTCTCTTGCTGACTCACTGACGCTGCTCCTAAAACCTCTCTGCTTCCTCTCCTGCATCTTCAGAGACCTTCACCAGATGTGGAACCTCCCATCCCCAACATCATGTGGACACCTACAGACTCATCTCCTGGGTCTGTCTTCTATGACTGCTGTTGACAAAGACCACAAACTCAGTGGCTTCAAACACAAATGTATTGTCTTTCGGTCTGAAAGTCAGAAGTCCAAAATGGGTTTTTACTGGACTAAAATCAAGTGTCAGCAGGGGTGTGTTCCTTCTGGAGCTCCAGGAGAGAATCCAATTCCTTCCCTTTTCCAGCCCCTTATAAAGACCACTGTGGTTACCTTGCCATCAAGACAACCCAGGACAATATTCCCATCTCGAAACCCGCAATCAAGGGCTTCCCTGGCAGTCCAGTGATTAAGAATCCACCTTGCAAGGCAGGGGACGCAGGCTCCATCCCTGGTCTGGGAACTAAGATCTCCAGGGCAATGAAGCCCACTCACCGCAACTAAGAATTCACACACCACAGTGAAAGAGCCCACGTGACACGGGAAGACCTTGAGCCCTGCAACCAAGACCAGTGCCTCTCCTGCTCGATGTGCTCAAGGCCGAACTCCAGGCCCCGCCACCCCCACTCGCCCAGCAGTGCATGCCCATCTCACCAAATGACACGGGGCACCCAGATGCTCCAGCAGAAAGTGTGGGTTCATCTTGATTCTGCGCTTTCCCTTGAAACCAGCACCCCAGGCATCAGCAAGTCCTGAAGGTGCCACCTTTACCACGCATCCCAAGATGACCTGTGCAACACTCCTCAAACGGTCCCCTCTCTCCTGGGTCACTGCCCAAGCCTCCAAAAACCTCCCTGCTTCTTGTCCTGGCCTCTAGTCTGTTTCCCACGCAGAAGCCAGCACGATCTTTAAAATGTACATCAAAGTCTGTCGTTCTTGTACTCAGATCCTCCATTCAGAGCATGTACAAGACCGAGATGGTAACCACGGGACATGCGTCTCAGACACATCCAATTAAGGACTTTGCTGATGACAAAGGACCAGGTAGAAGATTCAGGGCAACCTTAGTCCTGTTGACAGCACTGTGGGAAATAAGCTACAAAACAGGAAACGAGAGTGAGATGGAGACTTAGAAGAGGTATGCATTAGAATCAGGAATGCCTGATAAGCAGTGCGCTTATTGGCAAAATTAACAGAAATGCGATAGACTGGGAGATGTTTGCAAATCTACAACTGACCAGGGATTTAAAAACAAAAAGTTTCCAAGAGCTCCAATGACTGAGCCAGGCAGAAGCTTGGAAGCCTGGCTGTGCATTAGAAGCAGCTCAAAAGAATGTGGACAACATTGCTGCCTGAGCCCTCCCTGGATGATGTCAGTCAGAACCTCTGGGCATGAGGTCCCAGCATGAGCACATTTTAAAAGCTCTCCACCCAAGTCTGCTTTGAGGACTGAGAGCTGCCCATGAAGGGTATGAACATAAGAGTGTGGAAATAAGGAGAGTCAACCTAAGAGAAGGCGGAAAATGAGAAGACGAAGCCGCTAAGAGGTGAAGGTGTCCAGTGATCATTTATGCAGACTCTGAAGTCTCCATCAGCTGCAGAGGAGAGAAATTCCACTGTGGTTAGAGATTCTTTCTTGAACTGACTTCCTGGGCACTTGGTTGGAAGAAGATGGGCAGTTTGTGGTGGGTGCCAGGAATGCGGTCTTCCCAGGGCTGCTCGGGCCTCTGAGGACCTCCCTCAAGTCCTTGCGAGAGCACAGCTGAGGCCCAGGAGTGGGTGATCTCAGTAGGAACACTCTGAGCTCAGGGAACCACTTTCGCATCCACGGCAGGCAGAGTAACGCCCCCCTGGAGTGAACTGATTGGTGTCCCCCCAAATCCATGTCCCCCTCGAAAGTCAGAGCATTTTACTTGGAAACAGGGTCTTTGGAGATGGAATTACACTGGGGTGAGACCACACTGGATTGGAGCGGTCGGGCTCTAAATCCAAAGGCCGGTGTCCTTAAGAGAAGAAAGGACACATAGGTACACAGGAGAGAAGGGGCCACGTGAAGGCAGAGGGACACACGGAGGACCTAGAGCTCCTGCCGATAGAAGGGGATAGTGCAGCCCTTTTTAAGATGTATTTATTCCTTCGCTTTTGGGCTTTCCCCTAATTGTGGTGAGCGGGGGCTACTCTCTAATTGCGGGGCGTGGGCTTTTCGTCGCCGCGGCTTCTTTTGTTGCGCGGGCTCCGGGGCGTGCAGGCTGCAGCAGCTGCAGCACTCAGGTCTGGTTGCTCCATGGCTTGTGGGATCTGCCTGGGCCAGGGCTCAAACTCACGCCCTCTTAAAACCACTAGACCACCACCAGGAAAGCCCACGTACACCCTTTAGTCCCTTAGAGCTTTCCACGATTTCAGTTTTTATATTTAATTTTATGATCCAGCCGCCTTTAACCAATTTCTTGTAGATACTTTGGGAATCTGACGAAAGCTATTGATGCCTCCACCTCCAAAGAACATAAACATATACATGCAAAACTTTGTCACAATTAAGAGCATTTCCGATCCTGTTGCCGTTCCTCTTGGTTTACAGCCTAAAGCAGAGGCCTTGTTTCCAAAAGGCTCTCTTGTCCCATTGGCATGTCCCACAAACAAAAGTTTCAAATATCAAACAGAAGACTTTCATTCTCTCAGGCCAAGGAGTTCACCTCTAGAAAAAGAAGGTTAAAAAACAAACAAAAAGAACAGCTCATTTAAAAAGGAACTGAGGCAACCCGGAAAGGAGGGACTCAGATGCACACAGCAAAGTTCACAGAAGCATCATTCATGAGTGCCAAAAGGTGTGGACATCTGAAATGTCCCTGGATGGACTGATGGATAAACACATATGGTCCATACAATATTATTCAGCCTTAAAAGAAATGCAATTCTGACAAGTGTTATAACATACATGAGCCCTAAAAATAGTATGTGAGTAAAATAAGCCAGACACAGAAGAACTAATATTATATGATCATCCTTAGATGAGAGACCTAGTGGAGGCAGACTTATAGAGACAGGAAGGAGAACTGAGAACTGAGTGGGACTTCCCTGGTGGCCCAGTGGCTAAGGCCCAGGTCCCCAAGCTTGAAAAGCAGGGGGCCTGCACTTGATCCCTGGTCAGGAACTAGATTCTACACGCCACAAAGATCCTGCTTGCAGCAACGAATCTGTTGACGCCACTGCACTGCTCCTTTGTTGATCTGTTCATTCATTTGACATATGTTTACCAAGGACCAACCAGATGTCAGGTTTCCCAGGTGGCTCAGTGGTAAAGACTCCATCCGCCAAAGCAGGAGACCCAAGAGACGTGGGTTCAATCCCTGGGTTGGGAAGATTCCCTGGAGAAGGAAACGGCAACCCACTCCAATATTCTTGCCTGGGAAATCCCATCGACAGAGGAACCTGGCCGGCTACAGTCCATAGCGTCTCAAACAGCTGGACACAGCTGAGCGACTGAACAACAGCAACCGGGTGTCAGAAGTCGTGCGAAACACCGTGGACAGAACACACACACACACAAGACCAGTTTCCTCTCATCCCTGAGCTTCAGCTGGCTGTCAACGTGTGCCGCTTGGGCCCCCTTAGAACTGAGTCACTCTCTCAACCTCTGGGAGTGTTGGCAGAGGATGTCGCCCAGCGGGGTCTCCGTCCAAGCGTCACAAAGACCATCTGAAGTCTAAGACCTCGCATCCCACCTGGAGATAGCCCACGTCCAGCAACCAGCCCATGGTAAAGGCCTAGCCAAGGAGGTGATCCCCAAGAAGTCACTCCATCTCCAGAGCCCCCAGGGAACATTCTGAGGCTTGTGTTAAACTGTAACATGAGAGACACAGACACAGAGAACAAACGTATGGACACCAAGGAGGGAAAGGGGTGGTGGGATGAACTGAGAAATGGGGACCGACATGTATGCACTGATATGTATAAAACAGGTAACTGATGAGAGCTTACTGTGCAGCACTGGGAGGAGGGGGAAGGCACAACCTGCTCACAGACATGTAATACGGTGACCTTAAAAGTGCATTGCGCTATACAGCAGGTGCGTCCCGGGTAGCTCAGTGGTAGAGAAGCCGCCTGCCAAAGCAGGAGATGCAGGTTCGATCCCTGGGTCTGAGAGATCTGCTGGGGAAGGAAATGGCAACCCACCAGTATTCTTGCCTGGAGAATGCCATGGATAGAGGAACCTGGCGGGCTCAGTCTATGGGGCTGCTCAGAGTCGGACACGACTGAGCAACTGGGCATATGCAGGAGGTGCAAACAAATACTGTTTGATTCTGCTTCACCACAGTACCGACAGCAGTCCAGTTCATAGGATCAGAACGTACACTGGTAGATGCTAGGGGCTGGGGATGTGTGGGGAGGGGGAATGGAGAGTTAGTGTTTATCGGGGCCAGAGTCTCAGTTTAGGAAGGTGGAAAATTCCAGAGATGGCTGATGGTGAAAGCTGCGCAGCGATGTGAATGTACTTAGTCCCACTGACCTGTAATATTTAAACTGTACTCTTCAAATATGGTAAATAGTATGTTTTACAGTATGTGAGTTTTTTAATAAAAAATATATTTTTTTAAAAGCCCTGTATCACAGTTCAACTCCTCTTTTTCACCCAACTCTGCTTTCCCCACCCTTGGCTCCCCCATAGGGTTGATCTGAAAGATTCTTCCCAGTACCTTCTCGCATACAAATCACACAGTGTCTCGGTAACCCAACCTCAGACAAAGGGATAGCCACACAAGTTCAAAAGCAGTGATAAGACAACTCTGAGTGATTCCCACCAGGAGGAGGGAAAAGTTGTCTTCCTGAGTGGTCTTGGTTTTAGGGGGCCAGGCAGATTTTATCTGAAACATAAAGCATGAGAAGGATTTCCAGTGGTCACAGCTAGGAGGGCATTGCCCCAGAAGGGGCAAACCTGAGGATGAGAAGGCAGGGGAGGGCCTGCTGCATCCCCAAGATGGGAGGAGCCTGCTGATGAGAGTCATCCTGCGTGGGGACATTCTCCCGTAAGTCAAAGAAGATGTTAGGACCTCAGGAAAATCAGGAACTTTGGGAAAAAGAGCTGAGAAAGGTTATGTGTATGCAGTGTGGAGGTCTGAGAGGTGGAGAAAATGACGTGATGAAATAAATTGCTACAGACCCAGCTAAATGCTCTCTTTTGTAAGTTACATATGGATACACACAGAAACCAGCAGGAAAAAAACAGGAAGGCACTGTTTCCAACATCCCTTTTCACAGATGGTGGTTCAAAGACAGGGAGTGAGGTTAAGCAATTTGTCTAAGGTCAACGATGTGTAGATGTGTATTCCTGCAGGGCCATAGGGGCGTAGAGCAGCATATTTAACAGGCACGTCAATAGAATTCGTAAGTAAATGGGCTTCTGGGGAGCTTTCAGTTCAGTTCAGTTGCTCAGTCGTGTCTGACTTTGCGACCCCATGAACCACAGCACGCCAGGCCTCCCTGTCCATCACCAACTCCCGGAGTCCACCCAAACCCATGTGCATTGAGTCAGTGATGCCATCCAACCATCTCATCCTCTGTCATCCCCTTCTCCTCCTGCCCTCAATCCTTCCCAGCATCAGGGTCTTTTCAAATGAGTCAGCTCTTTGCATCAGGTGGCCAAAGTATTGGAGTTTCAGCTGCAACATCAGTCCTTCCAATGAGCACCCAGGACTGATCTCTTTTAGGATGGACTGGTTGGATCTCCTTGCAGTCCAAGGGACTCTCAAGGGTCTTCTCCAACACCACAGTTCAAAAGCATCAATTCTTCGGCATTCAGCTTTCCTTATACTCCAACTCTCACATCTATACATGACTACTGGAAAAACCATAGCCTTGATTAGACAGATCTTTGTTGGCAAAGTAATGTCTCTCCTTTTGAATATGCTGTCTGGGTTGGTCATAACTTTCCTTCCAAGGAGTAAGCATCTTTTAATGTCGTGGCTGCAATCACCATCTGCAGTAATTTTGGAGCCCCCAAAATAAAGTCTGACACTGTTTCCACTGTTTCCCCATCTATCTGCCATGAAGTGATGGGACCGGATGCCATGATCTTCGTTTTCTGAATGTTGAGCTTTAAGCCTACTTTTTCACTCTCCTCTTTCACTTTCATCAAGAGACTCTTTAGTTCTTCTTTATGTTCTGCCATAAGTGTGGTGTCATCTGCATATCTGAGGTCACTGATATTTCTCCTGGCAATCTTGATTCCAGCTTGTGCTTCCTCCAGCCCAGCATTTCTCATGATGTACTCTGCATAGAAGTTAAATAAGCAGGGTGACAATATACACCCTTGATGTACTCCTTTTCCTATTTGGAACCAGTCTGTTGTTCCATGTCCAGTTCTAACTGTTACTTCCTGACTTGCATACAGGTTTCTCAAGAGGCAGGTCAGGTGGTCTGGTATTCCCATCTCTTTCAGAATTTTCCACAGTTTATTGTGATCCACACAGTCAAAGGCTTTGGCATAGTCAATAAAGCAGAAATAGATGTTTTTCTGGAACTCTCTTGCTTTTTCCATGATCCAGCGGATGTTGGCAATTTGATCTCTGGTTCCTCTGCCTTTTCTAAAACCAGCTTGAATATCTGGAAGTTCACGGTTCACACATTGCTGAAGCCTGGCTTGGAGAATTTTGAGCATTACTTTCCTAGCGTGTGAGATGAGTGCAATTGTGCGGTATTCTTTGGCATTGCTTTTCTTTGGGATTGGAATGAAAAGTGACCTTTTCCAGTCCTGTGGCCACTGCTGAGTTTTCCAAATTTGCTGACATATTGAGTGCAGCACTTTTACAGTGTCATCTTTCAAGATTTGAAATAGTTCAACTGGAATTCCATCACCTCCACTAGCTTTGTTTGTAGTGTTGCTTCCTAAAGCCCACTTGACTTCGCATTCCAAGATGTCTGGCTCTAGGTGAGTGATCACACCATCATGATTATCTGAGTCCTGAAAATCCTTTTTATACAGTTCTGTGTATTCTTACCACCTCTTCTTAATATTTTCTGCTTCTATTAGATTTCTACAATTTATGTCCTTTATTGAGCCCATCTTTGCATGAAATGTTCCCTTGGTATCTCTAATTTTCCTGAATAGATCACTAGTCTTTCCCATTCTATTGTTTTCCTCTATTTCTTTGCATTGATCTCTGAGGAAGGCTTTCTTATCTCTCCTTGCTATTCTTTGGAACTCTGCATTCAAATGAGTATATCTTTCCTTCTCTCCTTTGCTTTTCCCTTCCCTTTTTTTCACAGCTATTTGTAAGGCCTCCTCAGACAGCCATTTTGCTTGTTTGCATTTCTTTTTCTTGAGGATGGTCTTGATCTCTGTCTCCTGTACAATGTCACTAACCTCCGTCCATAGTTCATCAGGCACTCTTTCTGTCAGATCTAGTCCCTTAAATCTATTTCTCACTTCCACTGTATAGTCATGAGGGATTTTATTTAAGTCATACCTGAATGGTCTAGTGGTTTTCTCCACTTTCTTCAGTTTCAGTCTGAATTTGGCAATAAGGAGATTATGATCTGAGCCACAGTCAGCTCCCAGTCTTGTTTTTGCTGACTGTATAGAGCTTCTCCATCTTTGGCTGAAAAGAATATAATCAGTCTGAATTTGGTGTTGACCATCTGGTGATGTCCACATGTAGAGTCTTCTCTTGTGTTGTTGGAAGAGGGTGTTTGCTATGACCAGTGCGTTCTCTTGGCAGACCTCTATTAGCCTTTGCCCTGCTTCATTCCTTATTCCAAGGCCAAATTTGCCTGTTACTCCGGGTGTTTCTTGACTCCCTACTTTTGCACTCCAGTCCTCTGTAATGAAAAGGACATGTTTTGGGGGTGTTAGTTCTAGAAGGTCTTGTAGGTCTTCATAGAACCATTCAACTTCAGCTTCTTCAGCATTATTGGTCGGGGAGCTTTAAGGAATCTCATCCTTGATGGAACAAGCTAAACCTCTGAGACTCAGAAGGGTTGACTAGCTCATCCAAGATCACAGAGCTATGAGAATCAGACTGGGTTCCAGGGCTCAGGAATTCTCAGGACTAGACAGCTATGGAAAGTTCTGTGGGCAACATAGTGCAATGGGGATGTCAATCCTCCTCAGGCTTTAGACCAGTTTTATAAGCAGCCCAATAGACAGTACACTTAGCTCAGTCCCCCATGACTGATGATCAAGAACCATAGCAATTGTGTACTTCAGTGTGCTCCATTGAGATCCAGAAAAATTTTAATGTGGTCCAGTGCTGGGTGATATGACATCAAATTGGTGGTGCTGGTTTAGTCTCTAAGTCATGTCTGATTCTTGTGACCCCGTGGACTGTAGCCTGCCAGGCTCCTCTGTCCATGGGATTAATTGGCGTGGGTTGCCATTTCCCTCTCCAGGGGATCTTCCCGAACCGACCCAGGAATTAAACCCGGGCATCAAATGACAACCTTCATATCATGACATCTTGTGTCTTGGGGGGCCATCTCATAGCATGTAGGCCTGCCCTGATTCTCTGTCACTCAGCTGCCCAGCCTCATCTTCCCCTGTTCTGTACCACCCTTGCGGGCCCCAGCGACACAGAGACACGAGCCACGAGCCACCCCCAGGCCACGATGCTGCCATGACCCAGTGCCTTTCCATACGCTGCGTGTGTTTCCTGGCTCCTGCCTTCCTCTGCTCTGCCAGGGAAGTCCTACTTCTTCAAGACTCAAAAAAAAAAGTCACTACATCTATATTTACGACAGCTGCAGTATTCACGATAGCCAAGGGATGGCGACAACCCAAATGCCCATCAAAGGATGAATGGGTAAACAACATCTGGTACATACACACGGTGGAATATTAGTCAACCTTGAAAAGAAAGGAAATTCTGATGCACATTATGACGTGGATGAGCCTTGAAGGTACTATGCAAAGTGAAATAAGCCAGACCCAAAAAGACATATGCTGTATAATTCCGCTTATATGAGGTCTCTAGAGCAGTCAAACTCACTAAGATAGAAGGTAGAACACCAGGCTGCGGGGGGAGGAGAGAAACTGGGGGGAGGGGAGCTATTGTTTAATGGGTCCAGAGCTGCAGTTTGGGAAGATGAAAACATCCCGGAAATTGATTGCACAAAAAAATGAATGCATACACTTAGCACTACCTAACTGTGCCCTTAGAAATGGTTACAGTGAGCTTCCTGGTGGTCCAGTGGTTAAGAATCCACCTGCCAAGGCAGGAGACGTGGGGCTGATCCCTGGTCCGGGAGGATCCCCCATGCCAGAGATCAACTAAGCCCGTGCACTGCAACTGCTGAGCCTGCGAGCCTGGAGCCCGCGCTCCACAGCAGGAGAAGCCGCCACAGTGAGGAGCCCACGAACTGCAGCCTGGGAGCAGCCGGCACATGGCAGCCTGTGTGCCAGGGCAGCCGCAAATAGAGAATTTACTTAAAAATTTAAAAAGGAGAAATGGTTTAAACGGTCAATGTTAAGTGATGTGCATTTTACTACAATTTGGGAAAAAAATATTTTTAGGCTTTTTTTTAATATATTTTTCAAAAACTCCACCCTCTGGTAATGATTTCTGGGAGCCCTCACTGAGGCAATTCACTCCTCCCAGCCAGGTCTGGTTATGGCCTTCTGGACACACTTTTTCTGAAGTGTGCTGGCCACCGTGGAACTATTAGCACCAGAGTGCTGTCTTCAGCAAATGAAGGACCCGCCGGATTGCTATGGGTCTCTGTAGCTGCAGCCCCTATGCGAGCACATGGTTAGGCAATGATTGCTGCTCAATTAGGACCCTAAGTAGGATGTTACTGGGAGGTGTCAAGCCTTCCCCAGCTTTTGGATATAATCATAGGTCCATGATGCCTCTACGACTGACAAGCCATTTGTAAAGAATTGGCTTGACAGATTGAACACTCTCCCCTTGAAAAATGGAGATGAATAAGAAAATATTGAGCATCCTGAAGCCATGGGATGATTTACAGAGACATTAACAAGAGCTGAGTCCTGCCCAGCTCAACTTTGCATTGTTGGCATCTAATTCACCTCCAAAGCCTTCCTCCCCTTATCAGGATCTGCAATCCACAAGCCCATAAATATCGCAGTGGCATGACCAGGGGAGTCAGGGAAGTCAACCGCGGTGATAAAAGTGTCTATAGAAGAGGCTGGAGGGAGCATCCCAGCGAAGGGCAGACGGGAGACAGGCCATCTCCCACAAGGGTTCATTACCAGCCTGGGCTTTGGGATCCAGGCGCAAAGGTGTCTTGGAGGGCAGAAGGAAGGATGGGGCAGGAAAGCCCCCGAGGCCAGGAACTGTCCCTGGGCGCCTCCTCCTCCCGAGCTGTCCCCTCCTCTCGGGGTTTGTGCTTTGGATCCATTGTGAGGTGTTACTAAGTCCCCGTGTGTTCTCATGGCCTCCCTCTCCATCCTCGCATGGCCAGCCTCTAATCTTGGATTGGGACGTAAAGAGGAGACAGCTAGATGGGGCAAGTGCCCCAAGGAGGGGTGAGCGGTCAACCCCGAGATACGAAAGGAGAGGGTTCATCCCTGGGAGCTGGGTGAAGTGGCTGCAGTTGACTGCAAATGAATCTCTCAGAGCCAAGGTCACCTGGGGGTCAGCACAATGCATATGGGACCTCTAGGGCAAATGAGCCTTTAAAAGGGATACAAGGGACTTCCTTGGCAGTCCAGTCGTTAAGACTTGGTGTTTCCAATGCAGGGGACACAGGCGTGATCCCTGGCGGAGGAACTAAGACCCCATATGCTGTATAACACGGCCAAAAAATTTATACACACACACACACACATGATCCTAGAGCAAACAGCACTTCCTGGACCCAACTAAGTGGCTTTGCTGATAATAACCATGATAACTTACGTTGACCAAATACTTGCTTAAAGCCACATACTGTGACCAGCATGTTTAAGTGGGCTATCTCATTTAATCCTCCAAGAACTCTATACGGTATCTTCCACTATCTCCACTTTTCTGTCCAGGAAAGTGGGGCACGGAGAAATCCAGTGACCTGCTCCAGGACCCATGTGACATCGGCCCGGACGTGGAGAGGCCGGAAAGGATCCCCTGTGAATCAAGATGAAGAGCTGCAACCCTGGGGCTGGGTAGCCATGGAAACGTGCTAGAGACATGCCAGCAATTGTCACCACCCACAGGCAGAAGGTCCAGAGCTGGACACGGAGCATCATCCAGATGTTAAGCACTCATGTTCATCAGATCGGTGCTTCAGTAAAGGGAGCTATGGAAGAAGAGGGGACGAGACGCACGGGCTGTGCCTACCTGGGGATGGCGAGGTGTGGGCACAGCACTGGCAATCGGGGGACCCAAAGCAGCTGCTGCAGACAGGGAAGGCATGCTGCCACCCCATAGTCCCCTCCCACACACCCCAGCAAGACCTTGGCCACCGGCACAAGCTGTCCAGATCCGGCAGCTCACGGCTCATGGCTCACAGACATCCACGTCCTCAGGGGAAAGGAGAGGGCTGCCCCTCGGCAAGAATCCTCTGGGGACTCTGCCCCCATATTTCCAGAATCTTCCACCTGCACCTTCTCCAGAATCTGTAACAAAATCTGCCTGAGAACGCAGGCTTAATTTTTAATGATCACTCAGTAGAACCGGCAATGAAAATGATGAAGTGCGTTCCCTAGCAGATCCTGGGGAAATACACTCCCTCAGATCATCTCAGCCCTGGAGATGTGCCGTGTGGGTGAGGTTCACACCACATCTCACACTCGACACACATTTAGTGGGGTGCCCTGTGGGTCAGGAGCTAGCTACGTTGCGTCCTGGGGCTATGAGGTCAAATGAGACCTGGGCTCTGCCCTCAAGGTGCTCGCAGTTCTGGGGATGGCATATCAGGGATGCACGTGGGCTCGGCAGGAGCTCAGTAGTGGGCTGCTGCCCGGGTTTGGGGGCACCCAGACCTCGAGGTGAGAACTGGAACACAAAGAGCTACTCAGCAGGTGCCAGGGATGCTAGGAGAGTGTGGAGGATAAGACCAGGGAGGAAAGCAGCTAATGAAGGACGCACTCTCCAGCCAGCATCCCTGTGGATTGAAGGAGTGTCATCCTGGGAACAAGTGTAAGACACACCTGCCTCTGCGCTACCCCCAGAGGATGAGGAAGTGGGGTGTTTATGCACCCACTCCCACCAGTCACGGGTTAAGCCTGCTCCCAAAGCCTCTCATTCTGACCTGCCACAGGGGGAACAGCCGTCTCCATGGGCAAGCAGAAGCGCTTGGGATGGGGACTACGTTGGCACTGGGATGCCAGCTGCTCTAAACAGGAATGGGAATGGCCAGTGGATGTGGCCAAGGCCCTCCTAGGATCCCCCCAAGGCTCATGCACTTCCTGCGGTTATTTTTTAATTCTTTACATTTTGATTTACTGTTTATTTGGCTGCCCCAGGTCTGCACTGTGGCATGCGGGATCTTTAGCTGCAGCCTGAGGGATCTAGCTCCCTGATGGAGGACTGAACCCAGGCTCCGAGCGTTGGGAGTGTGGAGTGTTTGCCACTGGACCACTGACTGGGGAGGTCCCTCCCTGTGGTTATTTTTGAAGGGTTTGCTTTGCCTCACAAACTGGAATATAAACCCAACCAAGAACAAAGGCCCCTCCTACACCTCTGGTGGGGCTTCCCAGGTGGCCCTAGTGGTAAAGAATCTGCCTGCAATGCAGGAGACGTGAGTTCCATCCCTGGGTTGGGAAGATCCCTCGAAAGAGGGCATGGCAACCCACTCCAGTATCCTTGCCTGGAGAATCCCATGGTGAGGAGGAGTCTGGAGGGCTACAGTCCATAGGGTTGCAAAGCATCGGACATGACTGAAATGACTTAGCATGCATGCACACCTCTGGCATCCGGTCACACATATCACCACGTGCTTGACCAATACCCTGGGCCCAGTGTTGGACCTGGAGGGTTCCATGTATAATGCTCCCCAAGGACTCTGTGCTATGAAATCATCAAGCCTGTTTCACAGAGAAGGAAGCAGAGTCAGAGGATCAAGGCTAGGCTGTGTGAGCTGTGGGTATTCCCAAGCAGGAGCTACTCATCCAGACTTCTACATGAGTGGAGCCCCCTAGCCTTGTGCAGTGTGTAGCCTGGGCAACCGAGTCCTGGGTGAGAAAGGGTGACACCTTGCAAACATCCCTCTACTAGGAAGTGGCAGCGTGGGGCACCCATCTGCTCCACAGCCCTGACTTCCCATCCCTGCGTCTTTCCTCCTACAGCCCTGGAAGGCACTTCATAAACAAACCCATCTTAACTCTTTCAGTCCCTTGGGCTGCTTCTGAGCCATCCAACTTCAGCTTAAAGGATTTGCACAAGTCATCAGCCCAGGCCAGGGGGAGGCATGATTCATGATGGGGCAACAGGCAAGAAACAAGAATCAGAGAGGAAGAGTGAACAGAAAATTAGAAGGCCTTGGAAGATGATAATGAAGCAGTTTGCAGAGGCAAATGGACAGCAGAAGAAATGAGGGAGATTTAGACAATGGAGCTGGACACCATTTCCAAACAACTCAGACCTTCGGCTCCCCTGGGACCACTGTCTGGCTCAGGCCTTGTGGCCTGAGGTGTGCAGGGTGGTCTGGGGACCTGGCCAAGACCCCACACTAATAGCTCTCTGGCAAGAACTTCAAGCGGAATTCAGCCTGATACAGCTGAGGGTCTGAGAGCCACGACGGGCAGGTGAGTGAGGGCTGGCCCAGGGCCACCTGGCCGCATGGCCACCATCTCCAAGGGCAGATGCACCTCGGACGTCATCTGGTGTCCTCACCTCTCTCCTCTGACCCCCAGCAGCCCCTCATCAGGGACAGCTATTCGGAATTTGAGCTTTGGCGACCCGGCTGCATTTGGTCTGAATCTTGTTTCATGAAGATTCATGTAGGGCCATGCCGTGCCCCTTCCAGCTGTCTCTCAGTCATGTCCAGCTCTTTGTAATCCCATGGACTGCAGCACACCAGGCTACCCTGTCCTTCATGATCTCCTGAAGCTTGCTCAAACTCATGTCCATTGAGTCAGTGATGCCATCCCACCATCTCATCCTCTGTCGTCCCCTTCTCCTCCTGCCCTCAATCTCTCCCAGGATCAAGGTCTTTTCTAATGAGTCAGCTCTTTGTATCAGGTGGCCAAAGTATTGGAGCTTCAGTTTCAGCATCAGTCCTTTCAATGAATATTGAGGACTGATTTCCTTTAGGATTGAATGGATTCATCTCCTTGCAGTCCAGGGGACTCTCAAGAGTCTTCTGCAACCCCTTCCAGGCTCTTACTCAGTCCGTACAGAAGTCTGCCCCACACCCCAGCAACACCACTGTTCCCCACCACACACACCCTCAGGATTCAGGGGTGTCAGCTCTACACCAGGATGCTTATGGGAACATCTTCCAAATGAATGCCACTGGCCCCTTGGGAGGCACCCAGACCGGCCCAATTTCCTCCTCCTTTTAACCCACAAGTAAACTGCCCAAATGATCCACTTCCCACCCCTCATCCGCTGGGAGCACTGCAACTTTGGAAGGAGCTGGGTCACCTGGAGGTGTCACGAGACAAGTCATAGGAGCTCTGGAGAGCGGGCCTGGACAAGGACACACTCAGCCTACAGACAGATGTCCCTCTGTGTTGACCATTCAGGCCCTTCAAAGGATTTCCGAAAGATTCGTCTCGAACTCCCCAGTCCTTGGGCATCTGAGCCACACCCGGTCCTCCCTCCTGCTCCCCCCGCCCCCCACGGTTCTAAAGCACCATGTTCACAGGAGTTTCCTCCCAATCCAGTGAGCAGCCCTGGTGCTCCGGGTCACCTCCTCTGCTTACGGCGAGGGCTGGCTTTCTCTCCTGTTCCAACACCTTCTGCCCCATCAGCATGCAGACCTGAACCAGAAACAAGTGGCTCAGCTAAACCAGTCCATCCTAAAGGAGATCAACTGAATACTCACTGGAAGGACTGAGGACGGAGCTGAAACTCCAGTTCTTTGGCCACCTGATGCAAAGAGTCAACACGTTGGAAAAGACCCTGATGCTGGGAAAGATTGAAGGCAAGAGGAGAAGGGGGCACAGAGGATGAGATGGCTGGATGGCATCACCTACTCAGTGGAAATGAGTTTGAGTAAACTCCAGGAGGTAATGAAGGATAGGAAGTTTGGCATGCTGCAGTCCATGGGGTCACAAAGAGGTGGACTCAGCCAACTGAACAACTGTCTCCTATTCCACTCCAAAGAGACCTCATAACTCCAACAAGGCTGCTCCTGTCAAGGTCACACATTGGCTCCATGTAGCAGTCGAGTGATCCCTCCTCTGTCCTCATCCCAGCCTCTCAGCAGCCTCCACTGAGGGCTGCCCCTTCCTGCTGAGACACCGCCTCCCGCTTCCTGCTAGGATCCGCACTTCCTGTCGTTCCCTCCTGCTCCCCATGCTCCTTCCCAGCCCCTTTTGCTGACTCCTCCCCTTCTTTCTGACCCTCACTGAGGGCATCTCCAGGGGCTGCTCTGAGTTGCCTCTCCTTTCTCTCCACACATTCTTTCCGGGTCATCTCATCCTCCCTATCTCCAGGCTCCAAATGCCTTGTATTTGACTCCTGGGTCCATAACTCCTGCTGTCATCTCCTGGAATTCCAGACTTCTAGATCTTATTGACAGGGCTCCTCAGATGCATAACTGTGATCGCAGACTTAAGAAGGCAGAATTCTTCATCTGCCCCCACCCTTTGCCTGCAGCCTGCATACTTCCTGCATCTGCTCCGTCTCTCTAGTCATCACTCCAACAGTCACCCAGATTTTCAGGCTAGAAATGCGGGAGTCTTTGTGGCATCCCCTCTTTTCCTCAGTCCCTACTTGAATCCTATCTGAGTCCTATCTTATCCCCCACTTTGGGGTGGATCTCAGCACCCTACTCTCCAGGATTCTTCAGCACCTCCTAATGGGTAACCAGAGGAGGGCATGACTACCCACTCCAGTGTTCTTGCCTGGAGAATCCCCATGAACAGAGGAGCCTGGTGGGTACAGTCCATGGGGTCACAAGAGTTGGACACGGCTGAGCGACTAAACACAGTGGGTATCCTGCCTCAACTCTTGGAGGCAGAATTTTAAAAACACTAGATGTGGGACTTCCTTGGTGGTCCAATGGCTAAGACTTAGCCTTCCAGTGTGAGGGGTATGGGTTTGATCCCCGGTTGGGTAGCTAAGATCCCACACGTCTTGTGGCCCCAAAAAAACCCAAAATGTAAAACAGCAACTATATTGTAACAAGTTCCATAGAGACTTTAAAAATCATCCACATAAAAAAATTAAAAAAAAAGACTCTAGGCTTCCAATGCAGGAGGCATGGGTTCAAGTTTTGGTTGGGGAAGTTCTACCTGAATTGTAGCAAAAAAAAAAAAAAAAAGAAAAGAAAACAGCAGCGGGGGTTGGGTAGGGGACAGAAAAGAAAATATGTGTAATAAAATAATTTGACAAAAAGTTCCTTCATAGGTACGCAGAAAAATACAACCGAGCTTTGTGGTAAAATACATATTAAAAATAAAAAAGCAAATTAAAGCATTAAATGCTTTATTAATACTCCCCTCAGCCTAAAATCTAAAGCTTAAAACCACATTTACAATAAAACCGAAATTTGATCATGGCCCGCCAGGTCTCCAGGCCGTCTACCTCTCGGCCCTGACCTGTGCCCCTGACCTGTGCCCCTATGGCACCCTCCCCGGTCTAAGCTTTGCCCGCCACGCTGTGTGTCTGCTCCTTGAACACACCAAGCTCGTCCTTCTCGCTGGGCTTGGCTGTCCCGGGTCCTCCCCTTGGAACGGATTTCCTCGTCTTGGCATCGGAGTCCCTCCTTGATGCCCTCTCCCCGTCCCCACCCTCTGTTGCCTCCTCCCGTTTCCATTCTCTGCAGCACCCTGGACACCGCCTTCCTTGCTTTCCTGGTTGGAGATTTGGTTGTTTGTCTGCTGTCTGCCCACGCTTGCTCACCATGGTCTCACCAGCGCTCGCAGGAGTGACTGAACCTCTAGTAGCTGAGAAGCACTTGAGTGAACTCAGAACAGACAAATGCTTGTATTGACCCAAACCAAGGGGAATCAAAAACAGACATCCTGGGGCTTTCCTGGTGGTCCAGTGGCTGAGACTGTGCTCCCAATGGAGGGGGTCCTGGTTCCATCCTTTGTCAGGCAATGATATCCCACATGCTGCAATTAAGACACAGTACAGTCAAATACATTTTTAAAAAACAAATAGCCCCAAAAGTTATCTGAGAACGAAGCAGCCTACAAGAACAGTGAGATTACCATTCTTCTGTCCCCAAAGACAGCTGATAAATGAAAGGCATATCCAGACAACCAGTCAAGGACATTTTCTTCTAATTCCTCCTCTAAATCAATCTCATCATTGCAATTAGCTCCTTTTACATTACAGAGTCAGCCTGAGCTCCGAGGTAGATCAATGACACGGGGAATAACAGAACAAGTGGGCCCATCATACAATCCTCGGGCTCAAACTTCAAGGAATTGTGTGTTTCCTCTTTAACCCTTGGGCTTCCCTCAGAGCTCAGTTGGTAAAGAATCTGCCTGCAACACAGGAGACCCTGGTTCAATTCCTGGGTCGGGACAATCCGCTGGAGGAGGGATAAGCTAGCCACTCCAGTATTCTTGGGCTTCCCTTGTGGCTCAGCTGGTAAAGAAACCGCCTATGATGCGGGAGACCTGGGTTCGATCCCTGGGTGGGAAGACCCCCTGGAGAAGAGAAAGGCTACCCACTCCAGTATTCTGGCCTGGAGAATTCTATGGACTGTACAGTCCGTGGGGTCACTCTTGTGCTGGCCACTCAGTACTGTGCAGTGAGTGATAGCTTTACGATTGTGGCATTGATCAACTGCCTGGGTTTTCTTTCATAAAGATTTGGGTTTTGATCTGTCATTTTTCTATAATTACGTGTCAGGATAATATTTCAGTAGGAAAACATATTTGAAGTCAAAAATATAGGTCTTAAATTTAGACATTAAAAAAATGTACAGAGACAAGCAAGGTTCCATGAACCTCTGTCATATAATAATCCAGAGGTCAGAGTGGCCCACAGCTGTGCAGAGTCAAAACTTACTGCTATTATTGTTCAAAGAAGCAATCTCTTTGGATGTGTATGAGCACAGTTAATAAGGATTGTTAAGTGAAAAATAGGCAGGACTTTCCCCTTAGAGATTGGTTTTGCTCTTTGATATCAGTTGCAACTCTCAGACCCCCCTCGACCCAGAGCCAGAGACTTTCTCCTTAAAATTCCTATTTTAAAATCTTAATTCAGTTTATGATGTGTGTTAGCTTAAAGCCTGACGAGGATAACATAATTCATGTTATACTAAATACTAATGATCAACTTCTCAACGTCCAGATAGGGGTTCTGTGACCATCCCATTGCTCCCGTGTGGCATCTTGGTTGAGGACATGTCGCTCCTGAATAACTGGGGATGAGGTCATTCTTTGTGCCAACAACCAGGGTCCTGTTGAGAAGGATCTGAGCTCTTTGTGGTCTGTTATCTTCTCTTCCACCTGTTCTGTCAACTCCAACCTAACTCCTTGCCCAGGGCCAGGCCCGCATCGCTTCTCCTTGGCAACACTCGCCTGTCCCACTGCCCGGACAGCTCACCCTCTGCACAGGCACCTGGAACCCAGCCTTCCCCTTGCAGCCCCTGCGACTGGTGTGCAGGACAAATACAATCACCGTGTTAAGACTCACCCAACAGGGGAAGATGCCTAGAAGAGAAGTCTTTAAACTGGAGCAGCTGTGACCTTCCCTATGACAGAGAGATGGTTGGATGGCATCACCAACTCGATGGACATGAGTCTGAGTAAACTCCGGGAGTTGGTAATAGACAGGGAAGCCTGGAGTGCTGCAGTCCACGGGGTCGCAAAGAGTCGGACTCGACTGAGCCACTGAACTGAACTGATGACCTTCACCCTTCCCACCTTGACCTTCCCCGTTCCCACCTTTCCAGTTTCCCTTCATCACTCCTCAACTTCTGTCTAGACCTCCACTTCAGCTCCACTAGACCACAGGCGGCTTTGTATCTTCCTCACTTTATTCACACCACGGTTGTCATTATACAGAATGATGTTTTCTCCCCTGCCTGCTTCCCTGCCCAGCTCAGAACGTAGCATCACCTCTGCTGGTGAGTCTCCCAGGTCCTCAGACCTGGCTCTAGGCTGCTCCTCCGGGTGCCCATCATCCCCGGTGCATACAATGTTCCCAATAAGATATTTTCTGGTCCACTTGCCCTAGATACACGGTAATCTCGTTGAGAGCAGGGTCAGAGTGCTTTCTGGCACAGAACAGACACTCAACAAAGGTTAACCAAATGAAGGCTGGATAGGTGGATGGATGAGCCAGGCATATTATTACAGTGACTGCCAACATTTTTGTTTCTTTTTTAAAAAAATGCCAGCTCCTGTCATCTGGACCAAAAGGGTCCAGACAAGCAGCCAGTGTCTGGTCTGGAGAAGAGCTGTAGAGGGGACGTAAGACTCACTCGCTGGGGCCACCATGCGGGTGGACACAGGAGTCAAAGGGAGAAGCCATCTTTATAGCACCAAACCGAGGGCTCTAACTTGCATTTCAAGGAGGAAGACAACTTTCCTGACCTACTGACATTTGCTCGAAGGGGCTATGAACCCAAATGAAAGAAGAAAGGGGTTGGAAAAGGAATCTGAAAGCAGAGACGTGAAGAACTATGGTATTTAAAAATAATGACTGAATTAAAGGAGAGGCCTTGAGGTATATGAACAACCCACTCTTTCAACACAAGACCGTCGGGGAGACACCCACAGACGCCGCAGAGTCTGTGCCCTCAGCCACAACCGCAAGAGCTGGGAGGTGGGGCTTCCTTCTGGAGGAGCTCCAGGAGGAATTCTGAGCCATCAAGCTTGCTTCAGGGCAGTCCTGGGATTAACCAGCAACTGACATCTCCCAAGTTCCTGCGGCAACATAAGAACAGGGAGTGACTATGCCAGGAGGCCACTCAGGGTGAGTGCTGGGCTTTGCAAGGTGTGTCCCAGGGATGCCCCCACGTGCCAGGTTCAGGACAGCAACACTGCAGGAGCAGAAACTGACTCTAGACTTGACCAGACTTTGGAACAAATTCAGATTAGCACAATTTCCAAGAGGCCACTGTGTAGACTAGCTTCCAGAAATAAAAGGCTGCGCCCCTGCAGGGCTCATGTCTGTGACTCTCTCACGTTCTCCCTAGAGGGAGACCTCAAGGGAAGCCACACTGTCCGGTGAGGGGCAGAAGGAGCATAGAGCCCAGGAAAGGCTGCTGCCTGGGGGACTTGAAGGCCAAGAGACTCTGCCAGCCAGTGCCCACCTTCATTGTAAGGCAGGCTCTAACCAACTAGGGGCTTCTCTGGTGGCTCAGATGATAAAGAATCTGCTTGCAGTGTAGGAGACCTGGGTTCCATCCCTAGGTCGGGAAGAACCCCTGGAGGAGGAAATGGCAGCTCACTCCAGTATTCTTGCCTCCTCATAGACAGAGGAGCCTAGTGGGCTACATCCACAGGGTCGCAAAGAGTTGGACATGACTGAATGACTAACACCCATCCAAACCTACCATCAGAAACTTGTGTTTGAGCAGACCAATCCTTGCCTTCTACCTGCACCTTTTCTAGTCCAGTGGTATTCCCTGAGAGCTCAGTTGGTAAAGAATCCACTTGCATTGCAGGAGACCCTGGTTAGATTCCTGGGTTGGGAAGAGCCCCTGGAGAAGGAATAGGCTAGCCACTCCAGTATTCTTGGGCTTCCCTGGTGGCTCAGCTGGTAAAGAAACCACCTGCAATGCAGGAGACCTGAGTTCAATCCCTGGGTGGGAAGATGCCCTGGAGAAGGAAAAGGCTAACCACTCCAGTATTCTGGCCTGGAGAATTCCACGGACTGTTTAGTTCATGGAGTCAAAATGAGCTGGACATGAATGAATGACTTTCACTTTTTCCCTGCCTCAGACTGGACGTAGGGTATGAGGTTGAAGACTTCTGGAAATAACCCCAATTACTCAGCGTCATAGTCTGGTTGCTCCCAAAAGCAGTCACAGAGACACAGACTGGAGTGAACATAGGTTTTTGGGAGGTGATCCCAGGAAGCACAGGGAAGGAAGTGAGGAGAGTGAACAAGAAAGAAAAGTTGATGAAGGTTCGTTGATGGTCGGGATGCCCCTTGGTCACCACTGGGGGTCACCTGAAGTAACCAGGTGGACATGCATTTTCCCACCGATCCTCTTGCTCAACGGTTGACGTTTATCCCTGGAGGCAATTTAACTTGCTCTCCTCTCCCTTCCAAGCTATACCGGTGTGCTCCTAGGCCTGCTTCAAGTGCCAAAGAAAGCCTTCAAGCAGGCAGGAAGAGACAGAATCCAGAGTTCAAGGTGGGGCAATGTCAGGGGCTGGGAATTGTCTGCAGGTACAGAAAGATTCATGTGGGCCCATGGATGATGGTACAGCTGGTTATTCTCAGATCCCATGGGTCACACATTTACAGTCGGATAAACTGATCCATAAACGGCTAATTGGCTAATCAGTTCAGTTCAGTCGCTCAGCTCTGTCCGGCTCTTTGCGACCCCATGGGCTGCAGTACACCAGGCCCCCCTGTCCATCACCAACTCCTGGAGTTTACTCAGACTCATGTCCATTGAGTCAGTGATGTCATCCAACCATCTCATCCTCTGTCGTCCCCTTGTCCTCCTGCCTTCAATCCTTCCCAGCATCAGGGTCTTTTCTCAAGTCTTTTTACTTCCCCTTGAAGAATAATCTCCCAACAACCTCTGTTTAATTCACTAGTCCACTTTCTTGGTCTCCTCATGTTTAGCCAAGGCATTCAACTCCAAGAATAACAGTGATATTCCTTTATAACAGTTCTTTTCTTCATAATATTTTTATTCCCCATGGGCTATAAATGATTCATAACTTGATTCTCCCCACCTGTCACAAATATGAATTTTCAGTTCATTTTAAAGATTAATTTTTAAACTTAAACCAGCCCCTAAAAAAGTAGTGATATTTAAAATAAACTTGCAATTCATTTCTATTTTAGTAGAGATTAACAGACCTACCCAAGATTTCAGATGTTATCTTTTCAACTAAAAGAACATCTTAGAATTAGATACTTATTATTGACCTTAATGAAAGCTTTAAAAATTATTAATTGGAGGAGAACATAGGCAAAACACTCTCCGACATAAATCACAGCAGGATACTCTATGACCCACCTCCCAGAATATTGGAAATAAAAGCAAAAATAAATAAATGGGACCTAATTAAACTTAAAAGCACAACAAAGGAAACTACAAGCAAGGTGAAAAGACAGCCTTCAGAATGGGAGAAAATAATAGCAAATGAAGCAACTGACAAACAACTAATTTCAAAAATATACAAGCTACTCCTGAAGCTCAATTCCAGAAAAATAAATGACCCAATCAAAAAATGGGCCAAAGAACTAAATAGACATTTCTCCAAAGAAGACATACAAATGGCTAACAAACACATGAAAAGATGCTCAACATCACTCATTATTAGAGAAATGCAAATCAAAACCACATTGAGGTACCATTTCACGCCGGTCAGAATGGCTGTGATCCAAAAGTCTACAAGCAATAAATGCTGGAGAGGGCATGGAGAAAAGGGAACCCTCTTACACTGTTGGTAGGAATGCAAACTAGTACAGCCACTATGGAGAACAGTGTGGAGATTCCTTAAAAAATTGCAAATAGAACTGCCTTATGACCCAGCAATCCCACTGCTGGGCATACACACCAAGGAAACCAGAATTGAAAGAGAGAAGTGTACCCCAATGTTCATCGCAACACTGTTTATAATAGCCAGGGCATGGAAGCAACCTAGATGTCCATCAGCAGATGAATGGATAAGAAAGCTGTGGTACATATACACAATGGAGTATTACTCAGCCATTAAAAAGGATACATTTAAATCAGTTCTAATGAGGTGGATGAAACTGGAGCCTATTATACAGAATTAAGTAAGCCAGAAAGAAAAACACCAATACAGTATACTAATACATATATATGGAATTTAGAAAGATGGTAACGATAACCCTGTATGTGAGACAGCAAAAGAGACACAGATGTATAGAACAGTCTTTTGGACTCTGTGGGAGAGGGTGGGATGATTTGGGAGAATGGCATTGAAACATGTATAATATCGTATGTGAAACGAATCACCAGTCCAGGTTCGATGCATGATACTGGATGCTTGGGACTGGTGCACTGGGACAACCCAGAGGGATGGTACGGGGAGGAAGAGGGGTTCAGGATGGGGAACACATATATACCTGTGGCAGATTCATGTTGATGTATGGCAAAACCAATACAATATTGTAAAGTAATTAACCTCCAATTATAATAAATAAATTTATATTTAAAGAAAATGAGGAAAAATAAATAAATAAAAATTAATTGGGCCTAAATTATAATTAAGTCAAAAATTTTCAAAATAAGATGCGATACTGAAACATCACTCCTTTCAGCTATAATTATGAAGTCAGTCAACCTAATATTTGTTTCAAGTATTCATTCAACCAGATTATAAACTATTAATTTTTAGGAAAAGTTCATTTGCCAAGCTCAAGCTTCTAGAGTACAGTGTTTGTTTGCCCTCTACCTGCAAATGACAGAGACAAAGGTTCTCATACCTGCTACCTTGAGCTGGAGAGTAATTATGGAAAGAGGGGACTGGGACTTCCCTGATGGTTCAGGGGTTTAAGATTCCCTGCAGTGAAAGCAGCTGGGGAAATAACCAGGGATCAAATGGACTTCCCTGGAGGCTCAGATGGTCAAGAATCTGCCTGCAATGCAGGAGACCCGGGTTCCGTCCCTGGGTCGGGAAGATCCTCTGGAGAAGGAAATGGCAACCCACTCAAGAATTCTTGCCTGGGAATTTCCTTGGACAGAGGAGCCTGGTGGGCTGCAGTCCATGGGATCTCAAAGAGTCGGACACGACTGAGCCACCAGCACTCTCTTTCCTTTGGGGAACTAAGGTCATGCATGCCACATGAAGCGGCCAAAAAAGTGGGCATAAATAAAAGCAAACCCAAAAGCAAAGGTACAGGTAGATTCTGAGAACAGCCGTCAAACCAAGAGCGATGCTGCCCCTTCCAATAGCAAGTGGCTGCCAGGGGCTCCTGGGAAGAAGGCCAGGAGGGGCCAGGCAGTCAGGCCTGTGAGCTCTCACATTGACCCTGCTGGGGGTTCCTTCTAGAACAGAGCACACGAGGAGGAGAAACCTCAGTGAACAGAATGTATTTGATCAAGGACAATAGAGACAAGATGAGAAGATCCAGACCTTAGTGGGAAAGGGGAATGGATCCCAGAAACTTTGTGCAGAAAGTAAGCTGCCATATCTTTTTCTTTCAATTGGGATATAGTTGCTTTACAAAGTTGGGTTAGTTTCTGCTGTACAACGAAATGAATCAGCTATATTTATACGTATAGAGTCGGACACTGCTGAGTGACAACACACACACGCACGCACGCACGCAAACCTTCCTCTTGGACGTCCCTCTCACTCCCCTACCCCCATCCCACCCACAGAACACCCAGCTGAGGTCCTTGCATAAACTGGTACAGCCTCTATGGAGAACAGTATGGAGAGTCCTTAGAAAACTAAAAATAGAGCTGCCATATGACCCAGCAAGCCCACTGCTGGGCATATACCCCGAGAACAGCATCATTTAAAAGAATACACGTACCCGTGTTCATTGCTGTTGCCTATCTTTTAACAAGACACAGACACAACAGAGGAGGGTGCTCTTTGGAGTTAGAAAAGTTTTCCTGGACACTGCCTTACTTATAAAGTTCAGGAGGACTGCTGCTGCTGCTGCTGAGTCGCTTCAGTCATGTCTGACTCTGTGCGACCTCATAGACAGCAGCCCACCAGGCTCCCCCGTCCCTGGGATTCTCCAGGCAAAAACTAATTCCACTTAAAAATGAGCACCAGACAAGGAATGAAGTCAAATCTCACACAAAATGAATGTAAGTAAAAGAACAAAAGGGGCAGAATAAACATCTGGAAAGATGATCAAAGCATAACAGAGAGACAGATAAGAGAAGAGATAAAAATTATCCTATTACTTCAAGATAAGCTAAAATACATGAGTAAACAACATTTAGGAAACAACATCAGGAAAGAGATAACAGAACTTACAGAAGAGTTAGAGGTCAAAGAAAAAAAAACTATATAAAAGGTAGAAGGAACGCAGTGGTGAGTGGACAGAAATAATGTCTGAAGAGAAACAGCAGATTTTTAAAAAAGAATTTTCAATCAAAAAGAAATGTTAAAAAATGGCAAATATTGAAGTAGGAAAAGAAGATTAAACATGCAGATAATAGGAGTCCCTTAAGAACAAAATCAAGGCAAGGCAAGAAAACAAATATTAAAAACATAATTCAAGAAAAATTCTCCCAAATAAAAAAAGGATATGAAACTATATATTGAAAGAGCAGAGTATGCACCTGAGATTACTGACCCAGAAAAATCAACACCAAGACAGGATTTAGTAAAACGACTAGATTTGAAAAATAAAAACAGGGACTTTCCTGGTGGTCCAGTGGTTAAGGCTCTGCACTACCAACGCAGGGTGCACAGGTTCAGTCCCCGGTTGGGGAACTAAGATCCCATATGCATGTGTCTTGGCCAAAAGATAAAAAGAAATAAAAAAGACAATTAATAAATAAAGAAATGATGGAATTACAATATCACCACTTAGCCATCTCCAGTAACTTAACAGATGAAAGCATTAAGCATCCAAGTCTGCAAACACTAAAAGAGGGAAAGACAGCTAGTTATGAAGTACAGCCTATATTTTGGCCAAAGGGACCTAACCTGAATCTGATCCGGTCACTGGATCCAGCTGCAAATTTTTCTGACATACAGGGACAGAGAAACATATTAAATTGTATCATAAACCTGCAACTAGCAAAGCCCAGACTGTGAGAAATTTTACAGCTCAAGTGCCCTTCAACAGAGACTATGGAGACAAAAGGGCAAAAAGAGTAGCCTAGAGATTAAAAAGGGCTTGAAAAATAAATCACGAGTGCTTTCATGTAAGACTATCATCTGCCATGGGTTAGTCACTCAGGCGTGTCCGACTCTTGGTGACCCCATGTACTGCAGGCCACCAGGCTCCTCTGTCCATGGGATTCTCCAGGTAAGAATACCAGAGTAGGTTGCCATGCCCTTCCTAAGGGCACCTTCCTCACCCAAGGTTTGAATGCTGGTCTCTCGCATTGCAGGCAGGTTCTTTACTTTCTGAGCCACCTGGACAGACTATAGTTGCGATATAGTAAGAGATACATATTCTGTCTCTGCCCCACCCCACCAATTCCTAGCACAGTGCTTCTAAGAGCCTAGAAATGTCTAAGTCTAAATGTCTAAGTCTAAAATTTTTAAAAATTTTAATCGATATATAGTTGATTTACAACATTGTGTTAGTTTCAGGTGTATAGCAGGTGTATAGGTGATATGGTTATATGTATAATATATAAATGTGCTTTTGGGGGATTCTTTTCTATTATAGATTATTACAATATATTGAGTTTAGTTCCCTGCACTATACAGGAGGTCCTTGTTGATTATCTATTTTATATACAGTATATATAGTGTATTACATATAGTGTATATTTTAATCCCAACTTGGTCCCTCCTCCACTTCCTGCTTTGGTAACCATAAATTTGTTGTCTATGTCTAAGTCTATTTCTGTTTTGTGAATATTAATTAGTTCCTTTGTGTCCTTTCTTTAGATTCTGGGTATAAGCGATATCATGATGTTTGTCTTCCTCTGTCTGACCTGATTCACGTAGTATGATCATCTCTAGGTCCATCCGTGTTGCTCCAAAGGGCGTTAGTTCGTTCTCTTCTGTGGCTGAGTCACATTCCATTGCAGGTATGCACCACATCTTCTTTGTCCATCCCTCTATTGATGGACGTTTGGGTTGCTTCCATGTCTTGGCTATTGTAAACAGTGCTGCAATGAACACTGGGGTGCATATACCCTTTCAGGCACTGTTTTCCTTTGGATATATGCCCAGGAGTGGACTTGCAGGGTCGCATAGTAGCTCTATTTTTAGTTTTAAGGCACCTCCATCCTATTCTCCATCGTGCTAATGAGATGACTCTTAGCTGAGGGGTCTCTGGACAGGATGTAGGTTGCAAATTTCAGCCCCATCCCCCAGTTTTGTTGATTACTGATGGCCACAGATTTAATCAGTTGTGCCTACATAATGGACCACCCATAAAAACCCCAAATGAAAGGGTGTGGAGAGCTTCTGGGTTCGTGAACGTATCCTCCTGCTGGGAAGGTGATGCATCCCAAACTCCATGGAGACAGAAGTTCCTGTCCTTGGGACCCCCCCTGGACCCCGCCTCTGCACCTCTTCATTTGGCTGTTCATTTGTATCCTTTATAATAAATGAGTAATAATAAGTAGTGTCCCTGAGTCCCTTGAGTCGATGTAGCAAATTATTACTTGTGAGGAGCCGGTGGCAAGAACCCCCGAATTGTAGCTAAGTCATATAGAAGTGTAGGAAGCCTGTGCCAACACTCCTGGCGACTGGCATCTGAAGTTAAGGGTGCAGTCTTGGGGGACTCAGCCCTTAGCCTATGGAGTGTGGGGTTAACTCCTGCAGGTAGTGTCAAGATTGAATTAAACCCTAGCACACCAGCTGGTGTAGGAAAACTGGAGAATCACTGGACGATGTAGAAAATCCATAGTTATTGTCAGAAGTGTTATGAATGGAGAAACAGTTTTGCTTCAAGAGTGGATAGTGATGCAAATTTGGTTATTCGTTTCAAAAAGCACGAGAGGGCGGGATGGGGTGGAAGGTGGGAGGGAGGTTCAGGAGGGCTGGGACACACCGATGGCTGATTTATGTCAATCTATGGTGGAAACCACCACAATATTGTAAAGCAATTATTCTCCAATTAAAAATAAATAAATTTTTTTAAAAGAAAAAAATACAAAAAGCACAAGAAATTAAAAGTCAGGATAGCAGGCACATCTGGGGCCAGAAAAAGGGTTTTGAATGGGGCTGGCATCTATCTGTGGGGGCTTCAGAGTAGCGGGCAGAGCTTTATTTCTCAACCTCGTGAAGTTTGCCTTGAAAGAATTTGCTCGGTCATCTACTCAATTTGGGGAGTTTTCTGAATTTTTGATTCATTTTGTAATAAAAAGATTTTAAAACATAAAAACAAAGTTCTACACCATAAGGACAAGCCGCCTTTTGAAAGCTCAGACCTGATCTGTCTCCTGTTCTCTACGTTATGGAATAATGATGTCTATAAGACAAAGACACTTTTCAAACCTCTCTAGGAATCAGAATGCATAAAAAACGTGCCCTCTAGCTTTGTTTCGCCGGGCTCTGCGTGGCTTTTCTAGTCTGTAGAAGAGAGAAATTCACCCACACAGCTCCTGCTCTCAGGTCCAGGATTAAGTCACGTTTCTTCAATAGAACAAAACCGTACTTCTCTATTAACTGCTTGAGATAACCAGTGAGACAATCCGAGATTCTGTGATTTCCTTAGAAAAGTAGGGTCTAGTGTGGTCACTTAAGGTCACCTATGCCCATCTGGACGTGAGCCAAGGGCTCCCTGCCTCAAACTAATGAGTAGATCCAAGTAGCTAGGAGCAGACTTCACTGTGGACTTCTCTTGGCTCTGCCCCCACCTTCGTCCCATGCCCTGTGGCATCATCCTTCCATGGGACCCTACGGAGATGTTGGGCTTGCCTTTTGACAGCTTAACCCCACTGCTGAAGTGAGAAACATCCCTGGCCTCCATCAAGGCAAGGGGAACCAGCATCAAAGCAAGATGAAACGCTGCCTTTCTTAAAGTTCAGGCCGTTTTCTGCATCAGCATGGACACTGACTCATTTGAAAAGAACTGACTCATTGGAAAAGACCCTGATGCTGGGAAAGATCGAAGGCAGGAGGAGAGGGGGACGACAGAGGATGAGAGGGTTGGATGGCATCACTGACTCAATGGACGTGAGTTCGGGTAGGCTCCAGGAGTTGGTGATGGACAGGGAGGGCTGGCATGCTGCAGTCCATGGGGTGGCGAAGAGTCAGACATGACTGAGCGGCTGAGCTGAACCGTGGCACTGCCGGTGTCTGCCCAGGTAGCTTCACCTGCTGAAGCATCCGTCTCCCAGAGCCTGTGAGTGTGGACGTGACCCTAAAGAATAACGAGACTGTCGCATTGTCATTTCTGAAAAGTGGAACGATGCCCTTATGATGACCCTCAAAAAAGCTAGGGTTCCAGGCCCAGTATGCGTGCCTGCTCAATCCATCACTCAGTCATGTTTGACTCTTTGTGACCCCAGGGACTGTAGCCCGCCAGGCTCCTCTGTCCATGGGATTTCCCAGGCAAGAACACTGGAGTAGGTTACCATGTCCTTCTCCAGGAGATCTTCCAGACTCAGGGACCAAACCCACGTCTCCTCTGTCTTCGGCATTGGCAGGCAGATTCTTTACCACTGAGCCACTTGGTCTTAGGACCTCCTTGACAGGGGAGGGAACCCAGGCTTCCCACAGTCCCAGAGCCCTTAGCCCGCAGCTCAAGCCCAGCATGGCAGAGGGCCTCATGAATGATAATACATAATTATATATGTATATATATACCCACTATATGGAGAAGGAAATGGCAACCCACTCCAGTATTCTTGCCTGCAGAATCCCATGGACAGAGGAACCTGGCAGGCTACAGTCCCTGGGGTCACAAAGAGTCGGACACGACTGAGTGACTAACAACAATATTCTATACTATGTGTATATTAGAAGTGTTCACTATACTAGAAGCCCGCTCGTGGGCCTCCCAGGTGGTGCTGGTGGTAAAGAACCTGTCTGCCAAGGCAGGAGACACAAGAGACGCAGGTTTGACCCCTGGGTCGGGAAGATCCCCTGGAGGAGGAAATGGCAACGCAGTCTAGTATCTTTGCCTGGAAAAGTCCATGGACAGAAGAGCCCAGAGAGCTACAGTTCATGGAATCTCACAGAGGTGGACATTACCGAAGCCACTTAGCACACAATATACGTATATAAATAAATGATCATACCTGGTGCTGAGTAATTCCAAGGCACGGTTTCTGCCTCCCACCCTTCCCCCCCCAACACACACACTCACACCTTCTGCCCTCTCCCCTCCATCCCAGACTGACCCCAGCATCCAGCAGGTGCATTCCTGCCTCTGGACCATTGCAGTCGCCCTTCCCCCAATCAAAACCTTCTCTCCCTAGCTTTTGGCAAACCCCTTTCTTCTCGTTATTCAGGTCAGCTCAGATGTCATCTTCTCCCATTATCTAGCTGATTTGCCCTTTCATCCCCTGTCCCTCTCTGGGCTGTAAAGCCCCGTCAGAGCAGGAATTCTTGTCACCTCCAGTCCTGAGCCCTAGGACACTCCCTAGCACCAGGGCACTCCTAGTCCCCTTCTAGGGACTGGAATTCCCCGGCCTTCATGTCACCAGCACGATCCCCGCCCACCAGGCATGGAGTTCAAGGTCTCTCCCCTGGGCCTGCGCTGCATGCTTAAGCGGGCAGCCTCAGTGCCAGGGGTTGTGAATTCCTAGGTCCCCTTCTCAATCTGGGGGGACACCCCCTTCTCTCCGGGGCTCTACAAATGTTTTCCTTTCTCCCTCCTACCCTGGACACTGCCCTCTTTAACAAACCTCCCAAGGGCAGTTTCTCTGGAAGTAGCCCGAAATGGAAAATCTATTGTTGAGTGATGCTGTGCTAAGGTGATGGCTCTCCGGATGGAATGAGATGGAGTGGGGTGGCGGGGAGGAACTCAGCCAGAAGACCGGCTTCAGACAAACGCGAGGCTGGAGGCGGGGGCCGGCTGGCTGTCCCACTCGGAGGCATCAAGTCCTGTTCTATGCCATCTGCCGTGAGTCACTGGCTCAGTCTGGGGGACCGTGGGAACTCTCCGCAAGCTCGGGGGGCGGCGATACCGCCAAGGGAACCGCCCACACTCACAGCAGCTGCAGGTCAAGGGACCTGGGCAGGGCTTCGTCTTTAAATTACTCTTTTAATCATTGCTGTACAATGTTATGTTAGTTTCTGCCGTACAGCAGCATGAATCAGCTCTATGTATACACATATGCCCGCCTTCCTGAGCCTCCCACCCCTCTAAGTCATCACAGAGCGCCAAGCTGAGCTCCCTGTGTTACACAGCATCCCACTGGCTATTTTTCACATGGTAGGGTGTATATGTTGGACTTCCCTGGTGGCTCAGATGGTAAAGCGTCTGCCTACAATGCGGGAGACCCGGGTTCAATCCCTGGGTCAGGAAGATCTCCTGGAGAAGGAAATGGCAACCCACTCCAGTATTCTTGCCTGGAAAATTCCATGGACAGAGAAGCCTGGTAGTCTACAGTCCATGGGGTTGCAAAGAGTCGGACACGACTGAGCGACTTCACTTCACTTCAGTGTGTATATATCAGGGGTCCTCTCTCAGTTAGTCCCACCCTCTCCCTCCCAGAGGGGAGGAAGCTCAGAGGGGCTTCCCTGGTGGCCCAGATGGTAAAGAATCTGCCTGCAATACGGGAGACCTGGGTTCGATCCCTGGGAAGATCCCCTGGAGAAGGCAATGGCCACCCACTCCAGTATTTTTGCCTGGAGAAGCCCATGGTCAGAGGAGCCTGGCTGCAGTCCATGAGGTCGAAAAGAGTCGGACACAGCTGAGCTGCTGACACTTTCTCCTTCCCAAGCCGTGTCCACATGTCAGTTCTCTAAGTCAGCATCTAGGCAGGGCTCTTGACTTCAAGCGGCCTCAGCGTTCTACCTGCAGGAGCTCCGGGAGGGAAGGACCACAGTCTGGGAGGCCTCTGCTCTGCTCCAAAAGCAGAATAAGGAAAAACAGGCAGGGATGAACCCAAATCAATATCTCAAATGTTCCATCACTGAAGCAAGCGCTCAGTCTGGCTAGCTTTCAGCTACAGGTGTGCTGAGTGCCGTGGGGAAATAAAAGAGGCCAGGGCACCCTCATCCACTCCCTAGGAGCCCCGGGGCCCCTGGGGTGAGCTACACAGACTCTGAGGCTTTGTCTGCTACCAGCAGGGAGAGCGGAGGGATGAGGCCCCCTTTCCCTACAGCTCTCCCACCCACCACCACCCCGAGTCCTCTCCTTCACTGTTTCCTTCACCTGCAGCAGGAGAGCCTCAAGCCATAGATTTTATAGCCTCAGGAAATCCCATTCAAGTGATGCTGTTTCTTGCAGAATTTCTCCACTACTATTTCTACTGCCAAGAAAAGAAGAATATCAAGGATGCCTAGAATGCAACAAGAGCACCTGATTCCTAAACCTGCTTCATTCTACTGATTAGAAAAGGTGGGAGGGTCCCACGGGCCCCAACCTGGATGGCCCAGTGGTTAGGAGTTGGTGCTTTCACCACCATGGCCTGGGTTCAACCCCTGACTGGGGAACTAAGATTCCACAAGCCTTGCAGGCAGTCTGGCAAAAAGAGAAAAAGGCTAAAAAAAAAAAAAAATAGAGAATGAAGCTCTCTTTGAAAGCTGCATTCACCCAAAGTTGGAATTCCATGCATATTGAAATTAAAGTGAAGTTGCTCAGTCATGTCTGACTCTTTGGGACCCCATGGACTGCAGCCTACCCGGCTCCTCCTTCTGTGGGATTTTCCAGGCAAGAGTGCTAGAGTGGGTTGCTATTTCCTTCTCCAGGGGATCTTCCTGACCCAGGGATCGAACCTGGGTCTCCCACATTATAGGCAGATGCTTTACCATCTGAGCCACCAGGGAAGCCCTATATTGAAATTATGATACACTTTAAATAGTTAGAAGTTTTAACTTTTTTAACATGCTGAAAACCTTGCAGGACAGCCCTGGAAACTGCTCATGTGTCTGCCTGGGGGTGGGCGGGCGGAGGGGGGGTGTCTCTGTGTTGTGTTTAGAGGCTCAGTCGTGTCCAGCTCTTTGCAACCCCATGAACTGTAGCCTCCCAGGCTCCTCTGACCCTGGAGTTCTCCAGGCAAGAACACTGGAGAGGGTTGCCATTTCCTCCTCCAGGGGACCTTCCCGACCCAGAGATCGAATCCGCGGCTCTGGGTCTCCTGCGTCGCGAGTGGATTCTTTACCGCTGAGCCACCGGGGATCTCAGCATTAACGTCGAGCATGGTGGACGCAGAAAGAATTCTTCCCAAATGCCTCTGGAGCATCCTTCTACCTGGTCTCTCACCGGCAGTTGGGTCAGAGGGGAAGCTGGGACGAGGAGGGCCCAGAAACTGTTTCTTCAAGAATGTAGGTCCCCAGATCCAGAGACCTGAAACTGCACTGAAGGCTGGACCTCTGCCTCTGCCCTGGGAGAATTCTGTTTCTCCAGCTACAGGGCCGTGCCACTTCCAACCCAGCGGAAAGGCTAACTCACATCTCATCACAGGCTCTGCTCCCTGCTGACCGCTCTCCATGGCTTTGCCTGCTGGTAACACAGAATCTCCACGTTTGATGTCTCTGCTCCCCCCAAAATCCATACATTAAATTCTAACCCCAAATGTGGTGAGATTACTAGGTGTGACCTTAAAGAGGTGATTAGGTCATCAGGGTGGAGGGCTCCTCAGTGGGGTTTCTTATAAAAGGGACCCTGCATAGCTCCTGAACCCCCTCTGCCCTGTGAGGACTTGGCATGATGGTGCCATGAGCCAGAATGTGGGTCCTCACCAGACAAGCCTGTGGGAGCCTGGGTCTTGGACTTCCAGCCTCCAGAACTGTGAGAGGTAAATGTCTATATCTAGTCTATTGCATTCTGTTACAGCTGCCCATAGGGGCTTCCCTGGTGGCTCTGATGGTAAAGAATCTGCCTGCAATGCAGGAGACCCGGCTTCCATCCCTGGGTCGGAAAGATCCCCTGGAGAAGGGAATGGCTACCCACTCCAGTATTCTTGCCTGGAGAATCCCATGGACAGAGGAGTCTGGTGGGCTACAGTCCATGGGGTCACAAAGAGTCAGACACAACTGACCGATTGACGCTACACAGCCACAAAAGAGATCAAGACAGTTTCCAGGGACATGTGCGCGCACACACACACACACACATGCACACGCACACTCACACACACCCCCCCTGGGCTCTGCTGCACCCTCTGCTGGTGGAGCCCTTCCTCACTCACACTTGCTCTTGCCCCCGCAGCCCCACGACCTCTGCAGGACCAGGCTCTCCTGGAAACCCTTCCCAGGCCCCCACCCCACAGCTCTGTCTCCCCCTGGAGGGGGGTGCCTTACAGAGAACAGAGCAGGACAGGAGAAGGCCTTCTGCAGACCTGCAAATGGACTTCCCTCTCCGCAGACAGCCCTTTATTTTTCACTTCCTTTCTATTTATAGCAAGTACGACTAGTTCTCCTTTTTACGATCCACTTGCTTGTTTGGCTTTTAAGGAGAAAATGGTAAGCAAGTCGTAGCACAGATGATGCTGGGCAAGCAGACGTCCTCCAGGTGGTAGGAGCGGGGTGGGTTCAGGAGCACGGCCCGGGCTGTTCTGCGCTCACCTGTGCTTACAAGATTCCTCAGCTGCTCCTTGGTCTGGGGTCCTCCAGCCTAGGAGCTCCTGAGGGTGGTCATTACGGTGTATCCAGGACCTGTGCACAGTGGGAGTGCTGTGCACACTCACTGCCCTGAGCTGAGCCCGGGATGCTCTGGGACCCTCTGCGGGGCCCCGGGTGTGTGTCTGACTCAGGCCAGACACCACTTCCTCATCACCCAGTATCCTGGTGCTGAAGCTGAAGCTCCAGTACTTTGGCCATCTGATGCGAACAGGTGACTCATTGGAAAAGACCCTGATGCTGGGAAAGACTGAAGGCAGGAGGAGACAGGGACGACGGAGGATGAGATGGTTGGATGGCAACACCAACTCAATGCACATGTGTTTGAGCAAACTCTGGGAGATGGTGAAGGACAGGGGAGCCTGATGTTCTGCACTTCTTGGAGTCTCAAGGAGTCAGATATGGCTTAGTGACTTAACAGGTCCTTAAGGACAGCCAGGCAGGCAAGAGGCATGGGTGTGTGCCCGCATCTGGGCATAGCCCTGCCTCTGGGCCCGAAAGTTAAGAGAGTGTCTTGGTGGACGTGTTTGCGAGCCCAGGCTTGCTCTCTTCCTTGAGCAGAGCTGGGGGGTGGGCCTTCCATGACGCTGAGTCACAGGAGTTCTGTGCAGGTTCAAGGAAGTGTTAACTGAGGTGTGCTCTGCCCCACTGTCACTTAGCTGTACCCTGGCCCGGGGCATCAGTGGATCCTCAAGCCAGGGATGCCAGCTTGAGTCACCGAGAGCCCGCCTTGTGTGTGTCTCCTGCAGCACCCAGAATTGAGGCCGAGTCACCCCAGGTGCTCACTCAGTCCCTCATACTCAACAGCCATCTACCCAGCTCCGACTCTACTGATAACAGCAGCTGACAGTTATTACATCTCACCCTACTGCAGGCCAAACGTGAAATGCTCCCACATGGCTACCTGCAACGATAGGCTGTACTTAAATGAGATAACACATGAGCTCAATAGAGCTTGCCTTTTTGTATTATTGTTGCTTTCATCTTGCTCTTATGAGCCCTGAGTGCGGGCTCTGCAGATAAGATGCATAAAGCCTCTCTCCCGGCCTGTGGAACAGTCCCAGATAATTTAAATTAGAGGACCAGGTAAGTCATTCCAGGCAGATGCCCTCTAAGGGGAGAGGGCTTCTGTGAGTGCTACAGAGGTGGGGGGGATCAACTACTTGGGGGATGAAAAAAAAACCTCACTGACTGACATTTGACCCAGGCTGGGATGGCACGAACCTTGACCCAGAGGGAGCGAGGCTCACAGGTACTGGGCTAGGGAGTCTTCCATTTAGGTGCCCTCTAGGGCCTGGGTGATGGCACCCCACTCCAGTACTCCTGCCTGGGAAATCCCATGGGTGGAGGAGCCTGGTGGGCTGCGGTCCATGGGGTCGCGAAGAGTCGGACAGGACTGAAGTGACTTAGCAGCAGCAGCAGGGCCTGGGTGTCCTTGTCCTTGAGAGTCCCTTGGACTGCAAGGAGATCCAACCAGTCCATCCTAAAGGAGATCAGTCCTGAATGTTAACTGGAAGGACTGATGCTGAAGCTGAAACTCCAATACTTTGGCCACCTGATGCGAAGAACTGACTCACTGGAAAAGACCCTGATGCTGGGAAAGATTGCAGGCGGGAGGAGAAGGGGACGACAGATGAGATGGTTGGATGGCATCACGGACTCGATGGACATGAGTTTGAACAAGCTCCAGGAGTTGGTGATGGACAGGAAGGCCTGATGTGCTGCAGGCATGGGGTCACAAAGAGTCGGACTCGGCTGAGCCACTGAACTGAATTGAACTGAATTGAGGGCCTGGGAAAGTTGTGTATGTCCAGGGCCTGGCTGGAGGCAGGCTGGAGGGGTGTGGGTCCTTGAGGTTAGCAGGGCCTGTCTGTTCAGAAGCACCGTGTTTGTCCTGGTCAACTGGGCACATGCCCGTGGGAGAGTGGTGAGCTGGGAGGTACATTCTGGGTGTGGTGGCCACTCCCAGCAGGCTGCCCTGGGCTCAGAGGAGTGCCCTGGCTGCCCTGCTGGCCTGCATCTCCATCCAGTCATGGTGTTGGGGCACTGGGGCTTAAGGTGGCCGTTGTGTTGACTGGGCAATGAGAATTACAGTTTCTGCGAGGGCCTTTGTGCCACTAAGACCCAGAGTCAGGGAGATCCAAGGAGCACTGGTCCCTGATAATAGAAGCCTGGAGCCTGGGCTGCAGGCCCAGCAACCCTGCCAACATGTGCGGAGTGGGCACAAGAGCTCCGCCCATCCTGCCCACCCCATAGACGGGCCGTTGTCAGGACCAAGTGCACGCAGGTGGCTCAGAGTCTGCGATCTGATGCTGCAATGACTGGGCTCCATCTGAATGCTATTGCCTTTCTTATTTCTTGGCTGCGTGAGCTCTTCATCGCGGTGCACAGGCTTCTCTTGTGGTGCACAGGCTCTAGAGTGCAAGGGCTCAGGAATTGTGGCGTGTGGGATTAGCTGCCCTCTTGGCATGCGAGATCTTAGTTGCCTGGCCAGGGATAGAACCTGTGTCCCCTTCATTACAAGGCAGATTCTTAAACACTGGATCACCAGGAAAGTCCCCTCCACTGCTTTCCTATCTGTGAGCTCTGGGAAAGTTACAGAGAAACCTTTAGGAGCCTCAGTTTCCTCATCTGTAAAATGGGCTAACCATACCTCCTAACTCCCGGGTTATTATTATGAGGATGACAAGCTCTTAGTGCATCGGTGGGCGTGTTCTCAGTAAATTAAGTGTAATCGTGCACCTGTTTCATTTGTGAAATTCAAAACTTTAAAGACTTCCCCAGTTCACCCCCCTTTTCCCTTAACTCACTTTCTAGATCCAGTTTCTTTTTCTCAGCCCATCATCTCTTGGGCCTCTGGGGTGAGCGTCCTAAAGCACAGATTTGGGCCTTGATGCCCCCTTGGCTTGGGGGTCATGGCCTTGCCCTCTGGCCCCATGTCCACCCGTACCCTTCATCTCACCTCCCTGCTCCATCCCAGGCATCCAGGCCCAGAGGGCTTCCTAGAGCCCGGGCACTCCTCACACTGCTCCTCTCGCCTGAAGTGACGCCTCGGGTCTCACCTTCTCGCCTTGATGGCCACCTCTTGGCCTGCCTTCCCTGATTCCTCCAGGCGGTATGAATGTCTCCTTCCCCTGGATAACCCTAGGCCTCCGGAGGCAGGGGTGTGGGTTTGCATGCATATCTGGCCCCATGGGCTTCCCAGGTGCAATGCAGAAGACTGGATTTGATCCCTGGGTCAGGAAGATCCCCTGGAGCGGGAAATGGCCACCCACTCCAGTATTGTTGCCGAGAAATCCCCTGGACAAAGGAGGCTGATGGGCTACAGCCCATGGGGTCACAGAGAGTCACACGACTGAGTGACTGAGCTGCCAGGGCGCTCTGACTGGCAGCCCCGGCCTGCCTTTCGTAGGTTGGCACTCACCTGGACTCCTCCGTGGTGCCGAGAAGGATCCTCTGATCAGGGGTCAGGCTGCGAGGCTCCAGGGAGGAAGTGCTGCCTCTGCGGTCTGAACTGTCAGACGGCAACAGCCAGGCCCTGGAGCCGGGCCAGACTCCCACCCTGCAGCCCGCATCCTGCCCGGGCTCTCGAGGTGGCCTGGGTGAGGATGCCAGCGGGAGCCCTGGGCAGCTGCTGCGCAGGAAACTCTGCGAGAAACTGGGGAGCAGAGGCGAGTCGCTTGCTGCTCTGGAGGCTGCGAGTCTGAGACCGAGCCGTCAGCAGGCTGGCGCCTCCCCAACGCTGCTCTCTGCGGCCATTTTCAGGTGGTGTCCCCATACGGCCTTTCTTTCCATTCTGCGCCCCTGGTGCCTCTCTTTCTCTCCCTTTTCCATTTTAATATAAAGTTCTTTATTTGGCTGTGCCAGGTCTTCACTGTGGTCCGTGGGATCTTTAGTTGCAGCAAGCAGACTTTTACTTACGGCATGTGGGATCTAGGTCCCTGACCAGGGATGGCGCCTGGGCTCCTTGCATTGGGAGTGTGAAGTCTTAGTCACTGGACCACTGAGGAAGACCCCCTGAGGTCGCTTTGTGCGTCCAAATTTTTTCCTTTTATAAGGACACCAGTCAGATTGAGCAGGGTCCATCCTAATGGGCTCAATTTAACTTAATCATCTCTTGAAGGGCCCTATTTCCAATAACAGTCACATTCCAAAGTACTGGGTATTGGGGATTCAACACAAGAATTTGGGGGGACAAACTTCAGTGCATAACTGTGGGTCCCCAAAGGACAGCCAGAACGGCCTTGCCCAAAGATGGAGGGGTGGGGGAGGGGCAGATACTCACCGTAATTCCTGACTGCCTCTTCAGCCAGGGCCCTGGCTGAAAGCTGTGAGCACGCTGAGAGCAGAGACCGGAAGTGGCTCCTCTAAATAAGTTTAAAAGGAAGAAGCTGGGAGAATCCCAGAATTTCCCGAAGAGAATAAGGTACTTTAGAGGTTACTGTCGTTGTTCAGTTGCTAAGTTGTGTTCGACTCTTTGCAACCCCGTGGACTGCAGTATGCCAGACTTCCCTGTCCTCCACTGTCTCCCAGAGTTTGCTTAAGTTCATGTCCATTGAGTTGGTGACACTTTCTAAGCATCTCATCCTCTGCTGCTAAGCCCACCATGACAATAACGCTGCTCCCATTTACGAGCACTGACTCCGACTTTATGGTCCCACTTCTTTCCTCACCATTTTTATGTTTTCCTCTGCATTTCTGAGCTCTTGGAGCATGTTGACAACCCTCTTTTAAGGTCTTTGTCTGCTGTTAACAATGACATCATTGCTGCCATTTCTGTTTGTTTCTCAACTGATAGGTTTTGTTTCCCTGGTTACAAGTCATGTTTTCCTGTATCTTTGCATGTCTGGTCATTTTTGGTTGGATGCCAGACATTGTGAACTTTATATCGTTGGGAGCTGGATTTTATTGTATTCTTTCAAATAGCACTGGATTTTGTATGGTATACTGTTACATTACCTGGGCTCAGCTTCATTCGTCTAAGCTTGCTTTTCGGCTTTATAATTTACTAGAGCAGCCTTTGGTCTAGGTCTAATGTAGTCCCACTATGAAGGTGAGATCCTTAGGAGGTCTCTACTTGTTCCACTGTATATTTTGAGGTCTGTCCAATGTGGCTGAAGGTAACACCAACTCCCCTGTGAGCTCTGGGAGTTTTCTGGGGCCTGCTTCTTCCTGTGCTCTTTCCACAGCCAGATTCATAGAGTTTCAATCACGTGCATAGTACTCGGAGACTCAGGGGAGCGCTTCTGCAGATCTCTGGAATTCTCTCTCAGTGTGGACAGCTCCCTTCTCCTGGGCCCCGTGACCTGCAAGTCCTAGCAGGCTGGCATCTCTGAACTCTAACATCTATTTTCAGTGAGTGAGACCCCAGGCTTAATTTAGTTCCCCTTCCTGTGCTGCAGCCCAGAAACTGCCTCCAGGAAGCCAGCCGGGCTGCCATAGGACGCACCTCACTCGCTTCTCTGCTTCAGGGTCACAGCCTTGCAGTGCCTCGTGTCTGGTACTGAAAACCACCGCTTTATCTGGATCCCCTCCCAGTGGAAGCTCTGCACTGTTATCATCTCATTAAATCTTCCAGACGTTCTAGAAGTCGGACTACTTTTAAAATGAAGAAACTTGGAACACCCAGGTAACTTGCCCGGAGTCAGACAGTTGCCAAGATGTTGGTCATGTGTCTGCCTGACTCTGTGAACACCACCCTGTGCCGACTGGACCCTGAGGGAGTCCAGCCTCCAGAAGCAAGAACTTGACTGTCTTGGGCCTTGCCACCTGCACCCAGGGCTCCCTCTGTTTCAGGATGCTCCCCCTCCTGAAGAGGTATCTGCAGAGACATCATTTTGTCAAAGCTATGGGTTTTCCTGTAATCATGTACTGCTGTGAGAGTTGGACCATAAAGAAGGCTGAGTGCCGAAAAATTGATGCTTTCAAACTGTGGTGCTGGAGAAGACCCTTGAGAGTCCCTTGGACTGCCGGAGATCCAACCAGTCCATCCTAAAGGAAATCAGTCCTGAATATTCATTGGAAGGACTGATGATGAAGCTGAAGCTCCAATACTTTGGCTATCTGATGCAAAGAATTGATTCAAAAGACCCTGATGCTGGGAAAGATTGAAGGCGGGAGGAGAAAGGGGTGACAGAGGATGAGATGATTGAATGGCATCATTGACTCAATGGACATGAATTTGAGCAAACTCCAGGAGACACTGAAGGACAGAGAAGCCTGGCGTGCTGCAGTCCATGGGGTCACAAAGAGTCGGACGCGATCGAGTGACTGCCCACCGACAACCCCTTTCTGCAGGCGTCCCAGCCCGCAGTCCCAGAGCTCATTTCTGTGTGTGCTCAGCGTGGGGAGGACTGCTTGGTCTGCGTTTATATTCACAGGCACATCTGCCCACCAGGCACACAGGCTCTGCAGGCAGCATCCTCTACCAAACAACCTATTTGCTCTATGGAGCTGGTTGAAGTTTAACATCAAGGGTCTGCCTTAATGATCTTCACGGAGAATGCTGAGCAGGGCACCTGGAATGTAAAGCAGAGCCCAGGTGACTGCAGCGAGGCCGGTCCAGGCAACCGTTTCATAAGCTGGTGTTCACATCTCAAGCCCTTCCCTTCCCCTGCTTTAACTTATTAAGAAATTTCAAACATAAAAATGAAACGCACATAAACCTATCACCTAGACTGAACAATTTTGCTTCATCTTTTTTTTTTTTCTTTAGTATTTAAAAGTAAATGACACACTTCCAAACACTGCAGCATGCATCTCTAAAACATAAGGAGTTTTCCCCCCAAATGTATTTATTTTCGGCTGGGCTGGGTCTTCACTGCTGCCCTTGGGCTTTCTCTAGTTGTGGCGAGCAGGGCTACTCTTTGTTGCATTGTGGTAGCTTCCCTTGTTGCGGAGCTTGTTCGCCACGGTGCACGGGCTCAGCAGCTTCCGTTCACAGGCTCCAGAGCTCAGGCTCCGTAGTTGTGGCCTTAGTTGCCCTGAGGCAACCATGATCCCAGACCAGGTACTGAACCCACGTCCCCTGCATTGACAGGCGGATTCTTAACCCCTGAACCACTAGGGAAGTCCTAAGGATTTCTTTTGATATATTATCTATAATATATTATTATATAATAATAACTATTATTAATAGTTATATTAATAATAACTATTATTACACTTGGCAAAATAAATAATTTAAAAATATTATGTGCTATTGGTTCACAGTTAAAATCGTCTCTTGTCCTCAACAACTCTCAGAGTTGGTTTGCTAAGAGCAGTATCCAGTCAAGAAGCGCATTTCTTATATTTCTTAAATTTTAAAAAACCTAGAATAGTTCTTTCTCATTTTTTTTTTTTAAATTATACTGACTTATTGGACTTCCCTGGTGGCTCAGACGGTAAAGAATCTGCCCACAATTGTAGGAAGCCCAGGTTCAATCCCTGGGTAGGGAAAATCCTCTGGAGAAAAGAATGGCAATCCACTCCAGGATTCTTGCCTGGAGAATCCCATGGATGGACAGTGGAGTCCGGCGGGCTACAGTCCATGACGTCACAAAGAGTCAGACGTGACTGAGAGGCTAACACTTTCACTTTCATTGACACCAGACCACTGTCCTATAAAAGAGCCTTCCTTCTATCTTAATGTAACTATACTGGTTTTCCTCAACTTATAATAAGGTTACACCCTAATACATCCACTGTAAGTTGAAAATATCATTAAGTTGAAGATATATTTGACACACTAATCTACCAAGCATCATCACTTAGCCAAGTCTATGTGAAACACAATTAGAATATTTTTTAAAAAAAGAAAAATCCTTGGCCTGACCACGAGGCCTATGGGATCTTAGTTCTGCGGCCAGGGGTTGAACGTGTGTCCCCTGCATTGGAATCGTGGAATCTTAACCACTGGGCCTCCAGGGAAGTGTCCCCTGACTTTCGTTTTTTAATAGAGTACTTAAGTTAGCCTATGGTGGGGCAAAACAAAGCCTGTTTTATAAGAAGGTGTTGAACATTTTGTGTAATTGATTCGACACTGTTCTGAAGTAAAGAGCAGAATGGTTGGTTGTCTGGATACAGAATGATTGTATATTTACTGGTCATTTCCCCTCGTGACTGAGGGCTGACTTGGAGCTGTGGCTCCCACCTGCTGCCCAGCGTCAGGAGATAGAGCTGTATTATTAGCCCAGGAAAAGATTCAATTCAGTTCAGTCGCTCAGTTGTGTCCGACGCTTTGCTACCCCATGGACTGCAGCATGCCAGGCTTCCCTGTCCATCACCAACTCCCGGAGCTTACTCAAACTCATGTCCTTCGAGTTGGTGATGCCATCCAACCATCTCATCCTCTGTCATCCCCTTCTCTTCCCACCTTCTATCTTTCCCAACATCAGGGTTTTTTCAAATGAGTCAGTTCTTTGCATGAGGTGACCGAAGTATTGGAAAAGATTAAAAATTCATAATTCAAGCCAAGGTTTGTACCAAATGCACAGCACTTTTGTATCATTCTTAAGTTGAAAGACCTAAGTCCAACCATCCTAAACAAGGGGTTCTCAAGGGTTCTTGGGGTGTCATTTAAGTTTTCCCTGTCTTTTCTTTTTCCTGTAACCTGGAATTTAGATGTGAAGTCTTGAGTATACTTTTTTTTTTTTTTNTTTTGTGGGGAGAGGGGGATTATACTTTTTCATTCTGTGTGACATTAAGCGCTGTGACCACATGCTGGGTCATGTAATACAATGCTAACGTCTGCTACTGGATCAAAGCGGCAGCAAGTGTATGCCTCACCGCACAGCGCATTCTTCCCTTTTCCGGTGGCAGGTAGCCCGTGATGCAGCCCCTGGATGAAGTGTGTGAACTCCGCACAGCTCTGCCTCACTCTCTTCTGTTCCTGCCCCTCTCCCCCATTCACTGTGCCTTCTGCCGCCTCTACCAGGCAAGATTTTGCTGAATCCACCTTCCAGGTTTGCATCGTGAATGTGGAAAACTTTTTCCAATGAAACAAATTAATTTTCATTTTCTAAATCTAAATAACGTGTAATGCAACTTCGATTATGCTTTTTCATGGCCCCCTCTTAGGATTCTGCCTTGTCTTGGGAGGGACCCCTAGTCTGAACCCCCACTGATCTTCAGGCCTGGCCTGCTGGGAACCTCGGTGCTGTTGGGTGGGTCACACCGGCAAGCCAGCAGAGACCTGATTCCTGTGCAAAGCCCGGGAGGGATAGCTGAGCTCAGGGGCCCACCCACGGCGACTCAGGAGTTAAAAAACGCCAACTCACTAAAACCCCCAGGGCTTGTGCCAACCTAGAGCTCATGCGACCACAGGGCAAGGAGCCAGGCCTGGACTCAGTTTCCAGCCTCTAGATGGGACCACTGTTGGAGTCAGCCAGGGAACGCCGACAAACCTCTCCGAGCCGCGTGGACGGTGGCCAAGCGTGGGCACACATCGAAGTAATGGAATCAAAACCTCATTGTCTCCAACACGTGGTCTGTAGTTCATCTGGAGTTTTAAAATTTTGTTTCAGAAATTTATTTATTTTTAAAAATTATTTGACTGTGCCGATTATTAGTTGCAGCACGCAGAATCTTTAGTTACAGCACTCAGGATCTTCAGTCGTGGTGTGTGGGATCGAGTTCCCTGACCGAGGATTGAACCTGGGCCCTCTGCATTGAGAGGGAGGAGGCTTAGCCACTGAACTACCAGGGCAGTTCCAAGAAATTTACTTGTATCACAGTCTTACAAAAATATGCAAGTCCCATGCCATATTATATGTTTTTTGTTTTTTTTTCCCAGTGGGTCTCTTGTATCAGAGTGAAAGTGGAAACTTATAGAAAGTGTGAACCATGATGTTATTAGGCAAAATCCCTGGGGGCAGCATCAGATGAGAAAACCAAGTAAAACTAGACGATGTCTCACCTGTGCAGCTGTATCTTCTCTTTTGATCCTCAGAAGAGGCTGGCCTCTTTGCCCCTAGTTTATACACAGAACTATCAGAACCCTAAGGTTTAGGAGCAGAACAGGCTAGAAATGGAGAGAGGTGGTCACGCAGCTGGCAAAGGAAGGCCAGGACTCCGAGCTGCAGACAGCTCTCAAGCTCCTCACCTTTCACTACAATATGCCATATGCCTCCATGTGTAGCCACACAAGCAAAACCAAAACACTGCACACAGGAGAGATCAGTATCATTAAAATGTTTCCCAGGTTTTCTTTGCAGAATTCCACATTCCTGATAAGACCAACATGGCCCTTCTGCTACAGGCTCATTCCTTGGCCTTTTCCCCTGGTTTCCTGTGCTTCAGGAAAGACTGAAGTCCCCTGAAGCATCTGTGCTCCTTCCCAACCCAGTGCCTTTGCACATGCGGTTCCCCCTGCTAGTCTCTGTTTTTCTTTAAAGGCTGGGCAGCTTCTGTTTTCCCAGGAAGCCTGTTCTGACCTAGAGTAGGTCGGGCCATCACGTCACTGGGCTGAGTGTCCTGCTTCTCCCGGACAGCACCTTCACACCTCCAGGGGTTAGGGTGACCAGGCCGTGGGGTCAGGGCCTGAGCTCCTGAGGTTTCTAGTTTCCACAGGAGGTCTTAAGTGCCCGCATGTGGCTGGGTGTGACTGGAGCCCAGTCCCTTCTGTCTGTGGGACTCGGGTTCTTTATCACTAAAACAGGGCCTGTGACTTTCTTTGAATCTGAGGTTGCTTCTGTGAACTCTCAAGTCGTATGTTACGCTCTGCGTACAGGAGGTTGCCTCTCAGACACCCAAACACACCCAGACGGATAAGCTCTTAAGGCATCCTCAAGCATTTAATCAGTATTCTGGGTGGAATAATGAGATTTCCCTGTCTCAAAGTAGCCTGGAAGGCAGGTGACAGGCCTTCTCTACATCAGGATGGTGGCCTTCCCGGTCTTCCCCAGGCCCTCCCAGCCTGTTCCCCGAGCTCCCCCAACCAGCACTGTCCCTACCCCATGGAGCCTTCCAATCTTTTTACCATCCTTCCTCCAATCCTTGAAGGCTGGGACCCCCCTGGGGGTCTAGTGGCTAAGACTCTGAGCTCCCCATGCAGGCGGCTGGGGTTCAATCCCTGGTCAGAGGACTAGATCCCACGTGGCACACCTAGGACCTGGGGCAGCCAGAAGAAAAAAATTCTTGAAGACTCCCTGGCCTACTGCCATTGTCAGTGGTTCCTGGGGGTATGAGTCAATACTTCATGACACCAGGTGTATTCCATCCCAAGGCTGTCTCCTTCCTCCTTTTCTTGGTTTTGATCTTTCTATTCTTTAACGAATTTATGGTAAAAATAAATGTGTGTGTGTTGTTTTAATTTGAAGAAAATCTGAAGCCCCAATCTTCTACTGGAGCGGGAAACACAGGAGCCTGAGGACGCTTAGCAGAGTGGACACCAAGTTCCCAAGAGGCCCGCGTGTCTGCTCCAGGCCGGGACTGGGGTTTCCTTTCCAAGCTGGCCCCCTCTCTCCAGTTCCCCACTTCCCCCTCCTCACAGACCTCCTGTCCTACTCAGCTTGCAGAGGCTTCTGGGACCAAAGGAGGCTGAGGTCTCTAGGTCAGTGCACTCACTCCACAGTCCTGCAAGAGGTCACCTTCCCGCAAAGCCCTGACCCCGACCCCACCCCCACCCCCCAGGCCAGCACTGCGCCGGCCCTCCCCACTCTCCTTGGGTGTCTCCACGCAAGCACTAGGAGCCAACGCTCTCTTGTTATTCTGCCCATCACCTCCCACCACTAGCTTGGCTTCTTGGTGATCAGCGCACTGGGCGCTGCGTAGGTGCTCAGTTAACTTTTGCCGAAGGAATGAATGAATGAACCACGCGGTGCGGGGAAGGCTCCTCCCAGGGATCCTGATGGTTTGCTCAGCTCCAGGCCTCTCCCCCAAGCCAGGGCTGGGGGGCGGAGGCGGGCGGGACCTCACCTCACTGGGAGTCGGTCTGATGTAGAAGTTTCACGAATTGCCAAGACTCCCCCTGCCCGCTTCCCGGCCAGCGTGCACCCCCTTTCTGGGTGTCTGAGAGCCAGCCCTCGGGAGGGCGCCCCGACTCGCAGAAGT